>CAWUFW010000540.1:3744079-4107139 GCA_963921515.1 Calotriton arnoldi | reverse complement strand
AGCATTCCACCCTTCTAGAGGAGAGACATGTACCCACCGGCCTACCCGGTAACTTCTTTACAGAGCCCTGGCATCACAAAATGGATGCCGCTGCCACAGACATGGGTCTGGCCTCCTGCTGCTGACTGAAACTCCGGCAGGGGAGGCCTGGACAATAGGTTTCCTGTCGAAGGGAGGTGTAACCACCTCCCCAGACAGGATAATGTGTATTGGGGCTGGGCGGGAGCACTCTCTGGTGCTTTGAAGTCCTGCACTGGGGACACATTTGGGGTCCCTGTGCATATGCCAGTTCAAACCGGTTGCAGGGGCTACCTGCCCCTGCTCTGGCGCGAAACTGGACAAAGGGAATGGGTGTAACCACCCCTCTTCCCTGACCCTCCCATAGGTGGGTCCCCAGAGTATGTCCAACCCCCTAACTTAGTATAAGTATGGGACCCCAGTCCTTAGGACTTTAGATATCCCTGGACGAAACTCTGAAACTGAATCCTGGACCTTCGACGCTCTACTTCAAGATTAGAGGACTGAAGAATCTCCCTTGGGGTCAAGGAGTGACTCCCCTGCTTGGCAGGCACCTAAGAAGCAATTGTCTGGTCTGCATCGCTGAAGCTCCCGCCGGACGCCTAAGTCTTTGCAACACCAGAGGTGGATTTCCAGACTTCCCCGAGGCTGCCCTGAGTCCCCAGTGAAGCTGAGGCCCGTAGCTTTCGTGGGTAATGTGGAACCGTGACCCTTGGACACCGAGAACTTTTGCAAGTGCATCCTCTTCCTGGTCTCCCACGAAGTTGTGCTTTGGGCTCCGAGTAGCCCCCGCCTCCAGCACCGACTGCACCGAAGATCACTGGCCTCCACTCCACGAGTGTCCTGTGAGCCAGCTCCAAGTGCGTCCACTCGAGGCTCATTCGCGGTCGCTAGTCCGTTGGCTAGTGGGCCCTTCCGAAGGCAACTCTTCTTCTGCTTGGACTTTCCTGGTTGCTCCAGACGTGCCCTGACTTACCCTCGCTGGGTGAATCCCTCAGACCTTGCTGGTCTGCATCAACGTCCTTTCTTTGTTTCCACGTGACTTGTCGTTGCCAAGGTTTGTTGGGTCCAATCCGGTCGCCGACACCTCAGCAATCGACAGACGTCGTGGGCAGCTCGAATCCAGCTCCTGGTTGTCGTCGACGCCTCCTGGACCTCGTGGCTGAAGAGTCAAGACGACCGTCAACCTACCTGAAGCACCCGACATCGGTGGGCATCTGCTCATCGCCTTCCTGGTCACTGGCTAGTGACCCAGACTCTGTCCCCTCTGCTTCCAGGTTCTCCAGATCTTCGATCCACCCTTGGATCCACCCGGACACTTTCGACTTTGGTCGCCAGCAGCCTGCAGCAGCAGATCGCCATTGAAAACGACGACGAAACCCGACGACAAAAGACCCCTATGCACCCGGCTTCCCTGGGTAAGGTAACTCGAGTACTCCGGTGCTCCCGTGGGTATTGACTCTAGAACTGCCTAGTTCTAAAGGGATTTGCTCCAAGTCCTCCTCTAAGTGTCCTTTCCTTTTAAAAATCCAACCGCGACTTTCCCCATAGAAGTTAACGGTGGCTCGCGGCTGTGTTCTCACACTGCACGCGTCCCCCGTGGGTCCCCTGTGTCACTACCTTGGGTGGTTCCTTGGGGTCCAAGCACTTCTACAGGATCTAGGCCTTGTGTCTAGCTCAGTCGTGGTTCTCATACCACTTTATTGGTCTATGGTTTGGTACGCCCCTAGGGCCCAAACGTGTATTTGTGCTATTACTGTTGATAACTGACTTGTAACTTATGTACTTCAAACTCTAGCCTCATAAAGAGACTAGAGGGGTGTGTTTACGACTAAATACATATATTTTATATATATACCTGGTGTGGTCCTCTTTCATTTGGTCACTCAAGAGATTATAGACTGGTAAAACAAGCTGCTTTACATTCCTTCAAGACTTAGCCTGAAGGCTGCTCTCCATAGCTACCACTAGGATAGCTTTCAATAAAGGTTGTCTTTAACCTATCTCCAATAAGGGGTTGTTTGGACTGGTGCAGGGTGCCCACTATAATTAGTGGACAGCATATACCAGGCCAACTTCTCACACTGTGCATGCACAGTACAACACACACTAATGCAGCACTGCTGGTGTGTGTGCAGGGAGCAGCGCGTGCACAGTACAACACACACCAATGCAGCACTGCTGGGAGTCTGAGCGGGGAGCAGCACGTGCACAGTACAACACACACTGATGCAGCACTGCTGGGAGTCTGAGCAGCGCGTGCACAGTACAACACATACTAATGCAGCACTGCTGGTGTCTGAGCAGGGAGTAATGCAGCACTGCTGGTGTCTGAGCAGGGAGCAGCGCATGCACAGTACAACACACACTGATGCAGCACCGCTGGGAGTCTGAGCAGCGCGTGCACAGTACAACACACTCTAATGCAGCACTGCTGGGAGTCTGAGCAGGGAGCAGCGCGTGTACAGTACAACACACACTGATGCAGCACTGCTAGTGTCTGAGCAGGGAGCAGCACGTGCACAGTACAACACACACTAATGCAGCACTGCTTTTGTCTGAGGAGGGAGCTGTGCATGCACAGCACAACACACACTGATGCAGCACTGCTGGTGTCTGAGGAGGGAGCTGTGCATGCACAGTACAACACACACTAATGCAGCACTGCTGGTGTCTGAGGAGGGAGCTGTGCATGCACAGTACAACACACACTGATGCAGCACTGCTGGTGTCTGCGCAGGGAGCAGCGCGTGCACAGTACAACACACTCTAATGCAGCACTGCTGGTGTGTGTGCAGGGAGCAGCGTGTGCACAGTACAACACATACTAATGCAGCACTGCTGGTGTCTGAGCAGGGAGCAGCGCGTGCACAGTACAACACACACTGATGCAGCACTGCTGGGAGTCTGAGCAGCGCGTGCACAGTACAACACATATAATGCAGCACTGCTGGTGTCTGAGCAGGGAGCAGCGCGTGCACAGTACAACACACTCTAATGCAGCACTGCTGGTGTCTGAGCAGGGAGCATAGCGTGCACAGTACAACACACTCTAATGCAGCACTGCTGGTGTTTGAGCAGGGAGTAGCGCGTGCACAGTACAATATACACCAATGCAGCACTGCTGGTGTCTGAGCAGGGAGCAGCACGTGCAAAGTACAACACACACTGATGCAGCACTGCTGGTGTCTGTGCAGGGGTAGCGCGTGCACAGTACAACACACACTGATGCAGCACTACCTGTGTCTGTGCAGGGAGCTGCGCGTGTACAGTACAACACATACTAATGCAGCACTTCTGGTGTCTGTGCAGGGAGCAGCGCGTGCACAGTACAACACACTCTAATGCAGCACTGCTGGTTTCTGAGCATTGAGCAGCACGTGCACAGTACAACACACACTGATGCAGCACTGCTGGTGTCTGTGCAGGGGTAGCGCGTGCACAGTAGAACACACACTGATGCAGCACTGCTGGTGTCTGTGCAGGGAGCAGCGCGTGCACAGTACAACACATACTAATGCAGCACTGCTGGTGTCTGTGCAGGGAGCAGCGCGTGCACAGTACAACACATACTAATGCAGCACTGCTGGTGTCTGTGCAGGGAGCAGCGCGTGCACAGTACAACACACTCTAATGCAGCACTGCTGGTGTCTGTGCAGGGAGCAGCACGTGGGCATCTGGCTCTAGGCTGTGCACACATGCTGCCGCTGTGAATGCATAGGGCCTGGCCGCACAGTTTGCACAGGCTCGGTGGGTTGGGCTGCAGCCGTGCTGTCATAGGCCGCAGGCCCTGTGCACGTGCTCTCCTGCTTTGTGTACAGACTCGGGCTGGGCTCAGGTAACGGGACCTGGGCTCGGCTGTAGCAGCGCTGCGATTGGCTAGAGGACACTGGTGGGCGTGGCTTTTGTTTGTCGCCCCGCCCAGGCCATCGTCACCGCCTTTGTCCCCCTACACGCCCCAATGTTCTATACACTTGCACGCACGGGCGCGGAAGCTCATCAACAGCATCTGCACACCCATTGGCCCGACAGTAACCAGCACCCCGCCCACGGATCAACCAATCAGAGTGCACTAAACCAGCTCTCCCCAGCTCAGCCAATGAGCGGACGCCTCGCGGAGGCCGCGTGGAGGCAGCTGCTCCGGACGCGTCTTCGGCACTCTACCTGTGTAGCAGCACCACGCGGAGCTCAGAAGCGGCGCTGCGCGAGTGTTTCAACTGTCACACGCGGTGACGTCAGCATTCGGGCCTCGAGACAGGGACGCAAGGCTACGTGACGTAGGTGGGCGCCAGATGGCACCAGTGGAGGGATGGGGTAGAGGGGCAACGGTGGGGTGCGATGTCGGGGGGTAAAGCTCGAGGGGTGGGGGGCCATGGTGAAGAGGCCGGGCACAGGAAGGAGGGGAGAATTCATACCGTGATATGAGCACTATGGGTTAGTTACAGGCATGGGAGCGTGAAAAGAGGTTTGGGGGAGGTGGGGTAATGTGGAGAAGCAGAGTATTAACGAGGCTTGGGGTCAGGAAGGAAGAGAATTGGGCATAGAGACTCGAGGACAGGAAGGGTATTAGGGAAATAGTCTTGAGGTATTGAGCAGGAGAGGTATTGGGCATACAGACGTGGGGCATTGGAAGGGTATTAGGACAAGAGTCTTGATGTATTGAGAAGGGGGTGGTGTTAGCAAAAGAGGCTCGAGGTTTTGGGAAGTAGAAGGGTGTTCGGAAAAGAGCCATGCGGTATTGAGAAGGAGGGCTTATTAGGAAAAGAGGCATTGGGTAGTGTGATGGAGCAGGGTATTAAAAAATGAGGCGGCGTCAGGAAGGAAGATAATTGGACAGAGACTTGGGGTACTGGAAAGGAAGGGTATTAGGAGAATAGTCGAGGTATTGAGAAGGAGAGGGGCGTAACAAAAAGAGGCATGAGGTATTGGGAAGTAGGAGGGCATTAGGAAAAGAGTCCTGAGCTATTGAGAAGGAGGAGGTATTAGGAAAAAAGTCATGAGGTATTGAGAAGGAGGGGGTATTAGGAAATAAGGCTTTGGGTAGTGTGAAGGAGCAGGGTATTAAAAAATGAGGCGGGGTCAGGAAGGAAGAAAATTGGACAGAGACTTGGGATACTTGAAAGGAGGGGTATTAAGTAAGAGTCTTGTGGTATTGAGAAGGAGGAGAGTATAAGGAAAGGAGACTAGGGTATAGTCTGAAGGAGCAGGGCTTCGGAGAATAGTTGAGATGGAGGAGGGTATACGGAAAAGAGGCTTGGGGTAGTATGAAGCAGGAGGGCAGTAGGAAAAGAGGCTTGGGGTAGTATGAAGCAGGAGGGCATTGAGAAAAGAGGCTTGGGGTAGTATGAAGCAGGAGGGCAGTAGGGAAAGAGGCTTGGGGTAGTATGAAGCAGGAGGGCAGTAGGGAAAGAGGCTAGGGGTAGTATGAAGCAGGAGGGCATTGAGAAAAGAGGCATGGGGTAGTATGAAGGAGGAGGGCATTGAGAAAAGAGGCTTGGGGTAGTATGAAGCAGGAGGGCATTAGGAAAAGAGGCTTGGGGTAGTATGAAGCAGGAGGGCATTGAGAAAAGAGGCTTGGGGTAGTATGAAGCAGGAGGGCAGTAGGGAAAGAAGCTTGGGGTAGTATGAAGCAGGAGGGCATTGAGAAAAGAGGCTTGGGGTAGTATGAAGCAGGAGGGCAGTAGGGAAAGAGGCTTGGGGTAGTATGAAGCAGGAGGGCAGTAGGGAAAGAGGCTTGGGGTAGTATGAAGCAGGAGGGCAGTAGGAAAAGGGGCTTGGGGTAGTATGAAGCAGGAGGGCAGTAGGGAAAGAGGCATGGGGTAGTATGAAGCAGGAGGGCATTGAGAAAAGAGGCATGGGGTAGTATGAAGGAGGAGGGCATTGAGAAAAGAGGCTTGGGGTAGTATGAAGCAGGAGGGCATTGCGAAAAGAGGCTTGGGGTAGTATGAAGCAGGAGGGCATTAGGAAAAGAGGCTTGGGGTAGTATGAAGCAGGAGGGCAGTAGGAAAAGGGGCTTGGGGTAGTATGAAGCAGGAGGGCAGTAGGAATAGAGGATTGGGGTAGTATGAAGCAGGGGGGCAGTAGGAAAAGAGGCATGGGGTAGTATGAAGCAGGAGGGCAGTATGAAAAGAGGCATGGGGTAGTATGAAGCAGGAGGTCATTGAGAAAAGAGGCATGGGGTAGTATGAAGCAGGAGGGCAGTAGGAAAAGAGGACTTGGGGTAGTATGAAGCAAGAGGGCGTTGAGAAAAGAGGCATGGGGTAGAATGAAGCAGGAGGGCAGTAGGAAAAGAGGCTTGGGGTAGTATGAAGCAGGAGGGCATTGAGAAAATGGGCATGGGGTAGAATGAAGCAGGAGGGCACTAGGAAAAGAGGCATGGGGTAGTATGAAGCAGGAGGGCATTAGGAAAAGAGGCTTGGGGTAGTATGAAGCAGGAGGGCAGTAGGAAAAGGTGCCTGGGGTAGTATGAAGTAGGAGGGCATTGAGAAAAGAGGCTTGGGGGTTGTATGAAGCAGGAGGGCAGTAGGAAAAGAGGCTTGGGGTAGTATGAAGCAGGAGGGCATTGAGAAAAGAGGCTTGGGGTAGTATGAAGCAGGAGGGCATTGAGAAAAGAGGCATGGAGTAGTATGAAGCAGGAGGGCATAGAGAAAAGAGGCTTGGGGGTTGTATGAAGCAGGAGGGCAGTAGGAAAAGAGGATTGGGGGTTGTATGAAGCAGGAGGGCAGTAGGGAAAGAGGCTTGGGGTAGTATGAAGCAGGAGGGCAGTAGGAAAAGAGGCTTGGGTAGTATGAAGCAGGAGGGCATTGAGAAAGAGACTTGGGGGGGGGGGGGGTAGTATGAAGCAGGAGGGCAGTAGGAAAAGAGGCTTGGGGTAGTATGAAGCAGGAGGGCAGTAGGAAAAGAGGCATGGGGTATTATGAAGCAGGAGGGCATTAGGAAAAGAGGCTTGGGGTAATATGAAGGAGGAGGGCATTGAGAAGGAGACTGGGTAGTATGAAGCAGGAGGGCAGTAGGAAAAGAGGCTTGGGGTAGTATGAAGCAGGAGGGCAGTAGGAAAAGAGGCTTGGGGTAGTATGAAGCAGGAGGGCAGTAGGAAAAGGGGCTTGGGGTAGTATGAAGCAGGAGGGCATTGAGAAAAGAGGCTTGGGGTAGTATGAAGGAGGAGGGCAGTAGGAAAAGAGGCATGGGGTAGTAAGAAGGAGGAGGGCAGTAGGAAAAGAGGCATGGGGTAGTATGAAGCAGGAGGGCAGTAGGAAAAGAGGCTTGGGGTAGTATGAAGCAGGAGGGCAGTAGGAAAAGAGGCTTGGGGTAGTATGAAGGAGGGGGGCAGTAGGAAAAGAGGCTTGGGGTAGTATGAAGCAGGAGGGCAGTAGGAAAAGAGGCTTAGGGTAGTATGAAGGAGGAGGGCAGTAGGAAAAGAGGCTTGGGGTAGTATGAAGGAGGAGGGCAGTAGGAAAAGAGGCTTGGGGTAGTATGAAGGAGGAGGGCATTGAGAAAAGAGGCTTGGGGTAGTATGAAGCAGGAGGGCATTGAGAAAAGAGGCTTGGGGTAGCATGAAGGAGGAGGGCATCGGAGAAGAGTTGAGAAGGGGGGATGACATTAGGAAAAGAGGCTTGGCTTGGTGAAAGGAATGGAGGGCACAGGGGAAAGGGCTTGGGGTAGTGAGAAGGAGGGTCATTGTGCCCAGTCATTTGTGGGTAGTGAAAAGGAGCGACATGGGGAAAAGGCGTGTTGGGCGGAGGGGGCGCTGGAAGAAGAGGCTTGAGGTAGAGGGAGGCAAGGTTATATATAGGGAGGCTGGTGGGTGTTAGGGCGTGTAAGAAAAGAGGCATGGGGTAGTATGAAGCAGGAGGGCATTGAGAAAAGAGGCTTGGGGGTTGTATGAAGCAGGAGGGCAGTAGGAAAAGAGGCTTGGGGGTTGTATGAAGCAGGAGGGCAGTAGGAAAAGAGGCTTGGGGTAGTATGAAGCAGGAGGGCAGTAGGAAAAGAGGCTTGGGGTAGTATGAAGCAGGAGGTCATTGAGAAAAGAGGCATGGGGTAGTATGAAGCAGGAGGGCAGTAGGAAAAGAGGCTTGGGGTAGTATGAAGCAGAAGGGCATTGAGAAAAGAGGCATGGGGTAGAATGAAGCAGGAGGGCAGTAGGAAAAGAGGCTTGGGGTAGTATGAAGCAGGAGGGCATTGAGAAAATGGGCATGGGGTAGAATGAAGCAGGAGGGCACTAGGAAAAGAGGCATGGGGTAGTATGAAGCAGGAGGGCATTAGGAAAAGAGGCTTGGGGTAGTATGAAGCAGGAGGGCAGTAGGAAAAGGTGCCTGGGGTAGTATGAAGTAGGAGGGCATTGAGAAAAGAGGCTTGGGGGTTGTATGAAGCAGGAGGGCAGTAGGAAAAGAGGCTTGGGGTAGTATGAAGCAGGAGGGCATTGAGAAAAGAGGCTTGGGGTAGTATGAAGCAGGAGGGCATTGAGAAAAGAGGCATGGGGTAGTATGAAGCAGGAGGGCATTGAGAAAAGAGGCATGGGGTAGTATGAAGCAGGAGGGCATTGAGAAAAGAGGCTTGGGGGTTGTATGAAGCAGGAGGGCAGTAGGGAAAGAGGCTTGGGGTAGTATGAAGCAGGAGGGCAGTAGGAAAAGAGGCTTGGGGTAGTATGAAGCAGGAGGGCATTGAGAAAGACTTGGGGGTAGTATGAAGCAGGAGGGCAGTAGGAAAAGAGGCTTGGGGTAGTATGAAGCAGGAGGGCAGTAGGAAAAGAGGCTTGGGGTAGTATGAAGGAGGGGGGCAGTAGGAAAAGAGGCTTGGGTTAGTATGAAGCAGGAGGGCAGTAGGAAAAGCGGCTTGGGGTAGTATGAAGGAGGAGGGCAGTAGGAAAAGAGGCTTGGGGTAGTATGAAGGAGGAGGGCAGTAGGAAAAGAGGCTTGGGGTAGTATGAAGCAGGAGGGCATTAGCAAATGGGGCTTGGGGTAGTATGAAGGAGGAGGGCAGTAGGAAAAGAGGCTTGGGGTAGTATGAAGCAGGAGGGCAGTAGGAAAAGATGCTTAGGGTAGTATGAAGCAGGAGGGCAGTAGGAAAAGGGGCTTGGGGTAGTATGAAGCAGGAGGGCATTGAGAAAAGAGGCTTGGGGTAGTATGAAGGAGGAGGGCAGTAGGAAAAGAGGCATGGGGTAGTATGAAACAGGAGGGCAGTAGGAAAAGAGGCTTGGGGTAGTATGAAGCAGGAGGGCAGTAGGAAAAGAGGCATGGGGTAGTATGAAACAGGAGGGCAGTAGGAAAAGAGGCTTGGGGTAGTATGAAGCAGGAGGGCAGTAGGAAAAGAGGCTTGGGGTAGTATGAAGCAGGAGGGCAGTAGGAAAAGGGGCTTGGGGTAGTATGAAGCAGGCGGGCATTGAGAAAAGAGGCTTGGGGTAGTATGAAGGAGGAGGGCTGTACGAAAAGAGGCATGGGGTAGTATGAAACAGGAGGGCAGTAGGAAAAGAGGCTTGGGGTAGTATGAAGCAGGAGGGCAGTAGAAAAAGAGGCTTGGGGGTTGTATGAAGCAGGAGGGCATTGAGAAAGAGACTTGGGGGTAGTATGAAGCAGGAGGGCAGTAGGAAAAGAGGCTTGGGGTAGTATGAAGGAGGGGGCAGTAGGAAAAGAGGCTTGGGGTAGTATGAAGCAGGAGGGCAGTAGGAAAAGAGGCTTGGGGTAGTATGAAGGAGGAGGGCAGTAGGAAAAGAGGCTTGGGGTAGTATGAAGGAGGGGGGCAGTAGGAAAAGAGGCTTGGGGTAGTATGAAGCAGGAGGGCAGTAGGAAAAGGGGCTTGGGGTAGTATGAAGCAGGCGGGCATTGAGAAAAGAGGCTTGGGGTAGTATGAAGGAGGAGGGCAGTAGGAAAAGAGGCATGGGGTAGTATGAAACAGGAGGGCAGTAGGAAAAGACGCTTGGGGTAGTATGAAGCAGGAGGGCAGTAGAAAAAGAGGCTTGGGGGTTGTATGAAGCAGGAGGGCATTGAGAAAGAGACTTGGGGGTAGTATGAAGCAGGAGGGCAGTAGGAAAAGAGGCTTGGGGTAGTATGAAGCAGGAGGGCAGTAGGAAAAGAGGCTTGGGGTAGTATGAAGGAGGGGGCAGTAGGAAAAGAGGCTTGTGGTAGTATGAAGCAGGAGGGCAGTAGGAAAAGAGGCTTGGGGTAGTATGAAGGAGGAGGGCAGTAGGAAAAGAGGCTTGGGGTAGTATGAAGGAGGAGGGCAGTAGGAAAAGAGGCTTGGGGTAGTATGAAGCAGGAGGGCAGTAGGAAAAGAGGCTTGGGGTAGTATGAAGAAGGAGGGCAGTAGGAAAAGAGGCTTGGGGTAGTATGAAGCAGGAGGGCAGTAGGAAAAGAGGCTTGGGGTAGTATGAAGCAGGAGGGCAGTAGGAAAAGGGGCTTGGGGTAGTATGAAGCAGGAGGGCATTGAGAAAAGAGGCTTGGGGTAGTATGAAGGAGGAGGGCAGTAGGAAAAGAGGCATGGGGTAGTATGAAACAGGAGGGCAGTAGGAAAAGAGGCTTGGGGTAGTATGAAGCAGGAGGGCAGTAGGAAAAGAGGCATGGGGTAGTATGAAACAGGAGGGCAGTAGGAAAAGAGGCTTGGGGTAGTATGAAGCAGGAGGGCAGTAGGAAAAGAGGCTTGGGGTAGTATGAAGCAGGAGGGCAGTAGGAAAAGGGGCTTGGGGTAGTATGAAGCAGGCGGGCATTGAGAAAAGAGGCTTGGGGTAGTATGAAGGAGGAGGGCAGTAGGAAAAGAGGCATGGGGTAGTATGAAACAGGAGGGCAGTAGGAAAAGAGGCTTGGGGTAGTATGAAGCAGGAGGGCATTGAGAAAAGAGGCTTGGGGGTAGCATGAAGGAGGAGGGCATCGGAGAAGAGTTGAGAAGGGGGGATGACATTAGGAAAAGAGGCTTGGCTTGGTGAAAGGAATGGAGGGCACAGGGGAAAGGGCTTGGGGTAGTGAGAAGGAGGGTCATTGTGCCCAGTCATTTGCGGTAGTGAAAAGGAGCGACATGGGGAAAAGGCGTGTTGGGCGGAGGGGGCGCTGGAAGAAGAAATGAAATGAAAATGAAATTTGTACTTGTAAAGCGCACCCATACCCCCAAAGGGGTGTCCAGGCGCTGTACGCATACCGCTGTGGAACCCTTCCTGGCTTTTCCCTGTGAAATGTCCACTCCTGGGCACCCCCGGGGTGAAGCCAGGCATCCCAGCGCTGTTGGGGCCGTTGTGGAGATTAAGCAAGCTATTGCCCAGAGTTGCAGAGTGGGACCCATGATTAGAATAGGCACCGAGGCGAGAATTATCAGGTCCGAGGAAATTGAGCCCAAGACCCGCCGAGGCGGGAATTGAACCCTGGTCCCAGGCCAGATCTCTGCATCAGGGTCTGCCGCTCTAACCATTGAGCCACACTTCTCCAGAAGAAGAGGCTTGAGGTAGAGGGAGGCAAGGTTCTATATAGGGAGGCTGGTGGGTGTTAGGGCGTGGAAGAAGTAAGTGTTGGAAGGAGTGGTGCGTGGCATTGGAAGGAATAGCCGGAAGGAGCTGATGGAAAGGGGAAGGTTCTGGGCACGGAAGGAGGGGTGGCATTGGAGGAAAGGGCTTAGGGAGCGCGTCAGTGAGAAGGAGCACATCTTGGCACTGTAGGGGAGAAGGATAGTGGGGGGAGAGGGAGTATAGGGCTTGGATTATGGGAACTTTTGAGTGCAGGACATGAGGCCCTGGAGGGAGGGCAGCAGGGGAAGAGACACTTTGTGTAGGTTAAGGAGGGGTGCGTAAGAGGAATGTGCTGGAAAGGTGTTTGAGAGGTAGGAATGCATGTGATGAACAGGGGGATACGAGAAAGGGCGTAGGAAGGAGATTGTATGGGATGTATAGTAGCCTGTGTCATGGGAAGGAGGGGTGTGTGCTAGCAGAGCATGGCTAAGGGAACGAGAAGCCGGGGGTCATTTGGAAAGCAGTGCACAGGGGGCTCTGGAAAGGTGGACTCATAAACCCAGGCCGATATCCAACGACAGTGCCTCCCCTGCAGACTGTGACGAGGGGCTCCCAAGGCTTCTGTATCTCAGAGAGTCTAATGACCTTGGGCTGAAAGGGGGCTCTTGAAGGGTGTGGGGCCCCCTGAATCGTTGCCCCTCCTCCCCCTCACTGAAGAGGCCTGTGTTTCAGAAGGAGATGGTCTTGGGAGGGAAGGGATTGGGGAACAGAGGCTGTTGTATTTGTGGAGACACACTAAGGATTGGGGTAAGGGTGGGTGACATAGGAAGGAGGCACTATGGTGCATCGAACGGGTGGTGTGGAAAGGTATTGGACTTGAACATAGACAAAACATTTTATTGGGAAAGGGGTGCGGCAGCTAAAGTTGGAGTTATGGTAAAGTAATCCTAGGGTCACCATGCCCAGTGGTGGACTTTCTTTTTCCGGGGTCTTGTTCCAGTTGGTTTAGGTGATTTAGAGCCATAGTACATCTCCCATAATGCAGCAGCTTGCGAAATGAAAGCCAGGACTTGAAAAACGTGTCCCAGATACCATGAAATCATCTGGTAGCCTTGGTTTGGAATGTGTTGTGCTAATGAATGTGCCACTGTTGTTGCAAACTCAAGGACTGTGTACTGGGGCTGCCTGTTTGCTGCACTTGACACTGTAATATAGTGTCAGCGTGAAGTGTGAGTTTTGTATGGAGGCTGCCATGGGCTGCTGCTGGGGTTTGGCACTGTCTGCTGGCCAGACCAAGAACTGGCAGAGCGTGAGTACTAAGGGGGCACCCTAAGGTGCTAAGGCTGTCCTACATGAACAAACCCTAGCACAAGACCTTTGATGGGAGAGAGCTGAATGATGTCAGAGTCCTCTAGATTAAGGGCACCTCTGTGTGCATGGTAATCTCTACAGTGCTATTGACGCACGTTACTGATATATCACACTTAAAATTGAGGCATTGTATTGCAGCATTTATATAGCACGTTCAACCCCTATGTGGAACACTGAAGCGCTTGCCTATGTGTAGCAAGCTAAGCCATGTTGGATGTGTGTTTTGCAAGGGTGTTTTCTTTGGTTTGTGATGTGATCCTATGTGGGAAGTGTTTCCATGTCGTGAGTGAGGATCACCGAGGTGCGGTTATCATGTTATGGGAGTCGGCGTATAGCAGTGTGGTGCTTGGAGTGTGAGAGACTGATGCACAGTTTTATGATGTTCAGTGTGCTGGCAGCTTAGAATAGCTCTGCATGCCCCTCTGGTATTTCTTATGATTATAGTCTGTTGAGTTGGTTACTGCACTGGGTTGTCCAGTCTGAGATTTTGTGTACAATAGCCCTGATCTGGCACGGTTCTAGGGGGAGAAATGGAGAGATCTGCAGGATGGGCATTGTTACTATCATCCCATAAAAGTGTCACTGTGAGATGTAAACAAGTGGTTAGAGTGTGTATATAGTTGGGACCTGCAATCATGGACTAGATTAAAGCCCTCCGAATTGACCAGCAGTGACAGATCTCTTCAGTTATTCCGTTGCTGTTTGTTTAGTGATGTCTGTTTTTTGGCTGAACGATACTGGTGATGTATAGCCCTCATAGTGGATTGTCTTATGTGAACATAAAAGGCATAAGTTACAATTGCCTGCCGACTGCGAAGTCTGGCTTTTAGGGAGTTTCATAGCTTGGCGGCCTGTACTGAGAACTGTCTCCTTTGGATTTCTTGTCATAAGGTGGTAGGATAAGTGATGCAAGCCTAGAGAGCAATGTTCTATTTTGTTTGTATTGCTTTAATGTATCTTCTAGGTATATGGTCTTTTCCTTGGGAGGCTCTGTGAAGAATGCAGAGTGCTTTGAACATTGCCCTTCTAGCTATAGGCAGCCAGTGGAGCAATTGCAGGACTGGAGTCACTTGTTCCCTTGGGTGAAGACAGAAAAGAGGCTTTGCAGCAGCATTGTGGACGAGTTGCATTTTGTGTATGATGAATGCGGGTGCGCCAGCTGTTTGCATAGTCCAGCTTGGAGAGTATCAGGATGGCTTACAGTTTAAGTTGGTATCCAAGGTATGGGAAGATGCGACGTAGTGTTTTCATTGTGTAGAAGACATTCTTTGTGACATTAATGTTGTATCAACGATAGGTCTGAGTCAAAGGTTACCCCTAGGTTTCGAACTTCTCTTGATGTTGTTGGATGGGCCTTAAGTTCCTTAGTCCATGTGGCAGTCGGCTGATATTTTTACCATTGTCCCCAGGTCATAGACTCCCTTGGCAATATCAAGATTTAGAGGGTTATTCATCATCTGTGTTTATGGTACGAAGGCCGTCAAGTTTTAAATTGTAGAGGCCTTCCAGTCTGTCCATTTAAAAAATAAAATGTGGGTGTCATCAGCATAGTTGTAACAGGTGAGGTTGAATGATTTAATTCGGTTAGGTAGACGCTGAATATTAGAGGGGATCCAAAGAGACACCATAGTGTGTGTGTGTGTGTGAGGAACTGATGTGAAAGGTCACACCTCAGCACCTGACTGTAGCTGGTTTGGAGGGTAGTCCCCAAAGACAAGGGTTGCTGCACAGCTCTCCCTCACCAATTGCCCCTACAAACATTGTCACAGCGAGGCTGTTGGCATGGTCCCTGTAGGAGAGGAATCGCTGTAGTGAGGGCAGGAGTCTTGATCGCATAGGTTGCATAGCGTGAAGTGTCACAACATCTGCAGGTAAACCACAGGGCTTAGCCTGCACTGGGCACAAAAGACTGAATGGGTGAAGACTAGTCTGCCATGCTCACTCAGGCTTTTTGCCTTAGGGTTAAAGAGTTACTGAACTGAGTCGCACCTTTAACTGTGAATATCTGAGCCGCCTGTATCTGTGCCTAATCCATGCTAAACCCATAATGTCTGGACTGCAGATACAGGATCTCGACCATGGTGAGAGTAGAGGGATACTGGGGAGAAGGCAGTGTAGTGCTTCACTGTATAACACAACTTACTCTGCAACCCTCTATATTGGCTCCACTACATTTTGTGGTATTTAGGTCTGCTGTTGTGATTAAAGTATTTTACTTTCTTACTGTTGGAGTCAAAGTGAGCTGTTTTCATTGAGTTACGCTAATGAACTCCAGACCTCTCTAAATCTGCGGTTCTGAAATTAACACTGATGTCGAGTTTCTATATAGAACTGGCACCCATTATTCAGATAAAAAATGTTAAATTGAGTTCGATTATTGATCTTCAAATATGGTGCTGAATGATACTTAGTGGTTACTAATATCGAATGAAGGTCTGGGTATTGGATCACATTACTAACACCAAGTTAAGGTATCAAGCTTCCGTGTTGATATGGAAGCTTGATAGTGAGTTACTGATAGCGAGTAACGACTTTGGTACGGTTACATCATGGTTATCAACTTATAAGACCAAGCTAAAAACCTGAAACGGATATTGAGGTTTGATACGGAGTCACTTACTGACCGCGAGTCAAAATTCTGATATTGAGGTACTGAATATGACGTACAGTCCTGATTGAATGCCAATACTCCTACTCCACTGCATTAGTGATCTTCGAGTATGATACTAACATTCAGCTGCAATACTAATCTGTGTTACTGATGAGTTTACCAGGCTTTAAGTATTATTCATCAGCGATACTCCTACTCCGCTGCATTAGTGATCTTCGAGTATGATACTAACATTCAGCTGCAATACTAATCTGTGTTACTGATGAGATTAAGTATTATTCAGCAGCGATACTCTTACTCTGCTGCATTACTGATTAGTTACTGATCTTGAGATATGATATTGAGCAGCGATGCTCCTACTCGGCTGCGTTACTGATAAGTTACTTGTCTTGGAGTATGATATTGAGCTGCAGTACTCCTACTCAGCTGCGTTACTGATAAGTTACTTGTCTTGGAGTATGATATTGAGCTGCAGTACTCCTACTCGGCTGCGTTACTGATAAGTTACTTGTCTTGGAGTATGATATTGAGCTGCAGTACTCCTACTCGGCTGCGTTACTGATAAGTTACTTGTCTTGGAGTATGATATTGAGCTGCAGTACTCCTAGTCAACTGCGTTACTGATAAGTTACTTGTCTTGGAGTATGATATTGAGCTGCAGTACTCCTACTCGGCTGCGTTACTGATAAGTTACTTGTCCTTGGAGTATGATATTGAGCTGCAGTACTCCTAGTCAACTGCGTTACTAATAAGTTACAGATATTGAAGTATGACATTGCACCTCATTACTCCTACTTTGTTGCGTTACTGGTAAATTGCTGATCATGATGCACGATACTGATATTAACTGGTTATACTTGCCATCGACTGCATTACTGATCAATACTGAGTAATGCCACAGGACTACAATATTGACATTAAAGTTCGACACTGAGTGAAGTTACTGATACCGAGCCCAGAGTGTGATATTGAGTTACCTTACTGATATTGATCTGTGACACTCGTACTCGGCTTCGTTACTAATGACACGAAGCTACAGTAAGGACATTGAACCTAGACAGTGAGCCAAGGTACCGACTCCGAGCTCAGAGGTTGGTACTGAGTTACCTTACTGATATTGATCCGTGATACTCTGCTTCGTTACTAATGTAACTTAATAATACTGAGTAATGACACGGAGCTGCAGTATTGACATTGAACCTCGACAGTGAGCCAAGGTACCGACTCCGAGCTCAGAGGTTGGTACTGACTCAGTTACCTTACTGATATTGATCCGTGATACTCGCTCTCGGCTTAGTTCTTAATGACACAGAGCTGCAGTATTGACATTGCAGCTCGACAGTGAGCTAAGGTACTGATACCGAGCTCAGAGTCTGGTACTGAGTTACTGTACTGATATTGATCTGTGATACTCTACTTCGTTACTAGTGTAACTTACTAATACTGAGTAATGACACGGAGCTACAGTAAGGGCATAGAAACTCGACAGTGAGCTAAGGTACCGACACCGAGCTCACAGTTCGGTACTGAGTTACCTTACTGATATTGATCTGAGATACTCGTACTCTGCTTCGTTACTAATGTAACTTACTAATACTGAGTAATGACACGGAGCTGCAGTATTGACATTGCAGCTCAACAGTGAGCCAAGGTACTGATACCGAGCTCAGAGTCTGGTACTGAGTTACCGTACTGATATTGATCTGTGATACTCTGCTTCGTTACTAGTGTAACTTACTAATACTGAGTAATGACAAGGAGCTACAGTAAGGGCATAGAAACTCGACAGTGAGCTAAGGTACCGACACCGAGCTCACAGTTCGGTACTGAGTTACCTTACTGATATTGATCTGAGATACTCGTGACTCTGCTTCGTTACTAATGTAACTTACTAATACTGAGTAATGACACGGAGCTGCAGTATTGACATTGAACCTCGACAGTGAGCCAAGGTACCGACTCCGAGCTCAGAGGTTGGTACTGACTCAGTTACCTTACTGATATTGATCCGTGGTACTCAGTACTCGGCTTAGTTACTAATGTAACTTACTAATACTGAGTAATGACACGGAGCTGCAGTATTGACATTGCAGCTCGACAGTGAGCCAAGGTACTGATACCGAGCTCAGAGTCTGGTACTGAGTTACCGTACTGATATTGATCTGTGATACTGTGCTTCGTTACTAGTGTAACTTACTAATACTGAGTAATGACACGGAGCTACAGTAAGGGCATAGAAACTCGACAGTGAGCCAAGGTACCGACTCCGAGCTCAGAGGTTGGTACTGACTCAGTTACCTTACTGATATTGATCCGTGGTACTCGTGACTCGGCTTAGTTACTAATGTAACTTACTAATACTGAGTAATGACACGGAGCTGCAGTATTGACATTGCAGCTCGACAGTGAGCCAAGGTACTGATACCGAGCTCAGAGTCTGGTACTGAGTTACCGTACTGATATTGATCTGTGATACTCTGCTTCGTTACTAGTGTAACTTACTAATACTGAGTAATGACACGGAGCTACAGTAAGGGCATAGAAACTCGACAGTGAGCTAAGGTACCGACACCGAGCTCACAGTTCGGTACTGAGTTACCTTACTGATATTGATCTGAGATACTCGTACTCTGCTTCGTTACTAATGTAACTTACTAATACTGAGTAATGACACGGAGCTGCAGTATTGACATTGAACCTCGACAGTGAGCCAAGGTACCGACTCCGAGCTCAGAGGTTGGTACTGACTCAGTTACCTTACTGATATTGATCCGTGGTACTCGTACTCGGCTTAGTTACTAATGTAACTTACTAATACTGAGTAATGACACGGAGCTGCAGTATTGACATTGCAGCTCGACAGTGAGCCAAGGTACTGATACCGAGCTCAGAGTCTGGTACTGAGTTACCGTACTGATATTGATCTGTGATACTGTGCTTCGTTACTAGTGTAACTTACTAATACTGAGTAATGACACGGAGCTACAGTAAGGGCATAGAAACTCGACAGTGAGCCAAGGTACCGACTCCGAGCTCAGAGGTTGGTACTGACTCAGTTACCTTACTGATATTGATCCGTGGTACTCGTACTCGGCTTAGTTACTAATGTAACTTACTAATACTGAGTAATGACACGGAGCTGCAGTATTGACATTGCAGCTCGACAGTGAGCCAAGGTACTGATACCGAGCTCAGAGTCTGGTACTGAGTTACCGTACTGATATTAATCTGTGATACTGTGCTTCGTTACTAGTGTAACTTACTAATACTGAGTAATGACACGGAGCTACAGTAAGGACATTGAACCTCGACAGTGAGCCAAGGTACCGACTCCGAGCTCAGAGTTTGGTACTGAGTTACCTTACTGATATTGATCTGAGATACTCAGTACTCGGCTTCGTTACTAGTGTAACTTACTAATACTGAGTAATGACACAAGCTACAGTAAGGACATTGAACCTCGACAGTGAGCTACGGTACTGATACCGAGCTCAGAGTCTGGTACTGAGTTACCGTACTGATATTGATCTGTGATACTCTGCTTCGTTACTAGTGTAACTTACTAATACTGAGTAATGACACGGAGCTACAGTAAGGACATTGAACCTCGACAGTGAGCCAAGGTACCGACTCCGAGCTCAGAGTTTGGTACTGAGTTACCTTACTGATATTGATCTGAGATACTCGTGACTCGGCTTCGTTACTAGTGTAACTTACTAATACTGAGTAATGACACAAGCTACAGTAAGGACATTGAACCTCGACAGTGAGCTACGGTACTGATACCGAGCTCAGAGTCTGGTACTGAGTTACCGTACTGATATTGATCTGTGATACTCTGCTTCGTTACTAGTGTAACTTACTAATACTGAGTAATGACACGGAGCTACAGTATTGACAATGCAGCTCGACAGTGAGCTAAGTTACCCATACCGACCTCAGAGTTTGGTACTGAGTTACCTTACTGGTATTGATCTGAGATACTCGTACTCGTTACTAATGTAACTTACTAATACTGAGTAATGACACGGAGCTGCAGTATTGATAATGCAGCTCGACAGTGAGCCAAGGTACTCGTATTGAGCTCAGTCTGGTACTGAGTTACCTCACTGATACTGATCCGTGGGTGGTACTCGCTCTCGGCTCAGTGAATAGATTCGTTTCCTCCTTCCTTTCCCAGGCTGCAGCCCTGGCACCGCCCCGGGCAGGTGCCTGCGAGGGTTGCACATGGTTCGTGAGACCGAGGAACAGCTGCGTGAACAGGGCTTTGTTTGTTGTTCTCTCCTGTATTTGGGGGGTCTGGAGGGGGCAGTGGGAGTGCTGCTTGGCATCTGGGTAAAAGGAAGCAGTGCCCAAGACCCCTGCACGGGCGGAGCGCCATCTCGCAGCACCCCATGCAGAAAGGTGAGTATTCCCTGAGAGACCTGAAACTATAAGATGCCTGGAGGGCGGGGGCATAGTCAGTTGCGCGCCATGATTTGCCGGACACTGTTGAAATAGCGCCTCTTTTCATTTTATTCATATAGGCTGTGGAGACACTTGCTGGGCGGTGCCAGCCACGGGGGCCCAGCTCCCAGCCACAGGTGAAGCCTGTCCTGTGCTGGTCTATGGGCGGTGCCAGCCTCGGGGGCCCAGCCTCCTGGTGAATCCTGTCTTGTAAGGGTGACTCAGCAGTGGTCACTGTGGGATCCTCGCCTAACAGACTGTGGCGCCTCTAGACAGAATGTGTCGTGCCTCTGGGCGCTAGGGCCTGCTAAGGGTCGGACCCTAGAGCACCCCCATCGGTAGCTTTGACACAGGTGCCCTTCCAGATTCTGTCCACGTAATGTTAAACACCGTCTGTATCACTTTGCATTGCAGGCGGTGTCTGTTGTGCAACTTGTTCTACATGCTTTGGGCATGTTTGTAGGAATGTTGTACATCTGATTGCTGCTTACCCCCAGGCCGCAGTTGTGTGTTATTTCGGCTGCTTATGTCTGCACAAAACACCTTTGATCTCTCCTGCAAACCTCCTAGATCGCAACAAAGAACCAACCGTTGTCAAAGCCAGTAGGGCTGGTGTTAACTGTTAGCATTTTGGCTTTGTCAAAGCTTGTTTTGTCATCGTTTTTGTAAATCGTTTATTGTTAGGAACCTGCGTGTCCCTCGTCGATGATAACCAAAACATCGTGGGAAAAGCAAAAATTTTGGTTTGGTCGCATAAAGGATGGAGTGTCACAGTAGTCCCTGGCATTGAATAGAACTATTTTGTGTCAAGATGTGCTCTTTGTGAAAGGGTGGAATGCCATCACCCACAGCGAAGTTACCTGTGGCAGAAGTGGGCAGAAGAAAAATGTGAATGACGCAATAACAGACCAATGGGTGAAGAGGGCCGACTGAAAGCCCCTAGAAGTATATTCTACATATAATTGTAGGAAAATCTACATTTTTGGCTAACACCTGACCTAAAAATCTGAAGCCATATAGAGAGGAGCTTTGGCCCCACCTCTTTGTTGAGCATCTTCATTAAGAGCATTTGATTGGCAGCTGTTGTTAGCCCGCCAAAGTAGTTCCATTGCTCATAACTGACATAAGTTAGCAGAGACTCTGTGTCAAATGCAGTAGGAAGCGGCTTTGAATGATGTAACCCAGTGACGGATACAGTAGGAAAGTTTTTAAACGATGGCAGGGCAGGAATCGGTGCAAAATAACTCTATTTTCTCTTGCCAGTGGAATGCTGAAAAGGGTGGCTTCCATCAGATTTTCACTAAATATTTAAATCCCTTGTAGCGATGACCCATTCGAAAGGGAGCTCTGCAGCCAGGTGTGGTGAGGTAGTCTCTGTGTGCAGTATTGTAGGAGGGGCCCCTGCGGTATAATGTTGCACTGATCAATCCATTATTAAGTGCTGTGACACCAGTGGCCGGGGCTTTCGTGTGAGTACAGTGTAAGGTAGGAGTGTTTCCCATAAAATAATGAAGAAAAATCATATCCGTTTGTCGGTAACTTCCATTCTTTATTCAAAGGTAGATAGTTTGATATGCAATGTGGTTTTGAGGAACAGTCAACACGTGTTTCACCCCCTCAAGCTGATAAGCCTTGGGCTTTCTCAAGGCTTTAAAACAAAACAGATTAGTCTCTTCACATCCTCAGTTAGTATTAGGTTACATTTCTATATGTCCGGGTTGAATTCCCCTTCCGAATGTTGTCGGCGTTGCGAGCCGTCGCCATGATGTGAGTTGTGGGTTCTGCGTTGACTGGTGTAGTGCTACTGAAGGTGGGTGATGCAGTATCTGCGGTGGGTGTTGCTGTGTTGTTTTCCACATGCAGATACCTTAACCGCCCTCACCTCAGTCAAGGGCCGTGAAGAGGTTCTGTCCCTGTGCCTTGGTGCGAGCATGTAGCTTAGCTGCACTTGTGCATGGACTGGACTGCACAAGTGAGTGGTAGCTGCTCATGTCCTTGCCACCCTTGTCGTGATTTGCTCTTTTTCAGTTGGGCGCGAGCCTAAGTTGTGTCGTAAGTGATGGTACGTGGTTCTCTCTGTGTGTTGTGCTATCCTTCTTTGTGAGTTTGCACAAGCGGAGCCTTCGTTGCCTTTATGAAGTATACAAGAAAGGATGTTGGAATAAGGGGTGTTGGGAAGGAACGGGGGCTAAAAAGGAGGAAGTTGGGCAATTCACTGTGGCTCAGATGGCTTCTTGGAGATATCGTGCCATGTCTAAACTTCTGAGACTAGGTACCCTGGATAACAGGAGTTTAAACACACAAACAAAGCAATATAAAATCCAACAAGAACTTACATACTTAAAACCCAGCATAGCCTATCTACAAGAAACTAGAGTGCCTTATAAAGATTGTACAATTCCAGTAAGGGTCAAGCGAGAGGTCGCTGCAGTCATTTACTGCTAATACCTCCACACATGGTTTGTAGGCATTCACTATGAGAGGCAAGATTGTCTAGGTGTAGTAAAAGTTGGGTGACATCTGTGCGCATGTAGGCTTTCCCTCCCTGTCCAACTGAAGATTGCGCTAAACGCACAGATATGTTGAGGAGGTGGGGAAGAGATGAACCCTACAGGAACCCCACACCTGACGGGTGACTCGTTACTTATAAAGTTGTTCAATTTTACTGCTTGAGAACAGCTAGAAAAGGATTCAAGCCACTTGGCCACCATAAATAACATTGATGCCCAGAGACCTGACCAGGTCAGTTATGATGATATGGTTGACCGTGTCAAAGGCTGCTGAGAGATCTAGCAGGGTGAAGTGATTCGATTGAGCTTCCCTCTCAGGTCATCTAGAATGGACAGCCACACTAATTTAGTGTTGTGGGCTAAGCTATAACCTGCCTCTGCAGGCCTTGAAAAAAAATAATAAAAATGTAGCAAGACCTGCCGGTCTAGTGACTTGAACAATCTACTGACCTAACTGTAACATACTTGACCATAAACTGCTCTCAAATTGTGTGATCCTAGGCAAATATTTTATTTTACAGTCACCTTTTTTTCATCACATTAGATGAGTTCAGCATTTCTGTTGTACAACAAATTCTCTTGTTTGATTTAATATACTAAACTTTTGCTCCATGCATAAGATTCTAGCCCACATATAGCGTACACCTGACCCCTGACTTGCCTTTTAGTTCACTAATAGCATTGTCATTAGGACGGGGGCAGGAATGTTTCTGTTTGTTTTATATTTTAAATCCCAATTTTAATTAATATATCATCAAAGCATGATGTGGTAGCCACTGTAATTTACAGACAGCTCATTTTCTATTGAAATGCCCACAAATGTTCCCAGTAACATGCAGTTTTTCTGATAAAACTATATAGCATGTAAACAATATTGTGTGGAAATTGGGTTTCAGCAAAAATATTTATCACTTGGACATCACTAACTAATGTGTTCTGATTTGTTTTCATTCTATTAAAATCTTTTGTTTCCATCAGACAGAATTACAAAAAAGTGTTTTCCTAGCTGTTGAAATATATTTTAAAATGTGTACACTTCATTTATAAGCTATTTCCATGTTGTGTTAGAAAAAAAACTCTGCAACCTTCAGCCTTTCATTTCACACTCTTTACAAAATCCTTTAACTTTGCAGTCGGATAAAGAAAAGTAAACACCAAGCTCACATTTGACCTCTGTCTCTGAACACTGAGAAAACGTGACCAGATGAAAAGAAGATTTTAAGGCATCTTGATTGCTCATTTAACTCGGTGAACAGGACACCTGTTTGTCAGCTTGACAGACCGGGTAGTAGAACCTAAAAATAGCTCGTCCTGATAACATCTGACTTTTCATAGTGAGTGGGCGAGTAGATTTCTCGAGGCCTGCTCTGAGGTGGCCAGAAGTTTGTTGGTTACCTGTCCTGGCACAGCATTGTCAACTTAGTTTTTAGGTTGTGCTTTCGAGACCAGTTCTATATACTTTGTATATACTGTACTTTGGTCTTCAAGTCCGCCCCTTACTTTTCAATAGTTTGTGTCAGTGTCCTTTACACATCCTTGCTTCCAGGTGGTTATCTTACCTATTTGTACCTTCTTTTTTAGATCAACCCTGAGTTAGCGCGCATGTGCTGCTCTGCGAGACTGCTGTAGTGGAGTATGGAAGAGAAGCCCCGCCCACTCCACCCATATTTTTCATTGGCTTGTGTCTTTGTCCTTCGTAAATGCTGGCTTCTGATTCCTTAATAGACTTTTTCGTCCCTCCTTAGTACCGCCTTGTCTTCATTTGTAGCCTCCCATGGATACTGGCCCCTTTACTTCGGTTGTTACACGGTACATGCTATTTAGTCTTCTAAGCACTATTTTGTTTATTGAGTTTCTCTTACTGCAGGCACGACGCACTTTGCTTACATTCTGCGCGCCCGCCATGCTTGCTTTCTCTTTCAAGCAGACGGGACAATGGCAGTCACTTCTTTCCAATGCCATAGCTCTAGCAATTAAATGCAAGACCTATTGCATTGCATATATTTTTTTTACTTTGCTTTACAGTGGCGGCACCCCCGCTTTAGCTTTAAACATCTAAAGCTACAGCGCGAGTGCTGCGATTGCTTTAAAGGTAAAGCAATCGGAAAAAAATGCACACTTTTTTTTCCTGATTGCTTTACTTTTGAAGCAATCGCGGCACCCGCGCTTTAGCTTTAGATGTTTAAATCTAAATTGCGAGTGCCGCCATTGCAATGTTGTATTTACACGGGTGCCGCTTTCACTTCACAGTATGGCGCCCGCTTTCACGGATTCCCAGGGTTGCAGCAGCTTCCCACTTCCAATATGCATTTTCGCTGAGTTTTCTCTCCCGTTTCTGCCTTTATATGCCCTCCCACCCTCATCATGGCCGGTCCGTTCAGCGCGGCGCCCATGTTACAAGCCTTTTGGAGTTCCCAATCGGCCTGCTCTAGCCAATCTAGAAGCTTCAATCATGCTGATTACTATTATAAGCAGCATGATAGAAGCTCCTGGATTGGTTAGGTTGGGAATGCGGTTCTTCTCCGGGACCCACGCTCAGCGCTACATCTGATGTCCTTAGATTCATTGGGGCATATTATCAAGCCCCTATCGCCACCACAACGTCACTTTTTGTGACATTGTGGTGGCGATAGGGTCAGCTCCCTATTATCAAGGCAGCGTTATGCCACTTAACGTGGCTTTAAAAGTGGCTTAACGCTGCCTTGATAACAGTGCCCCTTTCACGCTAAATTTAGCGTGAAAGGGGCGTGCAGTGGGTGTTGCGGTGGGCGTTCCACCGCAACACCCATTGAATTCGACGCTGCCACCTATTATCAAGGGTGGCGATAATAGGTGGCAGCGTCGAACTTCAGACCAGGAAAATCCTGGTCTTAAGTTAGCGAAAAGAGGAGAAATGCTTTATTTCTCCTCTTTTGCTTTTTCCATGTGTGCTGCCTTGATGGAAAGAGCAAAATGCCATGGTTTGTTTATGTACAGGAAGGTGTCCCTTCCTGTACATAAACAAACCTTTTTTTAAAAATGCCGTTTTGTAACTTACATGTGTGTTGCATGAAGCAGCACACACGTAAGTTACAAACTGGCACTTTAGGTTTGTTTATGTGCAGGAAGGTGACCCTTCCTGTACATAAACAAACCTCCCTGCTCGCAGGCACCCTTGCACTCCGGGGCAAGGGTGCCTGCGTTGGCGCTAAGTTGCTAAACGCGAGGCTGCAATATATCCTTGATAATATGGTGCAGCCTCGCGTTTCCGAAGTGGCGGAGAGAGGCGTTAAGCCAAGAAGGCTAACGCCTCTCTCCGCCACTTCCTTGCTAATATGCCCCTTAATTTTCTACTGTTGACAAAGGCTAAGGCAGCCGTCCCCGTAAAATGCTGTCCATACAAGAGGAGGGGACATCCAGATTCAGTGACCAAGTCTTGCCTCGGGGACGCCGGAAAACTTTGCCTGCTTTAACCCAGGGTGAGATCTCCCACTTTACAGCTCCTTACTGCTTTATTTGCTGCTTGACTAGATCAGATCTGTGCACAATTGTTCCTTTAGAAAGGAGAACATGAGCTGCTGGTGAACGTGAACACGGAGGTCCTTTTATGGCCCCCAAACCCCTCTCACTGTCCAAATAAAACAAATGGGGCGATTTATCAGTCATATTTCTCTGGCGTGGAGTTTGAGGTTCCTGCTCTCTAATGGCTTCACTGCCTGGGCCAGAATCTCCCTGTAATATGTTCGCTACTAGCGTATGACTGCATGCAAAGCAGCCTCGCATTCCCCCATATTTATAACCCTTAAATAAGTGGAAAGATCAAGCGTGTGGTACCCTTGCAGTCGTGTGCAAAGCTTTGTCCCCCTGCTTGGCTCGAATCACTTTCTAAAGATACCTTGCAAATCTGCTGCAACAAGTGCATGTGAAGTGCACTCAGTTGCACAAGGATACTGGCTTGTCCCCTTATCCTGCCCTTGCCCCATCACTGAGTAACCTTTGCACTGACTGAACCAACTCCCACTAATTCCAGTGCAATGGGCAGGTTCCTTGCATCTTTTCCAATTAAGCTCCACATGAGAACTGATTTAGAACAACAATGGTGAAACTGCACGAACGGCCAGTAATCCATGGTTGATAAGAAGGATCTACGAGTGCAGGGTGCGGAAGAACATGTGAGTGCCTCTAATGTGTGCAGAGTATCTACAAGTGCCTGCTGTGAGCACACAAAGACACATGTGAGTGTCCATGATGTGCATATGATGTGTGAATGCCTGTGAATAAAGCAGGAGTCTGAGTGTATATGCAGTGTGCGTGAGGATTGTATATGATCCTCGTATTACCTGTGCTCTGCCGTAGTATAGGGTCGGTGTGCACTGAAAGCCTGTGGTATATCTATGTGACAGAGGACATTTGTGTTCCTTTGGCTTCTTTTATGCCCTTTTTAGGTCTCTGCCTGCACCAGCGCTTGCGCTGGTCTGGCCGAGAGTTTTAGTAAGTGGGTTTTGGAAGTGCAAACACTGGCTTTCGGCTGGCGACCAGCTTGCGTTCACGATGGCGTGCACGCGCAGCTGCCATCTGTTGTTTCCTATCTCTTCCTCATTTCCTCGTCATGGCTCATTAACTCTCTGGACTCTGATGTTTCAATCGCAGCAGCAGCTCACATTACCAACGGAGGGCCCTGGACTACAGTCACATGAAAAACAACAGCGATTAGCATTGAAATGCAAGCTTTTTTTTGTCTAGTTAGAAATATTGCTTCGGTGGGTTGATTTCACCTTATATCGCTATTTGTTTTATATTGGGAGTCACAGCCTAATTACCAGTATTTTTGTCTCACTGTTGTTTTTTTTAATATTTATTCGCACAAAGCTATATTTAAGGTTACTTTTTCCGCGTCACTTCTTCACTCTATTTAAACTCCACACCCCCCACTCTTATTGTCTCTCTCCTTCTCTCTCTCCCCTCTCTAATTCTCTCTCTACTTAATTAACTCTCCCCTCTCTATCTTTTTAGCCTTTCATTCTCACTCACCCCTTTATCTGTTTCTCTTTCAAACTCCTTCATTCACTCTCTCTCCCCTTCTTTCTCTCTCTCTATCCCGCTCCACTCTTTATTCTATGTACACCCTTTCTCTCTCTTTGTCCCTCACCACCCTCTCTAATTGGGCATCATATCTTCACTCTATCTCTCACTCTGCAACACCACAGCATCACTCAGCGCAACCACAGCATCAATCAGAGCCAGCACAGCATCAATCAGAGCCAGCACAGCATCACTCAGCACCAACACAACATCTCTCAACGCCATCACAGCATCACTCAACGCCATCACAGCATCACTCAACGCCATCACAGCATCACTCAACGCCATCACAGCATCACTCAACGCCATCACAGCATCACTCAACGCCATCACAGCATCACTCAACGCCATCACAGCATCACTCAACGCCATCACAGCATCACTCAACGCCATCACAGCATCACTCAACGCCATCACAGCATCACTCAACGCCATCACAGCATCACTCAACGCCATCACAGCATCACTCAACGCCATCACAGCATCACTCAACGCCATCACAGCATCACTCAACGCCATCACAGCATCACTCAACGCCATCACAGCATCACTCAGCACAACCACAGCATCACTCAGCACAACCACAGCATCACTTAGCGCCACAACAGCATCACTCCGCGCCACAACAGCATCACTCCGCGCCACCACAACATCACTCCGCGCCACCACAGCATCACTCAGCACCACCATAGCATTACTCAGCGACACCACATCATCACTCAGGGCCAACACTGCATCACTCAGCACCACCACAGGATGACTCAGCACCACCACAGCATCGCTCAGCGCCACCACAGCATCGCTCAGCGCCACCACAGCATCGCTCAGCGCCACCACAGCATCGCTCCGCGCCACCACAGCATCACTCCGCGCCACCACAGCATCACTCCGCGCCACCACAGCATCACTCCGCGCCACCACAGCATCACTCCGCGCCACCACAGCATCACTCCGCGCCACCACAGCATCAATCAGAGCCACCACAGCATCAATCAGAGCCAGCAGCATCACTCCGCACCACAGCAGCATCACTCCGCACCACAGCAGCATCACTCCGCACCACAGCAGCATCACTCCGCACCACAGCAGCATCACTCCGCACCACAGCAGCATCACTCCGCACCACAGCAGCATCACTCCGCACCACAGCAGCATCACTCCGCACCACAGCAGCATCACTCCGCACCACAGCAGCATCACTCCGCACCACAGCAGCATCACTCCGCACCACAGCAGCATCACTCCGCACCACAGCAGCATCACTCCGCACCACAGCAGCATCACTCCGCACCACAGCAGCATCACTCCGCACCACAGCAGCATCACTCCGCACCACAGCAGCATCACTCCGCACCACAGCAGCATCACTCCGCACCACAGCAGCATCACTCCGCACCACAGCAGCATCACTCCGCACCACAGCAGCATCACTCCGCACCACAGCAGCATCACTCCGCACCACAGCAGCATCACTCCGCACCACAGCAGCATCACTCCGCACCACAGCAGCATCACTCCGCACCACAGCAGCATCACTCCGCACCACAGCAGCATCACTCCGCACCACAGCAGCATCACTCCGCACCACAGCAGCATCACTCCGCACCACAGCAGCATCACTCCGCACCACAGCAGCATCACTCCGCACCACAGCAGCATCACTCCGCACCACAGCAGCATCACTCCGCACCACAGCAGCATCACTCCGCACCACAGCAGCATCACTCCGCACCACAGCAGCATCACTCCGCACCACAGCAGCATCACTCCGCACCACAGCAGCATCACTCCGCACCACAGCAGCATCACTCCGCACCACAGCAGCATCACTCCGCACCACAGCAGCATCACTCCGCACCACAGCAGCATCACTCCGCACCACAGCAGCATCACTCCGCACCACAGCAGCATCACTCCGCACCACAGCAGCATCACTCCGCACCACAGCAGCATCACTCCGCACCACAGCAGCATCACTCCGCACCACAGCAGCATCACTCCGCACCACAGCAGCATCACTCCGCACCACAGCAGCATCACTCCGCACCACAGCAGCATCACTCCGCACCACAGCAGCATCACTCAGCAACACCTGAGTATCATTCAGCATCACCTCAGCATCGTCTCCGCAACAGTCACCACCACCACCACTACCACCTCAGCATCACTCAGCACCACCTCAGCCTGCTCTCGGAATCTGGCATCTGTTGATTCTCCCCTAGCATCAGGCCGCTGCTAGTGTTATAATACAGGTACTAGTTCCCAACCTTCACCCTCCGATTGTTTATGCCCCCTCAAAAAAAAAAGCTTTAACAAACAACCATTGCCAGCATTGCAAGAACAAAAGAAAACTGAGGAAATTTTTTATTGTAAATACTTTTTTTAATATTGTTGTTCAGTTTTACTTAATGCCTTCTTGGTCATATATAAAGTAACAAAAATGCTTCTGACACTTTTTTATTATAACTTTTCAGCATGCCGCACAGCAGCCACACTTCTCTACAGCACAGCTTGAAGACATTGGCAAAGTCAATAGCTCTGGCTAAACACTTATAAGGCCCCAAAGGCGAGACCTATTGGCTATGCCAATGCTTGTTGGCCTGGTCACTGACGGTGCAGAGGCGCACTCGTATTTTATTTGCAGTATCTGTAGCACAGATCTAGTAGCCATGTAAGACAGTGAAGTGTATTACACAGCACTGTGAGCGTGCAATATCATCGCGTGTGCGCTAAAAAAAAAAAATATTTTTTTATTTAAACACTTTATTTCCAACATTTTGATTTGCCACCATCCTGTTTCGAAGCGTTTGTCAGCACCGCCGCCTACTAGCAGCGCCAGAGCAGAGTGTGTTAAAGAGGTCGCCTTAACTGTAAGCTCACGTCACACACACATGGACTTCTTTGTATTCTTCAGCTTTCCCAATGTTTCTCCATTTCTCTTTGTACCTGCCTGTAAGAGTCTCTGCCCTTGTCTCTCCTTTCACTTCTTATTATACTATGCATATCTCTGTCTGTCCTTGCATCTGTCTCTCTTAATCTCAGTGCCAGTCTCTCTTTCTCTACTTCGCTTCCATCTTTTTTCATCTCTGATTATCTTTATTCCTCCTGTTTCTCTCTTTCTGTGCCGTTGTCCTTTTCTTTCTTTGCCAGTCTTTTCGCTGTGTCTCTCCTACTCTCTCTGTTTCAGTCTCCCTGCACCTCTTTCTACCTATCTCTCGCTCTCACTTTCTCTGCCCCTTCCTACTCCCCTTCTCTCACTCTCTACTCTGCCCTCCCCCTCTTCTGAGCTAGCATAATAAGGGAAAGGCTTCCTAGCGACTAACAACCCCAGCAGTTTTATCAATGCTCTAGTTTTGAACGGGTGCCACAGAAACGTTGCCAAATCGTGATTTGTACGACTTTGAAATGCCATCGCCCAAGACACGACTCACCTGCCTTCATGGCTTAATGTGCATGTTGGAACTCAGTAGATGGCACCTCAGGTGCTTTGCAGTTTGTTTTTCGTGCTACCGTATGGTAGCTGCACACCTGACTCGGGTATTGCAATGAATAACCAGAGGGAGGGGAACTGGGTACATTTTAAGCCTTTAAGTTTCAAACGATTTTCTTTTATGCTGATTTATGCATTGGCTGCTTTCCCTACAGCTTGCACAATTTTAAGAAATGAAATGTGTGGTTGATCTGTGAGGGGGGATTTCATGGAAATTGGAAACCTGGATTGGCAATCCATGCCTTTCTGCTCCATTTCATCCACCTTGCTTTTTTCTGTTTCCTGCAGCGGCCAGCACAGGTAAACGTGGTGGGGCAGGATGGGGTGAAAGGGGGGGAAGTCAACAGACAACGGCATAGGAATAATTAAATAAATAAATAATACCTATTCCGTCGTCTGTCGGCTTCCCCCGCCGCGCCCTACCCCTCCTCACCACGTTTACCTGTGCTGGCCGCCGCTGTTTGTTTCGCTCTGCTATGATTTGTTATTTTCTTCTCCTGTTTGTGAGAAGTTGGCCTGGCATATGCTGTCCACTAATTATAGTGGGCACCTTGCACCAGTCCAAATCGACTCTTATGGTAGGTAGGTTAAAGACAACCTTATTGAAAGCTATCCTAGTGGTAGCTATGGAGAGCAGCCTTCAGGCTAAATCTTGAAGGAATGTAAAGCAGCTTGTTTTACCAGTCTATAATCTCTTGAGTGACCAAATGAAAGAGCACCACACCAGGTATATATTCAAAATATATGTATTTATTACTAAACACACCCCTCTAGTCTCTTTATGAGGCTAGAGTTCGAAGTACATAAGTTATAAGATCTTAAATCACAGTAATAGCACAAATACACGTTTGGGCCCTAGGGGCGTACCAAACCATATACCAATAAAATGGTATGCGAACCACGACTGAACTAGACACTAGGCCTAGAGCCTCTAGAAGTGCTTGGACCACAAGGAACCACCCAAGGTAGTGACACAGGGGACCCACGGGAGACGCGTGCAGTGTAAATACACAACCGCGATACGCCGTTAACTTCTATGGAGAAAGTCGGGATCGGGAAAATAGAGGAAAGGGACACTTAGAAGAGGACTAGGACAAAACCCTTTGAGATCTAGGACTTTGAAGAGTCTCTACCCACGGGAGCACCGGAGTACTCGTGTTACCTCACCCAGGGAAGCCGGGTGCATAGGTGCCTTTCGGGGTCGGGTTTCGTCGTCGATTCGAATGGCGATCTGCTGCAAAGTGCTGCTGGCGGCCAAGGGAAAAGTGTCCGGGTGGATCCAAGAGTGGATCGGAGTTCTGGTGAACCTGAAAGCAGAGGGGACAGAGTCTGGGTCACTAGCCAGTGACCAGGAAGGCGATGGACAGATGCCCACCGATGTCGAGTGCTTCAGGTGCGTTGACGGTCGTCTTGACTCTTCAGCCACGAGGTCCGGGAGGCGTTGTCGGCGACCAGGAGCAGGATTCGGGCTGGTGCTCGATGTCTGTCGAGTGCTGAGGTGTCGGCGACCGGATTGGACCCAACAAGCCTTGGCAACGGCAAGTCTCGAGTAAGATGTAGATCGTCGATGATGCAGACCAGCAAGGTCTGGGGAACTCACCCAGCGAGGGTAAGTGAGGGCAGGCCTGGAGCAACCAGGATGCCAAGTAAGGAAAAGATTGGCCTTCGTTAAGGGCTACTAGCCAACGGGCTAGCGACCGCGAAGGAGCCTCGTGACGCCGCACGTGGAGCTGGCTTGCAGGACACTCGTGGAGTGGGGGCCAGTGATCTTCGGTGCAGGTGGTGCTGGAGGCTAGGGCTACTCGGAGCCCAAAGCACGACTTCTTGGGAGACCCAGAAGATGGTGCACTTGCAAATGTGCTCGGTGTCCAGGGGTCACGGTCTCAAGTCACCCACGATAGCCACGGGCCTCAGCTTTGCTGGGGACTCAGGGTAGCCTCGGGGAAGTCTGAGAATCCACCTCTGGTGATGCGATGACTTCGGCGTCCGACGGGAGCTTCAGTGATGCGAACCGGACAGATGCTTCTTTGGTGCCTGCCAAGCAGGGGAGTCACTCCTTGACCCCAAGGGAGATTCTTCAGTCCTCTAATCTTGTCGTAGAGCGTCGAAGGTCCAGGATTCAGTGTCAGAGTTTCGTCCAGGTATAATCTAAAGTCCTAAGGACTGGGTTCCTACCTTTATTCTAAAAATAGGGGATGGACTACTCTGTGGCCCCACCTATGGGTGGGTCAGGGCAGAGGGGTGGCTACACCCCTTTCCCTTTGTCCAGTTCGCGCCAAAGCAGGGGCTGCGAGCCCCTGATCCGGTTTGAACTGGGGTATGCACAGGGACACCAAATGTGCCCCCAGTGCAGGACTTCAAAGCACCCGAAAGTGCTCCCGCCCAGCCCCAATACACATTGTCCTGTCTGGGGAGGTGGTCACACCTCCCTGGGACAGGAAACCTATTGTCCAGGCCTCCCCTGCCGGAGTTTCGTCCAGCAGCAGGAGGCCAGACTCGTGTCTGTGGCAGCAGCATCCATTTTGTGATGCCAGGGCTCTGGAAAGAAGTTACCGGACTCGTCAGAGTTAACATGCCTTTCCCTCTAGAAGGGTGGAATGCTACCCCCGCCGCCAGGATTGGCGGGGGGTAGTATTCCAAGATGTTTGACACCAAACACGACATGTTTAGGTGCAGCCATTCCAAAGTTAGCATTTTACCGCGAGGATATAATGCGCTTAAGAGTATATGGTCAGGCTGCACTACAAACAGCATCAGAGATGGTCTCCGAACGCTGCAGAGGGGCCCTGCTCATGCAGGGGCACCCTCTCACATAGGAACCATGCACTCTGCCTTTAGGATTGATAAGGCCTGCCTTAGGAGTGACTTATAGGTTTATATGTGTGTATGCTTTTAGTGATATAGGTAACCTATACCACAGTAAGGGGTGCATGCACCACCTTACCCAGGCTGCAGTAGCAGACCTGTGGTGTCAGTTTGGATGGCCTTCCAGGGGTGGCATAATATATGCTGCAGCCCCTGGCAGGCCTCTGAGGTACCTATGCCCTTGGTACATAGTATACCATATACTAGGGACTTATAAGGGCACTCCAGATCCCAATCAGTGATGTGCCTAAGGCACATGGAGACCCTTTTAAAGAGGAAACAGCTAGGCTGGGGTTCTGAATAGCAGGGCCCCAGCCAGACTAATGTCGAAAACCAGTGAAGCATCAGCAAAAAGTGGGGGTACCCATGTGAAGCAGATCCTACTCTCCTACACAACCCCCCCAAACGTAGGGACATTAAACTAACCTTGCCCAGTTAAGTCTTCATGTTCTAAGTGGAAATACCTAGAGAGTCCATCTGCATTCGCATGGTTACTCCCAGGCCTATGTTCCACTGTAAAGTCCATCCCCTGTAGGGAAATGGACCACCTAAGCAGTTTGGGGTTTTCACCCTTCATTTGTTTTAGCCATAAGAGGGGCTTATGGTCTGTCTGAACCAGGAAGTGTGTACCAAACAAGTATGGCCTCAACTTCTTCAGAGCCCAGACCACAGCAAAGGCCTCCCTCTCTATGGCTGACCAACGTTTCTCTCTAGGGGTCAGCCTTCTGCTAATAAAAGCTACTGGCTGATCCTGACCTTCTTCATTCAATTGTGACAGTACAGCCCCTACCCCCAATTCAGATGCATCTGTTTGAACAATGAACTTCTTGGAGTAATCAGGACTCTGCAGAATTGGAGCAGTGCACATGGCCTGCTTGAGGTCATCAAATGCCTTTTGACAGCTAACTGTCCACTGAACCTTTTTGGGCATTTTCTTAGAAGTTAAGTCATTCAAGGGTGTCACTATTGATCCATACCCCTTGACAAATCTCCTATAGTACCCAGTCAGGCCTAAGAAGGCTCTCACCTGAGTCTGGGTAGTGGGAGCAGTCCAGTCCATGATGGTCTGGATCTTGCTCTGCAAAGGTTGAACCTGGCCTCCACCCACAAGGTGGCCCAGGTACACAACCTGACTCTGCCCTATCTGGCACTTAGTGGCCTTGATAGTCAGGCCTGCCTTTTGCAGGGCCTGTAAAACATTCCTGAGGTGGACCAGGTGATCCTCCCAGGTGGAGCTAAAGACAGCAATATCATCTAGATAAGCTGCACTATAGGCTTCCAGTCCTGTGAGAACTGTGTTCACCAACCTCTGGAAAGTGGCAGGTGCATTTTTCAGACCAAAGGGCATTACCACAAATTGATAATGCCCACTAGGGGTTGAAAATGCTGTTTTGGGCTTTGCAGTATCAGCTAGTCGGATCTGCCAGTAGCCAGCTGTTAGGTCAAATGTGCTGAGATATTTGGCAGAGGCCAAAGTATCTATGAGCTCATCTGCCCTGGGTATGGGATGGGCATCAGTCCTAGTGACTGCATTGAGACCCCTGTAGTCTACACAAAACCTCATCTCTCTTTTCCCACCACTGGTGTGAGGTTTCGGTACCAGGACTACTGGACTAGCCCAAGGGCTATCTGAGGGTTCAATTACTCCCAACTCCAACATTTTCTGGACTTCAGTCCTGATACAGTCCCTGACATGGTCAGGTTGCCTATAAATCTTGTTTTTAATAGGCAGACTGTCCCCAGTGTCCACTTCATGAGTGCACCAGGTGGTCTGACTGGGTGTCAGTGAAAACATATGTCTAAACTGATTGAGGACTTGCCTGCAATCAGTTTGTTGCTGGGTAGTGAGGCTGCCTGCCAAGGCTACACCATCAACTGACCCATCGTCAGGGTTCTGTGAGAGCAGGTCAGGGAGTGGGTCACTCTCTTCCTCCTGCCCTTCATCAGTAGCCATGAGCAAGCCCATGTCTGCCCTGTCCACATATGGCTTTAGTCTGTTGACATGGAGAACCCTTTGGGGACTCCTGGGTGTTCCCAGGTCCACTAAGTAAGTGACCTCACCCTTCTGCTCAACAATAGTGTGGGGTCCACTCCATTTGTCTTGGAGAGCTGCTGGGGCCACTGGCTCCAACACCCACACCTTCTGTCCTGGCTGGTACACAGTCAGAACAGCCTTTGGTCATGCCAGGCCTTCTGAAGTTCCTGGCTAGCCTCAAGGTTTTTGGTTGCCTTTTTCATGTACTCAGCCATCCTGGAGCGGAGACCAAGTACATAGTCCACTATATCTTGCTTTGGGGGCTTGAGAGGTAACTCCCATCCTTCCTTTACCAAGCACAGTGGAACCCTCACAGGGTGGCCAAACAGAAGTTCAAAAGGGCTGTAACCAACCCCCTTCTGAGGCACCTCCCTATATGCGAATAAAAGGCAGGGCAAGAGTATGTCCCATCTACGCCCAAGCTTTTCTGGGAGCCCTTTAATCATGCCCTTCAAGGTTTTGTTGAATCTCTCAACTAAACCATTGCATTGTGGGTGATAGGGTGTGGTGAACTTATAAGTCACTCCACACTCCTTCCACATTGCTTTTAAGTACCCAGACATGAAGTTAGCACCCCTGTCTGATACTACCTCCTTAGGAAAGCCCACTCTTGAGAAGATTCCCAGGAGGGCCCTTGCCACCACAGGTGCTGTAGTGGTCCTGAGGGGAATAGCTTCTGGGTACCTGGTGGCATGATCCACTACCACCAGGATAAACCTGTGCCCAGAGGCTGTTTGGGGATCCATGGGACCAACAATGTCAATCCCTACCCTCTCAAAGGGCACCCCCACCACAGGTAGTGGTATCAGGGGGCCTTTGTAGTGCCACCTGCTTTGCCACTGGCTTGGCAGGTTACACAGGAGCGACAAAACTCCTTACTGTCTTCAGACATGTGGGGCCAGTGAAAGTGAGGGACAATTCGGTCCCAAGTCTTGTTCTGGCCCAGGTGTCCTGCTAAGGGAATATCATGGGCTAGGGTCAATAGGAAGCCCCTGAACTTCAAAGGTATTACCAACCTCCTGGTAGCACCAGGCTTGGGGTCTCTACTCTCTGAGTACAGGAGTCCATCATCCCAATACACTGTATGGGGACCACTAGCTTTCCCAGCAGCCTCAGCAGCAGCTTGCTGTCTGAGGGGTTCAAGGGAGGGGCAGCTCTGCTGCTCCTGGCTCAGATCTGCCCTAGAAGGTCCCCCTGTCCCCAAGAACTCAACCTGGTCAGGTTCAAGTTCCTCTGGGACAGTTCCTTCTTCAGGGCTGAGATCATCCCCCTCAAGGGACTGATCTTCCTCCTGAGCCAAGGGGAAGGCACTGCCTTAACCCTACTACTCCTCCTCTTGGAAGGCACTTGGTCCATTCTTCCAGAATCCAAGGCCTGTTCAGTGCTAGACATTTTGGCTTGTGACCTGGTCACAGCAAACACATCTGCAGGGATCCCCAGCATTTCTGCATGGGTCCTGAGCTCCACTTCTGCCCAAGCAGAAGTCTCTAAGTCATTGCCAAGCAAGCATTCGACTGGTAGGTTTGCACTTACCACAACCTTCTTAAGGCCAGTTACCCCTCCCCAGGAGAAGTTAACAACTGCCAGAGTATGGTCTGTTCTGACATTGCTAGCATTGGTCACTTGGTACATTTCACCAAGCATAACTTGCCCAGGTAGCACAAGGTCTTGTGTCACCATTGTGACACTTGCCCCTGTGTCCCTAAATGCCAAAGCCTCTCGTCCATTGATTAAAGGCTGTTGTCTGTACTTGCCCAGATTACTGGGACTCATAGAGGAGGGCACATCCATGCCTCCATCACAGACTAACACAGCCTGAGTCAGTTCTCTAACTAGGTCAGAGCCCAACTCAGTTCCCAGGGTGAACCCTACTAAACCCTTTGCTGGAGCACTTCCACCAACTGTACTAGGGGGAACAGGTGCCTTAGGGGCATTGGTGGGTGCTGGACTGGAGTCTTTGGACTTGGTGCAATCACTGGTCCAGTGGGTCTTTTGCTTACAGACCTTGCACCATGGTTTTCTTTGGCCTTTACCCTTGGTAGACTGGGAATCCCCACCAGAAGAAGATTTTTGGGGGCCTGATGAAGACTTTTGATCTTTACCCTTCTCCCCACCCTTGTCAGAGTTCTTAGCATCTTGCTTCTTGGTTTCCCCACCTTGGTTCTGTACCTTCTGCTTCACCCTGGTTCTGACCCATTTGTCTGCCTTCTTTCCCAATTCTTGGGGAGAGGTCAGATCAGAGTCTACCAGGTATTGATGCAACAGCTGATTTTGACAGTTATTAAGAATCTGCTCCCTCATTATCAGATTATACAATCCTGAGAAGTCACACACCTTACTGCCCATCAACCAGCCTTCCAGAGCCTTGGCAGAACAATCCACATAGTCTACCCAGTCTTGAGTCTGTGCTTTTTGGGTGTCTCTGAACTTCAACCTGTACTGTTCAGTGGTTAGGCCAAACCCATCAATAAGAGCACTCTTCAAGACCTTGTAATTGTCAGCATCCTCCTCTCTAACAGTGAGGAGCTTGTCTCTACCTTTGTCAGCAAAGGAGAGCCACAAGATTGCTGCCCACTGCTCCTGAGGGACCTTCTGTACTTTACAGGCCCTCTCTAAAGCAGTTATCCATTTGTGGATATCATCCCCACTCTGGTAGGGAGGGACAATCTTGCTCAGGTTCCTATGGTCATAGGACCTTTCCCTATCTCTAGGGACATGGCTGCCACCATGGGACTCTAGTCCCAACTTTCTTCTCTCTCTAAGGAGATCTAGGGATTCTCTATCTAAAGCCAATTGCTTCTTCCTGATCTCTAGTTGAGTTTCCTCATACTGGACCAGTCTCTTTCTTCTCTCATGAGAGGATTCCCTCCTGTGAGAAGAAACAGAGCTCCCTATGGAGGTGCCAGAGTGGTTAGACTCCTGAGAAGGAGACCTAGACTTTCTGAGCACACTCATAATCCTTCCTGGGGGGACAAAGGTGTGGTTCTCTAGATCCTCATCTTCATCTTCCCCAGAAGGGATTGGGTTTTCCAGGTCAGGGTCATTGTCACCCTCCTGGTCAGTTTCAGAGGGGGCTGGGGGTAGTGGTACCCCTGGCCCCTTCCTCATCTGCTGGCCCACCCTCTGCTCCTACCCCTTCAGTCTCTGAGGACTTACTAAGATCATAAGCCACCAACAACTCCTTGAGGTGTTGGGTGGTGGGACTTTGTCCTGTCCTTAATTTCCTCACGTTACATAAAGCTCTCAATTCCAAGAATTGGAGTGTATCATACTTGGAGGGTGGAAGCTCAATGGCTTCCTGCAAGGAATCTTTGGATCCTGCTTTTAAAGACATTACTAGTGTGGTGTGGTGTATGCACTACCTACTCTAGTGTGGCCTACTAAACTCTCTTGAGTTGTAGAAAGGGTTGTGCTATCCCTTAACACACAACTCTAAGTTCAGTAGAACTTACTGTTATTCTAAGCTTAAATTATATGTACCTTAGGTACCTTTAGTGGTTTTCAGTTGATCAATTCAATTGAGATTATCTGGTAAAACAATAGCAAGCTGGAATCCCACACGCTGCACACCAATGTGAGAAGTTGGCCTGGCATATGCTGTCCACTAATTATAGTGGGCACCTTGCACCAGTCCAAATCGACTCTTATGGTAGGTAGGTTAAAGACAACCTTATTGAAAGCTATCCTAGTGGTAGCTATGGAGAGCAGCCTTCAGGCTAAATCTTGAAGGAATGTAAAGCAGCTTGTTTTACCAGTCTATAATCTCTTGAGTGACCAAATGAAAGAGCACCACACCAGGTATATATTCAAAATATATGTATTTATTACTAAACACACCCCTCTAGTCTCTTTATGAGGCTAGAGTTCGAAGTACATAGGTTATAAGATCTTAAATCACAGTAATAGCACAAATACACGTTTGGGCCCTAGGGGCGTACCAAACCATATACCAATAAAATGGTATGCGAACCACGACTGAACTAGACACTAGGCCTAGAGCCTCTAGAAGTGCTTGGACCACAAGGAACCACCCAAGGTAGTGACACAGGGGACCCACGGGAGACGCGTGCAGTGTAAATACACAACCGCGATACGCCGTTAACTTCTATGGAGAAAGTCGGGATCGGGAAAATAGAGGAAAGGGACACTTAGAAGAGGACTAGGACAAAACCCTTTGAGATCTAGGACTTTGAAGAGTCTCTACCCACGGGAGCACCGGAGTACTCGTGTTACCTCACCCAGGGAAGCCGGGTGCATAGGTGCCTTTCGGGGTCGGGTTTCGTCGTCGATTCGAATGGCGATCTGCTGCAAAGTGCTGCTGGCGGCCAAGGGAAAAGTGTCCGGGTGGATCCAAGAGTGGATCGGAGTTCTGGTGAACCTGAAAGCAGAGGGGACAGAGTCTGGGTCACTAGCCAGTGACCAGGAAGGCGATGGACAGATGCCCACCGATGTCGAGTGCTTCAGGTGCGTTGACGGTCGTCTTGACTCTTCAGCCACGAGGTCCGGGAGGCGTTGTCGGCGACCAGGAGCAGGATTCGGGCTGGTGCTCGATGTCTGTCGAGTGCTGAGGTGTCGGCGACCGGATTGGACCCAACAAGCCTTGGCAACGGCAAGTCTCGAGTAAGATGTAGATCGTCGATGATGCAGACCAGCAAGGTCTGGGGAACTCACCCAGCGAGGGTAAGTGAGGGCAGGCCTGGAGCAACCAGGATGCCAAGTAAGGAAAAGATTGGCCTTCGTTAAGGGCTACTAGCCAACGGGCTAGCGACCGCGAAGGAGTCTCGTGACGCCGCACGTGGAGCTGGCTTGCAGGACACTCGTGGAGTGGGGGCCAGTGATCTTCAGTGCAGGTGGTGCTGGAGGCTAGGGCTACTCGGAGCCCAAAGCACGACTTCTTGGGAGACCCAGAAGATGGTGCACTTGCAAATGTGCTCGGTGTCCAGGGGTCACGGTCTCAAGTCACCCACGATAGCCACGGGCCTCAGCTTTGCTGGGGACTCAGGGTAGCCTCGGGGAAGTCTGAGAATCCACCTCTGGTGATGCGATGACTTCGGCGTCCGACGGGAGCTTCAGTGATGCGAACCGGACAGATGCTTCTTTGGTGCCTGCCAAGCAGGGGAGTCACTCCTTGACCCCAAGGGAGATTCTTCAGTCCTCTAATCTTGTCGTAGAGCGTCGAAGGTCCAGGATTCAGTGTCAGAGTTTCGTCCAGGTATAATCTAAAGTCCTAAGGACTGGGTTCCTACCTTTATTCTAAAAATAGGGGATGGACTACTCTGTGGCCCCACCTATGGGTGGGTCAGGGCAGAGGGGTGGCTACACCCCTTTCCCTTTGTCCAGTTCGCGCCAAAGCAGGGGCTGCGAGCCCCTGATCCGGTTTGAACTGGGGTATGCACAGGGACACCAAATGTGCCCCCAGTGCAGGACTTCAAAGCACCCGAAAGTGCTCCCGCCCAGCCCCAATACACATTGTCCTGTCTGGGGAGGTGGTCACACCTCCCTGGGACAGGAAACCTATTGTCCAGGCCTCCCCTGCCGGAGTTTCGTCCAGCAGCAGGAGGCCAGACTCGTGTCTGTGGCAGCAGCATCCATTTTGTGATGCCAGGGCTCTGGAAAGAAGTTACCGGACTCGTCAGAGTTAACATGCCTTTCCCTCTAGAAGGGTGGAATGCAACCCCCGCCGCCAGGATTGGCGGGGGGTAGTATTCCAAGATGTTTGACACCAAACACGACATGTTTAGGTGCAGCCATTCCAAAGTTAGCATTTTACCGCGAGGATATAATGCGCTTAAGAGTATATGGTCAGGCTGCACTACAAACAGCATCAGAGATGGTCTCCGAACGCTGCAGAGGGGCCCTGCTCATGCAGGGGCACCCTCTCACATAGGAACCATGCACTCTGCCTTTAGGATTGATAAGGCCTGCCTTAGGAGTGACTTATAGGTTTATATGTGTGTATGCTTTTAGTGATATAGGTAACCTATACCACAGTAAGGGGTGCATGCACCACCTTACCCAGGCTGCAGTAGCAGACCTGTGGTGTCAGTTTGGATGGCCTTCCAGGGGTGGCATAATATATGCTGCAGCCCCTGGCAGGCCTCTGAGGTACCTATGCCCTTGGTACATAGTATACCATATACTAGGGACTTATAAGGGCACTCCAGATCCCAATCAGTGATGTGCCTAAGGCACATGGAGACCCTTTTAAAGAGGAAACAGCTAGGCTGGGGTTCTGAATAGCAGGGCCCCAGCCAGACTAATGTCGAAAACCAGTGAAGCATCAGCAAAAAGTGGGGGTACCCATGTGAAGCAGATCCTACTCTCCTACACAGTTTTTATTTGTTCGACTCTATTTCCTGCTTTCTTTACTTTGTTAATCTTTGGACATTTTTGCTTTCTTTACTTCTCTTATTCATCATTCTATCTGTATTGTGCCGTTTCCATTTCCCCCTATTTTCTTTTCACCCCGATTCTCCCCTTTCCTCAGTTTCGTTCTATCTCTGTTTCATTTTCCTCCTTTCTCTAGCATCCTTTCTGTTTGCATATTCTTTCCTCTTTCATTCCTTTGGTAGATAAAAGACATTGTCATTTACAACGCCAATACCTCTAACTCTCACAAATGCTAGACCAATTTGCATTGCAAATGCTTGTTGTCATTTGTTGCCTCCCTCCAGAGCAGTGCCCCAGTATTTGTAGCCTTCCACTTGTGTACAATTAGGCTGTTCCTGCGCACTATTTTTAGGTCCCGCCTACGCAGGACCTTTAGCAATCGCTCAGGACTTTTGCTTAAACGCGTGCATGTTTTCTATTGGTTTGTATTGCCACTTTTGCACATTTGGCGTTTTCCTTGCGGGAGCGAGCAGCGGCGCCATCTGTTTTTAATTATCTTGATCGCGCTTTCAAAACAGATGGCGCCGCTGCTCGCTCCCGTAAGGGAAACGCTGGAGTCTTGTTCAGTATGGCATTGTGTTGTAGTGCATTAAAGCAGGCCGCTTCTCTCCCCGGCACTTAAGTGCCAGCCGATAACGATTACTCAGTCACAAACCCCCAGTATAAGGGTACATGTTCTGCCCACGTGCATTGGTGGAAATTCCATCATCCCCTCCCCCCCCACTTGCGGGCACATTGTGCGCTGCGGATGTCTCCCCTCAAGGATCTTTTTTTCCAAATACAGACACAATTCACGTTCTGGGCTGAGTCCTGGTGACACAGAACCATTCTAGGAACACAGCACGTTCTCCTGCACCAGTGCGGCAGGGGGTTGTGCAGTTGTGCTCCACCAGACTAGTGAACGTGAAAACCACCTTGTGAACTCTGACTGAAGCGCTATATGCTACGAGGCGCTCTGTTTTACTAGGGACAAACACTGAAAACTGCCCTCAAAGCCACACACAAGTACAGAGTACCACTAGTCACAAGCCGCACTTAAAGAGAGAGATGGGAGGCTGCTGTCTCACTCTGCAGCACTCTCTTTAGACTGCAGGGAAGGTAGCAATTATCGCGCCTACCGCTGCTCGCTCCCGTAAGGTAAACGCTGCGCGGCGCTGCACTCGCCCGCCGCCGTCACGGACACGCCTTCCACATTGCCAATCTGCCTGCCCCAGTCCCTGCTCTCGGCCGCACTCCCCCCCCACCCCTCCCACTTGTTTATTTCGCGGGTGCGCGTTAGGAAGCATTCCCAGGGCGTCACGTCACTTCCGTTCTGTGCACTCCCCCCACCCCTCCCACTTGTTTATTTCGCGAGCCTGCACTCGCCCGCCGCTGTCACGGAGAGCGCCTCTAGATTGCCAACCTGGCGGACTGCGGGGTGTGCGTTCCCTGCAAGCGGCTCATCAACTGCGGCGTCTTCAGCAGCTGCAGGAACCGCAACACGGGACACCAGATCTGCAAGTTTAGGAAGTGCGAGGAGGAAACAAAGAATTCTTTAAGTAAAACACATCAGTTTGTTAATGGCATTTAGCCCATACTTTTGCACCTATTCTCACCCACCTGCCTTTAATTTTTAAAATCGCAGATTCAGTCTCAAACGCAGTGTACATCGACTGCCAACAATATGTGTATTCGGGCGGCATTTGATCCAGCCGGTGCTTAGCATTTATTTACCTGGGTACTGTCATAGCCACAAAACATAACCCTATACAACTGGCTGCAATTTTAGGCCTTGATATATCATTTGCTAATCAATCAATCAATCATTTGTATAGCGCGCTACTCACCCAGAGGGTCTCAAGGCGCTTTGGGGGAGGAGGGTCCGCTACTGTTCGAACAGCCAGGTCTTGAGTTGCTTCCTGAAGGAGAGGTGGTCCTGGGTAAGGCGGAGGTGGATGGGTAGGGAGTTCCACGTCTTGGCAGCCAGGTAGGAGAAGGATCTTCCTCCCGTTGTGGCTCTTCGGATGCGGGGGACGGCGGCGAGGGCGTGGTTGGTCGATCGTAGCTGGCGGGTGGGAGTGTAGAAGGTCAGACGGTCGTTGAGGTATCTGGGGCCTTGGTTGTGGAGAGCTTTGTGTGCGTGGGTGAGGAGTCGGAACGTGATTCTCTTGCTGACGGGGAGCCAGTGCAGGTCTCTCAGGTGTCCGGCGATGTGGCTGTGTCGGGGGATGTCCAGGATGAGTCGAGCTGAGGCGTTCTGGATGCGTTGGAGTCTTTTTGAAGTTTGGCTGTGGTTCCCGCGTAGAGGGAGTTGCCGTAGTCCAGTCGGCTGGTGACGAGGGCCTGGGTGACCGTCTTCCTGGTTTCGGTGGGGATCCACCGGAAGATCTTGCGCAGCATGCGTAGGATGTTGAAGCAAGACGAGGAGACGGCGTTGACTTGTCGGGTCATTGAGAGGGAGGAGTCCAGGATGAAGCCCAGGTTGCGTGCGTGGTCCGTTGGTTTGGGTGCGTTGCCCAGGGCAGGGGGCCACCAGGAGTCGTCCCAGGCGGAGGGTGATGATCCTAGGATGAGGACTTCCGTCTTATCTGAGTTCAGTTTCAGGCGGCTGTTCCTCATCCATTCGGCTACGTCCTTCATCCCTTCATGTAGGTTGGTTCTGGCGGTTGTGGGGTCGTTGGTGAGGGAGAGGATCAGCTGGGTGTCGTCGGCGTAGGAGATGATGTTGAGGTTGTGTTGGCGTGCGATGGCTGCGAGGGGGCTCATGTAGACGTTGAAGAGGGTGGGGCTGAGTGATGATCCTTGTGGTACGCCGCAGATGACTTCGGTGGCCTCGGAACTGAACGGGGGGAGGCGGACTCTCTGGGTTCTTCCGGTGAGGAAGGAGATGATCCACTCCACAATACAAAGGGTACAGTGAGAGTAATATCCGTAACCAGCATATCTGATCATTATGTAACTCTATCATGTCAGAATTCCATGAGTTTAATACAAGTAGCAAACATATGTATGTAATCTGCATTCTGCATCAGACATCTGGGACAGTTTGAATTTGCTCGACATTCCCATACATGTAGTCTACCCGGGGTATAATAGAACAGTTTTACAATGTAAGTCAAAATGCCGAAAGTGCATAGATATTTACTGCTTGAAGCAGAACTATACTCTACCATCTCAGCTGTAACCTGATTATGAAATACCTTGGCCCATGCTTCAGCTAGCTGTGCATTACAATTTAGTAAATAACAAATTAAGATCAAATAAATGCTTTGTATAGTAGCTGTTTTTGGTTTACTAAGTACTCCGAGCAAGTCAAATTTGTTCCATTGCATTTCCGATTGCTTCAAATAATCTCTTAGTTGGGGATGTTTATAAAATCCCCCTCTGGGGAACTGACACTGCTCCGAAAGGTCATTTTATATTCCGATTATTCCAAGCTATGTGATTCCAAGCTATGTGATACCGCATTGTGCCCACTCTGAGCATTACCATCATCAAATATTTAAGGAAATGTAGTCTTGTTTCCATTTGGGCAGTGCTCTGTATTAGTGGTATTTGAAGAGCTTTTCACCAATCATGCCATTATTTCTTGGCATCCTCTAGCGCTTTAAACCTTACCATTTTGTATTAATTTGGATCATTATTGCTCAGGAATGAGCCAGAGGCCTCACTCCCATACACAATTAATATATACTCGCCTCTGCTTCTTTAAATTGATAATTAATCATTATGGCTAATCTCCTGCCCATAGCCATCCCATGATAAAGCTGTAGGTCTGTCAATGCTCAGGCACCTCGAGCCTGTGGAATTTTCAGAAATTTGGAATGAGTGTTTAAATCACTAAGCTATCTATTTGGTTTATGACAACAAAGAAAATAACTAGTAGTAGCATTTCTAAAAACAAGCATTGGCCATAGCCAATAGGTCTCGCCTTTGGGACCTTATAAGTGTTTAGCCATGCAACAGTTAATGTTGTTGCACCAAGGATATTGTGCTGGATAACTAAACACTTATAAGGTCCCAAAGGCGAGACCTATTGGCTATGCCAATGCTAGTTTCTTTTGTTTCTGCACAGCGGCATGGGAAGGCTCTCCTTTCCCACAGCTGCCCCCCCTGCCTTTCGATTCCCAGCGCGGTTGAGAGCAGGCCTTTAAATCGTCGAAACGCCCACATTCATGTTTCACCATCGCTAGCCTTTTAATTATCAGCAGGAGCCCCACAGCTGGCCATCGGCACTGCCATGACTCCGGTATGGGAAGCATCGGCGCGGGAGCCTGCGCGCACACGCCTTTTGTTAATCTTCGCTGGGCAAGAGCATTGCAGGCACTGTTTACACTGTGCAGGATTGTTCGTCACTGGGTTGAAGGCCAGGCCTGTTTAATTGATCCCCACCCCCTCCCTGTTTCTTTTCTGCTCCCTCCCATCCCTGTTTTGTCTCGCATCTTCCACCGGCCTTTTTTTCTTCTTCATACTTAACTTATCCCCACACCTCCATCCCTGTTTCATCTCATCCCATTCTCGTTCTTCTTCCACTCGCACCTGCCCCAGCTCTTCAGTCTCGACCAAAAAATCGCTAGCGCTAGTGTAGCTGTGAGCCCTGGCCTGATTTTAAAATCGTCCACCACCACCCGTTTGTCAAAGCCAGCGAGCTTGCCCATGGACGAGTCCTATTAGCTTTGTCAATGCTTGGTTTTACAGTGTGCCCTCTCCTCAGGGCCGGCGCTAGGCATGGGCAGTGTGGGCAGCTGCCCAGGGCCTCGCGCTCAGATAAACCAGCATTGGCATAGCCAATAGGTCTCGCCTTTGGGACCTTATAAGTGTTTAGCCATGCAACAGTTGATGTTGTTGCACCAAGGATATTGTACTGCATAACTAAATACTTATAAGGTTCCAAAGGCGAGACCTATTGGCTATGCCAATGCTTGTTAATACAGTGGGCAGGCCTTCCTTATGGTAGTGCACGAGGCAGGCCAGGATTGAGTTATAAATCGGGACAGTTGTACTGAAGAGCCTCTATTGTTGCCTCAGCACTGACATACGAGTTCATAATGCAAGTGAGGATAAAGGTGCTTTGTAGGAGCTCTAGGGCACCGCAGATGTCTCAGTACACTAGTGCAAGATGCAAATTCGGATAGAGGTGTCTTACGTGAGATATTGGTGCATGGTTCAGTTCACTATAAATTACGTTGTGAGAACCCTGTTATTGCCTCAGAACTGGGAAACACTGCAAAATGCAGGTCAGACTAGAGTTGCTCTGGGACAGATCGTTCATATTTCAATACTGGGATAAAAGTGCATGATACAAAATAGGACATTGTGAAACAAATAAATGGACATTACTTGAAAAATGATAATAGTGGATGGATGTATTTTATAAAGTACACAATAAAAAAAAAATCAGATTTTTAACACTTATTAGATTGAAGTTTGCAAATGCGAAATAGACAACTTCCCCAGCCCACCAGCAACGACACAACAGCAACAACTCACCTTAAAAGTATTAAAAAATAAAATGAATACACACACTGGACTAGGCCAGAGTGCTATATCGAGGCTACTTATGAGTGTTAGATTTAAAGTTAATGTTGAAGAGGGAGAAAGGCGTGCGTGGTGGAGAGGGGAGACAGGGAAGGCGTGCAGAAGAAGGGGTCAGGAAAACAGAGCTGAAAGGGGGGGCGGGGAGACAAGGAAAGGCATGCTAAAGAGGTGGCAGGAAAGGAGTGCTTAAGATGGGGGGGGCAAGGAAAAGTTGGCAGAGATAAACAAGTTGACAAGGGAGAGCGAGGGTGAAACAGGCAGTGGAGGAGCAAGCACGCACAACATCTCTTTTCAAGCACTCTGGTTCACACAGGACAAAAAGAATCCACAGTTTAACATGTCAGCACACCCAACAGAAAAGAAAGCAGACCTCTTATGCAGAAAGGGGTACACAGCACTGGACTATAGTGAAAACTGGGCTGTCCTTTGTTCTTGACACCCACCTTCTACCAGGTCTCTAGCTTTGCATAAGTTTTCCATAGTAATACTTAGCTGTGTCAGTTTTTGTGACATGTGCCTACGAAGTGGTGTTGTCTGCATGTGCGTGTGGTAGAGATGGTTTGTGAGTAGCATTTTGTGTGTGTGAGATGACCGTGCTTTGAAGCCCTATGCCTGTAGTGTGGTGTTTTATGCATGTGTGGTGCGCTGTCTTGTGAGTTATGCATTTTGTGGTCGTATGTAGTATGCGTGTTAGAGTGTGTGTTGTGGTTGGTGGGGAGTTCGCACTCCAGGGCACCCGTCCCCAGATGAATGCGCGCAGACAACTCTTAATAATTATACAGTATTGGAGTACAGGAGGTAATTTACAGATGAAATAGCAGGGGACGGAGTGAAGAGTGAATCAGTCGCAGGAGCTCCGATAGCTGTCTATAAAAGGAGGGAAAGGACAGCGTATTGTGACGATCAGTGATAGGCAAGGCGCAGGGAATGCGGTGCAAGGGAAAAGTGAGGGCTCGAGATGTCCGCGGTTGTCTGATCCATGGAGGGGGCCAGGTCAATGTATCGGATGTGAGGAACCGGTGGGCGATGCAGGCTAAAGGGTATGACAAGGGAGGAGAGCCTGGGCAAGGAAGGTGATGTGGAGAAAGCCGGAAGGACCAATGAACCGGTGGCACCCGATGTGAAATACGGGGGCAATGAGCTGTGCATGGGACTGTAAGGGGCGTCCACGTGGACAGGGAAAGGGAGACGATGAGGCGCAGGATGAAGGAGCGTGGTTGGGAAGTGCTCGTGGCGGTGGGTGCACGCTCGACCGGGTGTTGAAACCGGAAGGAGCCGGTGGATGACAGCGGAGTCCCCGGGAAGTAGTGGCGTGGGGCCGAGCGGTCAGGGATGTGCATGGGAACTGACACACAGGCCGCGAGAGAATTGCTAGAAAGAGCCCGCGTTGGCAAGTGTAAGTGCGAGTTAAAGTGCCGGTGGGAGCTGGTGGTGAAGGGCCGCGCACGGCGGTAGCCTGTGGGGACAGTAAGGCACAAGATCCCTAACTAAGGGGCTACTTACTCAGAGTAAGTTTCAGAGGGTGGAGCAAATCACAGGCGCCGGCATCAATCAGGCAGTGTGCACGGTGCTCGAGTCGGAGGAAGATAAGGACGCGTGATAGGTCACATGGGCAGGATGGGATTACAACTAGAGCGCGCGATTTCATAGAGGGGGGATGGCACCGGGAAGATTAAGGGAACTGCACCCTGATCCCAAGTGGGGGAGGTGTGCTGTGTCTGCCTGCTGGAATTTGAAGCACTCGTGCTTGTGCTGGCCTCCGCCTTGCGGGAGCAAGCAGCGGCGGTGCGAGAGCCATATGTTTGCAATTATCACGCGCGCCGCTGCTCGCTCCCGCAAGGTGGATGCCAGCACATGCACGAGTGTGGGGAAAAGGAGCAGACCGATGGCTAAAGGCCCTCCTAGAGCAGCGCATGCGCGCTGCCTAGGCAAGACCTAAGAAAAGGGGGCCCGCCTCACTGTGAAATGCCACACTTTTACAGTAAGCCCACCTGCTCCTCCAGGGCCCCCTGCCCCACACAATCCCACTACAAATGCAAGATGTCTTGACCTTGTTTGTCAGGGCGTGGTGGCATTCCTGGGGGTGCAGGGGTGGGGGGAAAGAAGGGACAAACAGATTGGGGAAGGCACAGCAGCCGGGACAGCAATTATCTTGGCTCACAGTGTCAGAGGCGAGGCAACACCTCTGTAAAGTACCAGCCATTCCCTTTCTGCATTTTGTTTCTAGGCGACAGAAGGCCCTTTTGTTTCCAGGACCAACCAGACACAGATAAAGAGAGGTGGGTGAGGGGAGGAGGGAACAGCCAGCTCAACTGGCTTTTGTTAACTTTTGCATCACCCGTTTTTTTGATGGGAATGTGCATTTAAAATGTATGTTGAACTGCCGTGGTAGGGCAGTGTTTTATGAAATAGTTACTGCTTAGAGGCCCAGGGAGGGGGCCCCCTTTCCCTGGGCCTCTAAGCACTAGAGCAAGCTGCAAGGTCCAGGTGTGGGGGCACCCTTCCCTGGGCCTTGTAGCCATTACTCCCTCTTTCCTTTATTTGTTCCCCAAAAAAGAAAAACACTTTTGCTGGAAAGGTCGTCTTTTTCAGACATTTTTCACTTCCAAAGTGCACACTCTGGACGGAGAGAATTAAAAGGTTAAAAATGTGAAAAATAACTAAAGCAAGACAGAGTGGGTCGAAAAGGGGTCAGATTGATTTTATTCACACCCAAAACAAATTAGCGCCACTTTACAGAGTTTGCCAGTGAAGCGCTACTTTTGTTTTCTTGTTTTTCTCTGAACAGCACTGTTTTTCCCGGGTGGGGAAGTGCACCATTCCTCGATGTACTGCAATACCTGCTTGATGGGTGGATTGGAAAACAAAATGCATACCGCGGCTCTGTATTCACAAATGTGGTCTTTTTAAACCATACTGCTTACGTTTTGTAAGGATATAAGCAATGGACATTGAAACATGTCCCTTCCGGCCCTGTAGTCATGTCCTTAACTTTTCATGCAAAAGCACTCATTGATTACTTAATAATAAGTGCAGAAGCGTTAAGGTAACCAATTTGTTCCTTCTTACATGTCACATGCTTTACTTAATCTTGCATTCTCTATGAGTGTTTGCTTTTTCCAGGATGTTGTCACTTTTTTTTTTTAGGCAGCATATTACTGTAGTCTAGTGCGTAATTTGAATTAAGTTGCATCCAGGTCTTTATAGCGGGCGCAATTGGGTTGTAGTTGAAGGCAATGCGAGTTTCTCTCAGTGGGGCAGTATGGTGTTCAGTGGGAGGAGGATGTGGCACTATGACCAGAGCTGCCGACTTGGGAACTGGGGAACCAGGTTCAGCCTTCATGACCAGTCCCCCAGACCACTCTCCTGAGGGAGCACATTCCCGTGCTAGACCTTAGAAAGCCCTGCTAGACCTTAGAAGCCCTGGTGTCTTAGCACCAGCAGGTGGAGCCTAGCGGTGGCAAGTGTGGGTTAATCTTGAAGCCTGTCCACCACAACCCCTATTGAGGCTTACCTCAAGTCTTTTGGGCAGGCCCATGAAGCAGCACAACGTAGAGCAACAGTGACTCTGTCACTGAGGTCACAGGACCCTTGAGCAAAGAGGCTCTTGGGCGGTGCGACCGGTGATATCGCACTGAGCGCTCACTTCGGGTGGGGGCGTCATGTTTGTAAGTATATTATGTTTTTAAAAGCGCTTGCTGCCTCCTGCCTGGCCTCCAGCAATTTTCGGCAACAATAAAAATGTCATGATAACTCCGGTGATTAATGTTCTTCCTAGAGAGAGATGGAGTTTTGTCAAGTGGAAGTTTTGACTCATGGAAAGGTAGCGCAGAGGGTTAATGTGCCTGCTGCAAAGAACATGTACCATGCAGATCACAAAGTGCACATAATGTAAATAGATCAGTGGGTTGCTGCTTTTGTCATTGAGATCCTTTTGTTACTTGCAGTTTATAAGTCAAAATCCTAACATTGAACAATGAGCTATTAACTGTCATCTAAGAGCTGAATGCAAATTGCAAGGTATAAATTAGAGTGTCATGTTTTTTTCCCCAGTCTTTGGTTATCATAATGTTGCAAAAAGGGTTTGTTTGGGTAGAAATCAATTCTGGTTATTAAAGAGAACCAAGCAAACACAAGGAGATGATGAACGGAGCACTGAAACTTTTCAGACACTCACCCCCAGTCACAGATCTGGGTTGAATCCATCATCGTTCTTTAGCTCACTTTGGCACCTCAGTTCAGACCCAGCTATTTGCATATCAGTCTTGACCCTGTGACTCATGGGAACAGTCCAGCCTGAACTGCCAAGCCAGGTCTTCCCTGGACCGGAAACAAGCATCCTGGGACCGGTTTCGGGGTAATACCCCTCATCGGCTAGGCTAGCTTGAATCCAGTGGCAAAGTGAGCAAGGGACCCACGTCTGGGTATACCCTGCCAACTTAGGGCGAACAAAGCAAACACAAGGAGATGATAGACGGAGCGCTGAATCTTTTCAGACACTCACGCCCAGTCACAGATCTGGGTTGAATCCATCATCGTTCTTTAGCTCACTTCGCCACCTCAGTTCAGACCCAGCTATATGCAAATCAGTCTTGATCCTGTGCCTCATGGGAACAGTCCAGCCCGAACTGCCAAGCCAGGTCTTCCCTGAACCGGAAACAAGCATCCTGTGACCGGTTTCGGGGTAACACCCCTCATCAGCCAGGCTAGCTTGAATCCAGTGGCAAAGTGAGCAACTTGTGTTTGCTTTATTTGCCCTAAGTTGGCAGGGTATGCCCAGATGTGGGTCCCTTGCTCACTTTGCCACTGGATTCAAGCTAGCCTGGCTGATGAGGGGTGTTACCCCGAAACCGGCCCCAGTATGCTTGTTTCCTGGCCAGGGAAGACATGGCTAGGCAGTTTGGGCTGGACTGTTCCCATGAGGCACAGGGTCAAGACTGATTTGCATATAGCTGTGTCTGAAGTGGGGTGGCAAAGTGAGCTAAAGAACGATGATGCACTCAACCTAGATCTGTGACTGGGAGTGAGTGTCTTAAAAGTTTCAGCGCTCTGTCCATCATCTCCTTGTGTTTGCTTTATTAAAGAGAACCCCCAACCATGGTATTATGTTCTAAATTCAGAGTTTGTGTTTCTCCAGACCAATCACTATTAAACTATACTGTCTACTAGTATGATTGTCATGTGACTCCTACACCTTGTAGTCCATTGTCTTATGTAACATTTCCTATACAGTGATTTACACACGCATGATTGATTGTCTCTGTGTAATGTGTGTGATATAAAGTTCTCCGACACCCTACACTAGTATCAGTGGCGCTGTAAATCAAATTAAATGCATCTGAGTGAGAATGTGGAGACTCGAGGGGCACTGTTAAAGGGTGGTAGTGAGGAAATCCTTGGCAGAGGGAGTCATTGGGGGCACCAACAAACATTGCCCCACAGGGCTCCACCAGCGCTAAAGGCGGCCACTTCCACTTCCTACAGTTCTAACACCAAATCAAAAACGTTGATTTGAAAACCCCTTGAATCTGCAGCATACCTTCAAGTCAATGTATGATTTAGCAGTGGTCTCGGTTGTTCTAGGTCTTTTTTTTATTTATGTATAATCTTTGTTTGCAATGGTGTCTTGTAATTTTGTATTATATGTGTTGTGTTTTTGCACTTAACATAATTCTGGCGAGTAAAGCGCCCACAATCAAAAAAGATTATCCTACGAGTCTTAGCATGTGCGTGTGGGATACTGGTGAGAAGATTTGTTAAAACAAATCGCGCCTAACAAAAATGAATGTGTCCTCATGTAATGCAACTGGTGCTATGTAAAGCGCTCTGATACCCGATTCGAGTCAAGTTTGCACTATATAACACTCCGTAAAAAAAAAATTTTACTAAGTATTAATGTCATCCTAAGGTGGCACAATAATGGCACAGACTGATAAGGGAGCCTTTTGAAATGTGCGATTATATCCATGGTGTGAGAGGTTTTCTCTTGTGTAATTGTATATTTTGAATGATCCGCCCCTCATTACCTCAACAGGATCTCTCCCCTTTATGAGGCAGAGCTGGAAATTGTATCATGCACTCATCTGGAAACAATCCGTTAACATGGAGTAAAAAACATCCATCTTTTTGAGACCTGCACCGCGCTTTTCCATCCAATGTGACAAATGTAATACATTTAATACAGTTTTAAAATATATGGACTTATGTCATTTGTATATTTATCTTTTTGTCCTTGTTACTGATTTCCACGTTGGGTCTCTTCAGTGACGCCAAATAAGATCAATAGTCCTGCGATGTCACTTTCTGTGATGTCACTTCTTGTGATGTTACATGCAAATTAGAGGGGCCTCGCATCTTCCCTTTCGCCCGGGGCCCCAGAAGTTCTAGGACCGGCACTGCCTCTCCTCTTGGGTGTGTGGCACTGTTCCTTAAAAGTGACGGCACCAAGAGCTTTACAACTGCACGCTTTTCAGAGCACTGGTTTTAGATTGCCTGATTTCGTGAACGCCGCTCCCAAATGCAAGCAACAGCAACCCAGGGACAATTAAGGCACATATTGCATGTGCCTTGAAGCAGGCTTTAAGTGGATGAAGCACTATTCTGTAGCCCGCGGCCGAGCGGATGTTAAACAGCGGCAAGTGAAAGACACATGAAGCCACGACGCAGCCCAGACAATATTTCAAGACCTATTTTAGTTTAAAGGTCAGTGAACACTACAAGGGGACTGCGTCACGAGGCCATAAAAGGGCAAACTGCCTTTACAACGAGGTTTTTACCATGTTGTGCCTTTATCACGCATTTAAGGTAAGTTAGGGAGTTTGGGGGGGTCTCCCCTCACACATACATTGTTTTTATATAAATAAACAATGCGTGCTAATGGCATGCGTTGCAAAAACACATGCATTCTAAAACAAATGCGGGGTAAAAAATGCGTGGTAAAGGCATGCAAAGTATTTCCCTGCGTTGTGCTGTCATACAACCCCATAAAAGTGGAAGCTGGGCGCTATACAACCACAGTGCCTAATGCCGGCTAGAGTTTTGTCCTCTGCAAGCTGCAGTAAACCCCTCCCACACCCACCATCTCTCCGCTACATAGGAATGTGGGGTGTATGGTTTCAACCCTGCTCCCCCATGCATAAATCACAGCACGCATTTATTTGATATATCTGAATTTACTCAACGTGGTGCCCCCTCCTCGGAGGTGTGTGACACTGTTCCTAAAAAGGGACGGCTCCGAGGATGTGACCACCACATGCCTTTCTGAGTACTGGCCGTCATATGCACTGAAGGAACAGCAACTGAAGGCAATTAAGGCACATACTGTATTGTGCATTGAAGCTGGCTTTAAGTGAATGACGCGCTATTCTCTAGCCCAGGTTCAAGATGCTGTTAAACAGCACCAAGTGAAAGACCGATGAAGCCACGACACAGCCCCAGACAATATTTCAAGCCGCATTTTTAGTTTAAAGGTTAATGAACACTACAAGGTGACTGTGTCACGAGCAGGGGTGGGCGGAATTTGCGTAGTCGCGTTACGCAAATCCTCGCGAAATTGCTAACAAATTCCGCGAGCTCGCGGAACTTCCGCGAAATCGCGGAATTGCTTGTGCCGTCCGTTCGCGATGTGTTTTTGCGTGCTCGCGGGGAAATATATCGCTAACTTGCCCATGCGGTCGCTAATGGGCGCGGCCATCTTGTTTTCACTTGTCCCGCCCGCTCGCGATGGTATTTCCTGTTCCGGGTCGCGTATTGCATGCTCCCGCCCGTTCGCGATAAGGGTTTCCTGTTCGGGAACGCGTATTACGTGTTCGCGACGCTTTTGCGTGCTCGGGGGGAAATATCGCGCGAACTTTCCCATGCGGTCGCAATGGGCGCGGCCATCTTGTTTTTCACTCTATTTCTATGGTTCTGGGCCTGCTTTTCAATCCTCCCTCTATCTTTTCAATCCTTTGTTTCTGTAAACTTATTTTGGGTCTTTTTTGTTTATTATCTATCTCTCTATTTTCCTGATTCTATATTTTGAGTTTTCCTCTACTTTTTGTGTGTTTTTAACTACTTTTTCACACATTTTCTATTACCTGCTTTTTCATTTCTTTTACTTACTTTATTTAATTCCTACCTTTTCTTTTCCGCCCCCGCCTACCCAGAACCATGGCAAAGGGACACAGGGCTCGAAGTCGGAGCCAGAGCCGCGACCGCCTTCCTTGCGGAAGACGGCGCCAAAGAGGGGTGCAGGCACGGGCCTTATTTAATGAGGCGGAGGTGGCCGCACTGGTTTTTTTCGTTCAGCGCCACCTCCCCTTAACCCTGGCAGCAGGCGGCAGGCCTGGGTCCGGGTACGGGCTCCGGGAGCGTCGTCAGCGGTGGGGCAAGGTGCGTCGGGCAGTGTTTCGCTGCTCTGGTGTCCGGCGCACCCAGAATCAGTTGACGCACCGGTGGTCCGATATTCTGGACCGGGAGCAGGACCTGCTGGACCTGCTAGGAGTGGAGGTCCCGGGGCTTGGTGAGTAGCTATTTAATATTACTACTTTGTGTTCTTCTGCTCTGTGTTATATATTGCGAATAATTTTTTTTCTCCGACCAGCAAGAATGCTGCTGCTTACATTGCAGGTAAATGACGTTTAAAAATCGGTGATTGTTATGACACAGGCGCTCGACGCTACTAATCTTACTTGTTTGCAACTTTGCGCTCGCTTGGCCTGATGATTATGTAAGAGTTTACTTTAGAGAACTTAAGTGATGTAATGCTAGAGAGAGTAGTCCTTCCTTTGTCCTCGTGCCACTAAGAAGGGATAGTGGTGGATTGCTAGGTTTAGTTACTTATTAGTTGGTAATTTCTAAGTTGTGTGCGTGACGCATCCTCTGTCACGTCACGGGCTGCTGAGTGATGCTTACCCCAGTCCTTAGCAGAACCTTTTGTAGTTTGTTTACTGAGTGTTAATAGGCTTATATCATCACTAGCAGAACATTAGCAGCAACCAGCCAACAATTTGGTGTATGCAAAAATGTATGCATGTGTCCTCCATCTATGCATTTTTGAGGACTAAAATAAATGGAAATGCAGACTTACTGAACAATTGGCCCGTCTGGATTGGAATTGGTGGGCTAGGTCAGGTGGTAGTTAGGCTTGCTAGACGGTCCGTGAATCTCACAATACTACCAGTCGATCAGATAGGTCAATTTTATAGCAATTTTTGTAACCAAAAATGTTTTTGGTGCCTATTTTCAAATTTTTTATTTATTTCACACCAAACTTTAATTTTTGTCTCTTTCTTTATGGAATCTTACATGATCAGCAGCACCCAGGGACAAGAAGACGGGGTCGCAGGCGGTGGGCCCACAAGATCTGGACGATGCCTCCCAGGGACAGGACCGCTCCTCTATGGAGGGCTCTGCTGCTGGCCCCAGTAAGTCCACCAGTGGTTAATATTAATAATTATATTTCCTAAACTTTTCCTGCACCTTATTTTTTCCGAACTATTATTTCGGTATCCTGATTCGCATTTTTACAAAATCTTCTTTGCTCTATACTATCTGTTTCTAAATTATTGTTATCCCTGCCTCTAACTGCATCTATGACTCTCTGTACTACTACTATTAGTCTGTCTGTAGCCAAGCTTGCCCAGTTGCCCACTCTTTATTTCAAAAATTTTAAATTAAACTCATTCACCAATAGCTATAGCCATTGAGTTTCGGTTGTCCTCTTCTACTACTTCTAGTCTTCTTATTCTTGAGGCTTTTTGACAATTCCCACCAAGAAAATGCCCAACCAAATTTTAGAAGTTTAGATAGGATAGGACATACTACTACTGTTGTAGGGATTCTGCACATACTGAACTTTGCACAAGAAAATAGGTCGTTGGTGATGGGAGGTTGGACCTTCCTCACACCTCAATCGGAAGCCACCACAATCCCCTGACCGACTTGTTATAGTGTCTCATTACTCCGAAAGGCCCCCCCACCCCCAAAATACCCAATGAGTAGACAACCCAGACAACATAACACTCCCAACCTGTGTCGCGGAAGCAATGCACACCCTTTTGCTCACTCTTGTGTAAGTCCACACCAAATACCACCGAGTCTATGTAAGTTCAAAAGGTTTCTTTTTATTTCCAACTGACAAGCTCTGTATGTTGTATAATGCAGCAGCAACAGCAAAATGTATAAGATTAAAACAATAAACATTGTTACAGTTAGACTTACAAGTTACTTACAACTAAAAGTCCATAGAAGCCAAAAGGCGAGATCATGATAACTGAACAGTGGTGGGCGAACCACCCTCCCCTTGGTAGGAATCGAGTTTATATAAAATTCTAAATGGAGATGTGAGAATTCTGGGGAGCCCTCACCTTAGAATAACCTAGTAGTGGTGACATCATAAGCTCTGCAAAGCTCTGGTTCTTCTTATAAGTGAATCTTCCGTCTGTAATGAGAAAAATGGTGCGCGTTAGTATAGTGCAAGCATTTCTCAGTCGTGCCAAAAACTGTAATTTATTTTTTATGGATAAGCAATATGGACTAACACCATAACTCCATAACAAAGTCGCTTGTTTCTCGACCTTGTACGCAGTGCTCAGACAGTAGCAGTATGAGCTCATGTGGCCTCAAAGGCGTATTTCACAACAAGCTGCGAGGTAACTTGCGCAAAAATAAAAGACAGAGCTAAAATGGTTGCATGGCTCGGGGTAACTTAGCAAAGACTAAAATGACCCTAGGGACCATATAACACTACTAGTGTCTAGTCTACTACCTGATTTATACTAGTGATGTATGTTGTATATCTATTAACTTTTTTTTCATTCATGCTATTGAAAAATAGGGGGAGGTGTATATGGCATCTGAAAAATGTGTAATGTTTTTTCTAGGCGTACTACCGACCACCAGTACCGGGGCCAGCGGTGAAGGTGACGCGGCCGCTGAGGGTGCAGGCGATGCGGCAGTTGGAGTAGCTGCAGGGGGTGAGCCAGCACCAGTGGCGGGCGGTGGTAAGTTATATTCCTAATCCTTACTTATTGACATTACACTCGCTGCAAGGGTGTAATGTATACTGTACTGTTGAGACTTAAGTAAGAAGTAGTTGTGAACGCCGTTTGAAGAAGACACCCTTTACTTAGCAGCATTAGCAATAGCATTAGCGACAGGAGTCTGAGAGTAACCAATGGCCTCTATCGGACTTCAACTCAGCTGTGAAATTTTTATGGAGACGAATAAAAGTCTGATCAGATGACCTTGATGGATGAGTTGAACTAAAAGGGAAAGAAGGGTGGAAGGAGGCAGGACGGGCGAGATTTTATGTTTATGACTGGCAGAGAAGGATACGTGGCATGCATGCATAGGTGTGTGATATGAATCAGATGCATGGGTGGCGGAATGCCTGAAACTCTCCCAAATGTTCGAGGCTGAGGTAGTGGGAGGATAGATACATACCACAAATGTTACGTACTGTGCTTGCTAGTGCTACTGTGCCACTATGTGTAGAATGTATTTGTCTGACTGCTTTGCTAAGAGTATATTTTACAATAGTCTTGTTTTTTCTTCTTGATATAGCTACTCCTAAAGTCAACCGGAAGGAGTTGGCAGCCAAGGCCCGGCGCCGTAAGCTGGAGGCCATACAGGCCGAATACCGGCGCCTCGTTGTTCTAGAGGAGGAGGAGGAGGAGGCGGCAGCAGCTGCAGCCTCCTCCAATGCCCCGGGCCCCAGACACCCCACCCCAGTCTTACGGCGTCACCGCCTGTCAGCCACCCTCCGCCACACAGGAAGAAGCACTGCTGCCCACCCCCACTGTGGATGCAACTGCCGCGCGCTGAAGCGCCGCGTGGCCCGGCTGGAGGAGCGCATCCGTGTCCTGGAGAGGCGAGCCCGCTGAGACCCCGTTAATTTATTGCCCCTTTTTTATTTCTTATTTGGGTGGGTGGGAATCGGGCGTTGGGTTTTGGACTTGGACATTTGTTGGACTTTTTCGTTGCGGGACATGAACATTGGTTGGGGTTAGGGAGGGGGGTGGGTCAGGTGTTGTGGGATTTTTTTACATAGTTTATTTTTGTTAGGGTATTAAATTACATATTTAGACTTAATATACGATGTGGTTAATGTTTTGTGGGTGGGGTTACTGTTTTACGTCACACGGTTTCCTTGCTGGTGCAGTGCCACAGCCAGTGTTTGATTTTAATAATTGGCTGAGTTACTAAGACACAAACAGACAGATGCGGTACCCGTCACTGAGGGACTTGTCCTACTAGTACTGTCAGTCTCCCCTGATAATCTATGCATTCTGCAACTGGACTCAAAGGGGTGTGTGAAATAGAATTAATGAAAAAAAATCAGTTATTAATTATGCCTCAGCCAAACCTCTTCTCTTACCTGTGCTTGATGTTTAACTTGGGCACGGCGATGGCTGCATGGTGGTGATGGTTTTCTTTCCCAACATGCCATGGGTGTGGTGTAGTAGTAGTAGACCCTGGCAGTAGCACTTGCAAATAAAAGAAAATGAGACAGTCAGTCGCCTGAGAGAGACTGTGGGAGGAGTAGTAGAACAAAGTACAGTACGGAACTTACTGCCAAACAATAATATGCCAAAATACAAGGAAACATAATGGTTGCGGGGATAGCCTAGTACATAGAGGTACAAACTCTAGCTGTGTCGAGTCACTCGACTAGGCCTACAGTACACCGTGGTCCGTGACTCGACACAAGCGTAACCGTTAGTGCTGTTTCGGATGATGACAAATCCAATCTATGATGGCATTTAATGCTGATGGATTCGGTTCCTTTGGTACAAAAAACCCAAATATACTGCTCATAGGAGGGTGGGCAAGCAGAAGAAGATCTGCGCCCTGCCTTGAAAATGCATTTATGTTGCTTTAGCCACATCCGCCCCAGCAAGCGTGTGATAAATTATTGGTGTACATTTAATTTAGTCACACCTCAATAAGCCACACAGCCCGGGGGAAGAGGATTAGGGTTTGAAGAATGGTTGGGAAGGGGGTGTTTTGGGAAAGGTTTGAGAAAGAAAAACAGTACGCATGGACAACAACAAAACACAATATTGGCAGAGAACCATATCCATAAATCAGTTAAGGGAGAAAAAGGAAATGCATGCATGATGATGATAACTTGATGGTTAATGATATTACTAACTACTACTACTAGACAATTAGACAGTACAGGGCAGCAGTATATTATGCTATTTGCCTTGCCTGTCTGCCCTCAGAGAGACCCGAATTACATACAGTTTCTGTTCTTTTGTACCCGCCCGGGCTTAAAGATAGCAAAGAAAAGTCCAAAAATGCTGTAGGGATGAATTGAATTATATAAGCAGAGAGCAAACATAAAAACAACTACACACAGTAGTAATGATTGAAGACAAAAAAAAGAATCGAAATGTAAAAGATGATGAAAGTTGATACTGTCACTGTATGTTATCCTGGTCAAAATGGGGAGTTGCATCTCGGCATTCGTCTTGCTCCTCCATCCCATGGACGCTCCGGCCATCAATCTTGCGTGACGCCACTGCCTGCCTGGCACATGTAGATTCATTGGTAAGGTAAGTGAAAGTTGTTTTTCCCAGTCTAGCACAGGGTAAGGGCCGGCCTGTAATTGCAGATGGGAAAACCAAAGGGATATTGAAAAATCAAGTATAAAAAAAATGCCAAAATTACGGTGGAGTGCAACAAGAACACTTTCAGAGGCGGCATGGATTTGGATACATCATGTCTAACTTAGTCTGTTTCCAACATTAACCTCCAACAACAACAGGACTGAGCAGGCCCACGGCACCCGTGACACATCCTCCATTTAGCGTACCTTTTTGGACAGAGGCAGACAAGGCAGATATACAGCAACATAGCATTTTACAAACTAAGTGACTAAATCAATGCCCCGCTGTCAGTCATACCATACCACCACACTCGACTCCACCACTACACAGACATGTAGGTCTGCAGTGGTTGTTGTTGACTTGGTTACCTTGTTGTAATGCACTCATTAAACGCACTGAGTTATTCCATCAATCATCTCGGATCGTACTGAGTGACTGGAGTGCGAAGAGATAATGTCACTGTGGTCATCATCATCATGGTGTGTTGTCCAACTCAGTGTGCAGTAGTGTACAGATTGAGTCCCCTTTCCATATTCAAAATGCAATGGATCGGCCTGCAGTAGAAGTAGAAAATTGTTATTGAAAAACCATATTGGGAAGAAACATTGCATTGGGTTACTTTTAGTGTGTAGATTAGATAATAGTACACAATGAATTACCTTCATGCACTACAGTACAAACAACAACAACACAAATCACTCAGTCAGCGTCCAATGCATGTCATCATTCATTACCTGTTCCTTCTCATCTTCAGTTAATGGGCAGTCTGTATCGGCTCTGAAAGGGTGATAGCTATAGTAGTCATCATCATGTTCCACTTCTTTTGGCGAGACTCAACGAGGCAAGATTTGGTTTTCTTCGATTATGCTACATCCAATAATCATCTGGCTTGAGGGCAATACATTTAGGTCGATTCAGGAGGATGGAGGAGCAGGACTCGGAGGAGTGGACTGAAATGCAGAGAGCTGAAACTCATAAGGCAATAAAATAAGAAGACGGTGGTGATGGATTTGTTGTGATTTGAAGTTTCCAAACAGAAAGACAGACACAGAAATAGAAGTAAATAAGGGAGAACCACAGTAAGAACTGGAAGCCTAGTTGTCACCGTCAGGGAAGTATAGCTCGTCCTCAAACTCTGGAGGTTCAACCAGAAGTAGGTAATCAGCATCCAACACGCTACTTCCATCACCTGAGCCGCTGTCCTCATCTTCCTGCGGTGATTCATGTATTGTATAATTAGGTGGTATAAATTGCTGATTCATTTTGATCATGGTTAACCTCTCCACGTTTATGGGTGAGAGACTGGTCCTTTTCACTGTTACAATGGAACCAGCAGCACTGAAAACACGTTCAGAAGAGACACTTGCGATAGGGCAAGCCAGATAGTTGATCGCCAGCCTGCTGAGCACTGGCCATTGGCCCCTTTTGCCATACCAATACCGCAATGGGTTTTGATCAATGAAGACCTCTGTTGGGTCATCCAGGTAGGCCTGGACCATTCGGTCAATGTTCAGGGGTGCTAAACTTAGTGCGCCCTCTTTTGTCTTTGCATCAGCACTGGACCTAGCAAGTCCTTGCTGTAAATACCAATTCTGTGCCGTTTGTACTGGGGCTGAAGATGATCCGGTTCTTGCTGTTGTCGATAGTGTTGGTGACAGCTGTGAACCAAATGCACTGCCCACAGGCTCTGAAGTTGAACTTGAACTTGACGCAGGATGCCCTGCTGCAGTACTTGATGTGGGTTTGAGGCCTTTAATTACCAGCCGTTCATTTTCCAATGTACTGGCTGCCTCAGCTATCCAAGTTTTGTACCGGGCAACATCCACTTCTGAAAAAGGGAGTAATGTCTTACTGTGCAGTGCCGCTTTGTACCGTGGATCCAGAATTGTGGCACAAATGTAATGTTGTTGTGACAGAATCTTATTTTGCACCCTTGCATTTTCACTTAAGCGACATGATAAGCTCTCCGCCAACTGGTATGCTTCTTTTTTTCCTCCACACCTATGTACGCTTCACACACCCTCTTCAGCTCTTGCTCTAGCATGTGCAACAATGGGATAGCTTGGCCCATAGTACAGTCCTCCTTGCTGACTTCACGTGTGAAGACCTCGAAAGGAAGAAGCATCTCTGTAAGAGATTTAACTAGGCACCATTGGTCCACCTGAAGGGTCATGCCTTTCACAGCAGCATCCGCCCTTTGCATGACATATTCATTGATTGGTCTGTACTGCTCAAACAGACGGTCAAGCATGTAATACGTTGAGTTCCAACGTGTTGCCACCTCCTGGATCAGTGCTTTGACTGGCATTCTATAGTCACGTTGAATGATCCGCAGCTGCTTCCGGGCTTTAAAAGAATGGCTGAAATGCGTGCATATTCTGCGGCAGGTGGTCAGTAAGTTGCTGACTATGGGTTCTTTTTTCAGAAAGTCTTGAACTATAATGTTAATGCAGTGCGCCAAACACGGGACCCTGAAATACTTACCAAGCGTCATGGCCTTAAGTATATTACTGCCATTATCCGTGGCAACAAAACCAATGTGAAGCCCTCTGGGGCGCAGCCATTCAAAGACCTTGTTGTTAAACTCTTCCAAAAGGTTTTCAGCAGTATGAGATTTCTCCATGGCGAACATGGCTATAGTTGCATGTTTCCGAGAAGCATTAAAAATTGCAGCTGTGTCAACAGCACCTACTTCAGATAGCTTGTCTCTAACCCCCACAAAAGAGACCCAGTGTGCAGTGATGCACATGTAATCAGTGGCTTGGCAACTGGTCCACATGTCTGTTGTCAGGTGGATTTTGTGAACAGCACTCTGCTGCAAAGCTTGTCCAACCAATTCAAGCACATCATGATGTAGTGCTGGAACAGCAACTCGGGCAAAATAGGAACGGCTGGGAACCTTCCATTTAGGGCAGATGGCCGACACAAATTCAAGGAAACCCACCCCTTCCACAAATGAAAAAGGGAGAAGGTCCAGCGCTAACATTTTAGCGAGCTTCGCATTGTACAACCGTGCCGTTGGGTGGTTGCGTTGGTACTGCCCCTCCGACCAAAGCATGCTGTCAATGGTAGGCTGGAATATTTTCCTTACTGCTGCACCTTTCTTCTTTAACCCAGCTAGGCTCAACGACGCTGCACTTTTGCTCATTGCAGTGCCCGGTTGCCTTGCTGTCTCATGTTGACTCTTACTACTGTGCCACTGAGATGTTGCTGAGGATGCGGGCGTTGCCAGTACACTGCTGGGGGTAGGGCTATAAATGTCTCCCTCTTGTTGACCTTCCTCCGCGATCATATCTTCCCCTACTTCTTCATCCACAACAACAGCAATGGGTCCAGTTTTACTTTTTTGTAAGTGAAGTAGGTGAGCCTCCCACCTGATAGTGTGGTGTTTTTTGAGATGACTTGTTTGTCCTCCGGTACCATAGTTTGTACCAAGCTTACCCCGCCTAACAGCCTGCCGACAAATTGAGCATATAGCAATGTTCTCCTCCTTACTGCTAACCGAAAAGAAGTCCCAAACTGGGGAGGAGAACTTTCTGGCACTGCTGTAGGTGCCACTTTCAATACCAGATGAAATGGAGGGTGTGCATGGAATTTGACTCTGTGCACTTACATTACCACCACCTACTGAGGTGGTGGTTGAGCTTGATGTAGGTCCCTGCCGGGCCTTTGCAAAGGCAAATATGGAAGCTGGAGGTCGTGTTGGCGTTACCTGTGTTGGTGGTATCCGTGCTACATCCCTCGCAGCGATTTGGGATAGTCTAATAATGTTGGTCTCCATCTCCGCAGGCCCAGGAGTGATGTTCGTGATGACTGGCTCTTCATCATCATCACCCCCTCGTCTAAATCGACCTCCATAACTGTAAGGCTTTCGGGAACCTTCCTTTTCACTAGCCTTGTCTTGTGGTGTGCATCACTCTCAGGCTGAGCTGGTGGCTTCCAAGTGGCATCTAGATCATCAGAAGCGGGGCTTGAAGAAGAAGTTGATGTACTAAGCCTCCTTTTCCTTGCTGGGGGTATGGAAGACACTGGATCTTCTGGAACAGTGGCTTGCTCCTCTCCGCCTGCAAAAAGCTCGATTTCCTGAACTGCCCCTACTTCAGGTGGAACAGCTACTATTGTGGGCTGTGGTTCCGGCTGTGGTTGCGTTTCCGGCTGGGGTTGCGTTTCCGGCTGGGGTTGCGTTTCCGGCTGGGGTTGCGGCTGTGGTTGCAGTTCCAGCTGCGGTTCGGGTTGCGGCTGGGGTTGCCCACTTATCTCCTGAGTTTGCGCCTGCGAGTGCGTGGATTGGGTACTACTTTGCGATAATGACATTTCAACATCACTGGTCGTTAGTAGACTGGCTACCTCTGCCACAGTCATGGGCTTGGGCCTAGGTTGCTGGGGTGGGGCCACTGATGCAGAGGTGCTGCTCCCAGCTTGGTCCCCGCTGGACACCGCTGCTGCAGGCGTACGTTTTTTTTCCCAAAAAACACATCGGCCGGCACCCCAGTCTTGGCAAGTGCCACTTCCTTCTTCTCTCCCTTCTGACTGGCAACTTTATTGCTACTGGAGGACCTTGTATCTTTCTTTGGGGCCATCTTCTTCAGATGTCAGCAGGACGCAGGTGCACAAGTTGCAGAGATGTCTGTGGTCACACGTGGACGTGACGCGCAGCAGGACTTCAGCCTGGCAGTACAACGGGTGATGTTGATGATGACACCTCCTCCTCTGTCTTTTTGTGCACCTAAAAGCAAAGAAGCCAGGAGAAGAACATCAGTGAAACGTTGCATTTGTTGTTGTGGTTCAATTACTAGTAGTACAAACAAACAAATAAAAGATATAAATTAGTGTAGCCATTTCTGAGACTGTCAACAAGGGCTTTCCTGGTATACTGTGTACACTGTCAGGACAACCAAAATACAAATGTAATACAAGTGGACCCTGTTTGGCAATAAATTATTTGCTCATCACATCATTCAGGGAGCTGCAGCTGGCAAAGGGGATGGATGCAAGCAGTAAGCCAAGAGGAAAACCATGCAGGCCTAAATGGCAAAAGCAGCACACTTATAACTCCCACCAGAAATGGCCACCAGCCACATGGAAACTCACAAATCACAAGCAACAAGCATGAGGCCTGGAAAACAATGTACTGAAACAGGCCTACGATAGCCAGGCAAAGGCTGCATGGTAAACCACACTGCTTTGTCTGTAATGTAATGCAATAAAATGCAAACACGAAAATACACAGGGCTAAACAAGGCCTGCAACACACCACACACAACTAAGGCATGTAACACCCCCAAAAACTGAAATACACCCCAAAAATAAATCCACTTTTTGCAATTCAATCCAATGCCATGCATGTGCCCTAAATGATGTTTATATTCAACAGAACACACAGAAACAGTTGTTTCGTGCACCCCTGACTACCTCTGGGCCCACTGGATGAAAGGCCTGTTGGCAGACTAGGCTACAAGCTTGCAGGCCTATGGCAAAAAGCACACTACCTGGCTTCAAAATGGCCGCCAGCCTCATGGCCAGGCCCACAACAACAAGAAACTGAAGACAGACAATGCAGGCCTATGGCAAAAAGCACTATGCCTGGCTTCAAAATGGCCGCCAGCCTCATGGCCAGGCCCACAACAACAAGAAACTGAAGACGGACAATGCAGGCCTATGGCAAAAAGCACACTGCCTGGCTTCAAAATGGCCGCCAGCCTCATGGCCAGGCACACAACAACAAGAAGCCTAGGTCACAAAGGAAACACATGCAGGCCTATATGGCAAAAAAGCAGCACACTTAATACTCCCACCAGAAATGGCTACCAGCCACATGGACACTCACAAATCAGAAGCAACAAGCAGGAGGCCTGGAAAACAATGTACTGAAAACAGGCCTACGATAGCCAGGCAAAGGATGCATGCTAAACCACACTGCTTTGCCTGTAATGCAATAAAATGAAAAAACGAAAATCCACAGGGCTAAACAAGGCCTGCAACACACCACACACAACTAAGGCATGTAACACCCCCAAAAACTGAAATACACCCCAAAAATAAATCCACTTTTTGCAATTCAATTCAATGCCATGCATGTGCCCTAAATGATGTTTATATTCAACAGAACACACAGAAACAGTTGTTTCGTGCACCCCTGACTACCTCTGGGCCCACTGGATGAAAGGCCTGTTGGCAGACTAGGCTACAAGCTTGCAGGCCTATGGCAAAAAGCACACTACCTGGCTTCAAAATGGCCGCCAGCCTCATGGCCAGGCCCACAACAACAAGAAACTGAAGACAGACAATGCAGGCCTATGGCAAAAAGCACTATGCCTGGCTTCAAAATGGCCGCCAGCCTCATGGCCAGGCCCACAACAACAAGAAACTGAAGACGGACAATGCAGGCCTATGGCAAAAAAGCACACTGCCTGGCTTCAAAATGGCCGCCAGCCTCATGGCCAGGCACACAACAACAAGAAGCCTAGGTCACAAAGGAAACACATGCAGGCCTATATGGCAAAAAAGCAGCACACTTAATACTCCCACCAGAAATGGCTACCAGCCACATGGACACTCACAAATCAGAAGCAACAAGCAGGAGGCCTGGAAAACAATGTACTGAAAACAGGCCTACGATAGCCAGGCAAAGGCTGCATGCTAATCCACACTGCTTTGCCTGTAATGCAATAAAATGCAAAAACGAAAATCCACAGGGCTAAAGAAGGCCTGCAGCACACCACACACAACTAAGGCATGCATTTAGCACACAGCACAAAAACGGAAATACACCCAAAAATACACATTTTGCAATTCAATCCAACGCCATCCATGCCCCCTAAATGATGTTTGAAATTAAAAAATACATCACACAGCAAAGGAACAGTTGTTTCATCATGTTTCATCATGCACCAACCCATGACTAGCTCTGGGCCTACTGGCTACAGTGGCTACCCACCACTATATTTATTTTTAAAAATGATGAAAATTAAAAAAATTGTAATTGCAGCAACTGCAATGACCCAATCAAACAACACCAACTTACTTGTAAAATCTCAAATCGAAAAATCCTCAAATCAAATCAAATGATAATGATGCAGCAGACACAAACAGTGATCCTTCCAGCTCAAATCCAAGTGAAAAATGAACAAGAGATGGAGAAAGCACTGGGAGGAGCCTGCTGGAAAGGAACAGGAAGTAGTAGACTCTGTGGCACTTCCTCCCTCTCCCCCGCCCACAAAATGAAAAAAAAACACACCCAAATATCAATCTGAGGTTTTTTTCCCATGGAAATCATCAGTTTATAGAAGGTTTTATGCTGCTCGCGATATTATTCTTCTCCAGATTGAAAATTTTGCGTGTTCGGGATCGCAGGTTTACAAAGATCCCGCCGGAAATCCGATGGCGCGCCCGAATGACGTGTTCGCGACCGCAATCTCTCTCGTGGTGCACGATGGCGCATAAGAATGACGTGTTCGCGATCGCACACTCTCGCGTTGTCCGATGGCGCATCGAATGACGTGTTCGCGATCGCAAACTCTCGCAGGATCGCGCGGCCGGCTACCGAAATCTCGTGGCGCCCGCGAACGAATAGGAAAACCCGTCGGCGAACGCAGGAATCCCGGTAAGTCATAATCGCGCACGCTAGAATGCATTTTTAAAGCGCGAACAAGAAAATAATTCCGCTTCGCCGCAGATCGCGGAATTGATGGCAGTTCCGCGCTCTCCGCGGAACGCGAAATTGTCCATTTTCCGCAAATTCCGCGAGCGGAGCGGAATTCAATGCCCAGGCCTAGTCACGAGGCTATAAAAGTGGCAGCAGGGCGCTATACAACCTCCGTGCCAACTGCCGGCTTTAGTTTATTTCCTCTGCAAGCTGCAGTAGACCCCTCTTCCACCCACCAGTACCTTCATCTCTTATTCTGTACCTCAGTCAAGATATGGATGTGGGTTGGATGGTCCCAACCACATCCCGCGGTATCCTTGTTCACAAGTACAAACCGGTTTTACAATTGACATAAGTTAGTTCCGCACCTGAAAGAGGGTTTATGCACATGAAATTACTTACCCCTAGGGATAAATCTATTTGGGTGGGTATAGGGCAGAAATCCCCCACAGCATTGTCTCTGAACGTGCTTATTTTTTTCTTCTGCAGTACGTTTGCACATTTGTGTATTTTCGCACACGAGAGGGGAATTCACAAAAACATATTCAGTATTGTTCGTGGAAGGCTGTGACTGCCGCAGGTTCCCAGGTGTAACCTGGAAAAGTTTTTATGAATTCATAAGAGCTTGAAATCTGCATCGAGGCAAGCTTGGAATCTTGCAAGTGCAGATTAGAGTTTTTCCAAGATTCAAGCCCAGAGTGTCTGATAGTTAAAGAATATGGTAATTGTGCTACTGAACTCTATGTACTCGCGTGTTTCCAGACTTATAACTTTCAGGAACTCACCTTGAATCCTGCAATCGGATTTCAATCCTTCTCTGCTGTTATATTCACCCCAAAAATCTAAGGTTAAAGTAACATTCTAGTAGGCGTTATAAAAAGATCTGTTTTTGATTAAAAAAAAAACCTTAAAAATTCATTATAAAACAAATTAAAGGTGAAAGTAATGTTTTGTTCGTTGAATATGTCAGTGACAACATTAATGTTTTGAACAAAAAAAACACAGAAATTCATCTGTTCTAGTTAGCAGAGCTAATTATAATTTGCGCCAATCTGTGCACTGCTTATGACCTCACATATTGCATCACTCATAACGTTCTATGATATTTGACATCACTAATGACATCATCCAGTGAGTATGCTAGTTTTTTTAACGTTTACATAGTGGCGGGTAGGTACCATATTACTTCTCTACCTAATTCTGTACAGCCTGTCTAGCTAATGGGTGTGAGTGTTTACAAAATGCATGTGCTTCTAATGCATCGTAGGTGTGTGGGGGTATTGAACACGTTATACATCTTTGTATTGAAGAGTAACTCTGAGTGCAGATGACCTTTGACGACTTGTGTCCCCGTATGTTCCACGCACCTTTTTTGGTTCTGCAGAAAAGTTTCCAACAGGACAAATATTCTACATAGTAGATACTAAGTATTGTAAGCAGCCTTGAGTTACTAGACAGTGTAGGAAGCTGGGTTTCTGTTGCAGTAACCCCCCCTCCCCCACTTTTTGCCAGATTTCTGATGCACTTTGACTTGATGTGCCCTGGGTCCCTGCCAAACAGGTTCCCAGGGCCTGTGTTTTTCCCCAAAACTGTACCTTGGACCCCCAATTGGCACCTCTCTGGCCACATGTTAGTCCCTTGTAAAAGGTACCATGGGTACCAAGGGCACTGTGAACAGGGAAGGCCTTTAAGGGATTCAGCACATATTGTGCCACCTTTAGAGGTCCTGTACCTTAACACACACACGCTGCCATTGCAGGCTGTGTGTTTTGGTGCAGAGAAAAGTGAAGAGTCGACATGGCACTCGCCATGCCTGCAACCCACTGCCTGTGGTATAGGTAAGACACCCCTCTAGCTGGGTGCACTATACCAATGGTGAGGGTACAGTTCCCTGAGCACTGTACCCCTACAGTGTCTAAGTTCATTCTTAGACATTGTAAGTGCAGTAAAGCCATTAAGAGTATATGGTGCTGGGAGCTTGTCATTACGAACTCCACAGCACCATAATGGGTTTACTGAATTCTGGGAAGTTTGGTATCAAACTTCTCAGCATAATAAACCCACACTGATGCCAGTGTGGGATTTATTATACAATGCACTCAGAGGGCATCTTAGAGATGCCCCCTGAAGAACGACCAGCCTCTGGTGGGTTTCCTGACTGGTAAACACCAGTCTGCCACCATGAGACGTGTTTCTGGGCCCCTGGGGTGGGAGCCTTCGCTCCCTGAGCCCAGAAACAAAGCCTTTCCTGGGCGGAGGTGGTCACACTTCCCCAGGTCAGGAAGAGCCATCTGTGGCAGGGGAGCTTTAAAGGCCTTGCTGCCTTTGTAACACGAGCCACAGCCTCTCCTGCTATCAGGAGCAGGCCCCCTTCCTGTCTCCCCTCCTTTTCGGCCCCCCTCTGTCAACCACACCCCTCAGGTGGGGGAGGCGAGGTGAAGCCCAGTCTTCAGTGCCCGCCATCTTGCAGAAGGCAGGCACTCTTCAATCAGGATTAGGGATTGTGCCCACTCCCCCACGTGGGGTGAGCACACCAAGGGTGTAGTCACTCTAAGGTCAGTAGCCTATTGGCTACTGACCTTGACCCCTAAAACGTCCCATAAATACAGAATTTAGAGAGCAGCCCTGAACCAAGAAGACAGATTCCCACTACCTACGAAGAAGAAGGACGAACGAAGACGCCAGGCAGAGGAGACTGCAGAGAAGAACTGACTTGGCCCCAGCCCTACCGGCCCTTCTGCAGTTTCCAGAGATCATGCACCAAAAGTCGTCTTGTCCTGCAGCCAGCGACCTCCAGAACCCCTGGGAGGACTGGCTGCCTTCAACAAAGACCGGATCCCCTGTGAACAGCCGCTTTGTTCAAAAGAAACAACCAAGAAAGACTCCGAGCCGGCTGAGGACAAAGAAACCCGACGCCTGGAACCACCACTGCACTCGATGCCTACGGCCCGAGTCAGAGTGACCCACCGGTCCCAGCGAGGTCCCCTAGCTCTCCAGAGTACAAGTCCACGGTGGGTTGACCCCTCCAGGACTCCCAGACGTCCCCTGAAGCCTCTGCACCGAGAACCCCCCCAACCTAGAGTGGCCCGGTATGGTGAAATCCGATGACACCCCTGCATCCAGCCGCCCGTTGCCCTGGTAGTAGAGAACCCGAGGTGCACCTACATCCCGAGCCCTCCAACTTACCTGTTCAGCTATTGGTTCCTCCCGGAAGACTTCCTGGACCAAGCCTGCAGCCAAAATCCAAAACCGGCAACTCCCATTGAAACCAGGGCACCCGATGCCAAAACATTACCCTGCACCCGGCAGCCCCTGTGCCTCTGTGGGTGCACCTTGTGTGCTAAATCGGATCCCCCTTTGCCTTGAGCCAAAGTCCAGGAGCTTTGCTCCCACAACCTTGTGGCTTGCTCGTGAGCAGCCACCAACCGGCGGCCCCCTTTCCCCCATTGGATAACATTGGGCTTCTGCACTCTGCACCCGACCGCCCTAGTGCCGCTGAGGGTGCTTTGAGTGCATCCTCGACCCTGGTGGAATCCTGGTTCTAACCCCAGAAACCCAACTCCCACAACTAAGTACTTACCTGTAAACCGATAACTCAGTTTCCTCCCATAGGATTGCATTGACTGCTTTTCTTGAAAAATGTTTCAAGTGTGGAGTTGGTTTGTATGGAACTCTACGAAACTGCAAATATACAAAAGCTGCTTTACTTACCTTTTCTCTAGAAAATGTCCCAGTGTGATATCTAGGCAAATCACACTGAGTAGAAAAAGTAATCCATAAAGTAATCTGTAAAGTAATCAAAAGTAATCTAACAGTAATTTCACCTGTATTCAAAGTACTTGTGGATACCGAGGGGCGTATATTGTACCGGCAAGAGGATATAAATAGGAGATTCCTGGAATTTTACACTACCTTGTATAGTTCCCAGTCGAGACAAGGAGACACCACGATCAGAGAATATCTGGCTGCTATCCTGCTCCCCATTCTGGAGACTGAGGAGGCGGAAGCATTAGGGGCCCCCATAGATTTGCAGGAAATAAGAGTGGCGATCAAGGGACTGGCTAGGGGTAAAACACCCGGAACTGATGGAATGCCGGTAGAGTTTTACGCAGCCTATGCCAAAGAATTGGCCCCCAAACTAGTGGAGGTATATGAGGTGACCCTAGAGGAGGGTCTACTCCCAAACTCCACCCGGGAAGCACTGTTAGTCCCCCTACTTAAGCCAGGCAAGACCCCCATTGAATGCGTGCTCATAGACCACTATCAATGCTAAATTTAGATTTTAAAATACTAAGTAAAATATTGACCACGGGGCTCCAACCGTTACGGACAGGCCTCATTCACCAGGACCAGGCGGGTTTTATCCCGGGGGGTGACACGGCTCTCAATATTCGACGTCTTATGGCTATTATGACAAGAGGGGACGGCAGGATGGATGAAGAGGTGGTCTTCGTGGTAGACATGGAGAAGGCTTTTGACAGCCTTGAGTGGGAGTTTTTATATGGAGTCCTAGATTAAATGGGACTGGGACAGGGCTTCTCCAACTGGGTGAAGTTACTTTATACGCGACCAGTGGTAAGGATCAGATCAGGTCGGACAATATCTGAGAGTTGCGGGGTTGAGAGGAGGACCCGGCAGGGATGCCCCCTGTTGCCATTGCGGTTTGCTCTTGCCATGGAGCCATTGGCCTCTTTAGCCATTGGCCTCTTTAGCCATTGGCCTCTTTAGCCATTGGCCTCTTTAGCCATTGGCCTCTTTAGCCCGCACAGGAGTACGGTATCGAGGGATTCGCCTAGGGAATGCTATGCATCACATTGCCCTTTACGCTGATGATCTTCTGCTCTTTCTCTGGAATGTAGAGGAGGATCTACTGGGAGCCGGGGCATTGATGGAGGAGTTTGGAGAAATGTCCGGGTTATAAATTAATTAGCAAAAATCCAAACTGTTCCCGCTGATAATTAACGGAGCCCCCCCGGCAGAGCTGGGCACTCTTAAATGGGAGCCTCGATGCCTAGAATACTCAGGGGTAAAAATATACCATTCCCAAGCGGATATATTTGAGGGTAACTTGGGAAAGGCCCTGAGGTCCCTAAAGACCAACATGGAATTTTGGAAGGTGCTCCCGCTGTCATTGGCGGGAAGAGTGACACTCCTAAAGATGGTGGCGTAACCACGATTATTATATTTTTTCACTGTGCTCCCAATATGGATCCCTCCGAAATGACACATGGACTTACACTCTATAATGATGTCCTTTCTGTGGGGTGCGGGTCGTAGACAGGTGGCTCTGAGAACGATGCAGCGCTCAACAGAGGAAGGGTCCCTGACTTTGAGCAATATTATTTAGCCGCTCAATTACAGTGGGTGGCGAGATGGGTGGGAGACCTTCAGTCCCAGATACAGGAGGTGGAGCCGCTTTCGCCAGGCTTGGAAACATTGTGGAAGCTGCTATTGGGAGTAGACCGGGTTACAGCTGTGGACTCTGACGCGGTGCTGTTGGCAAGGCGCTGCTGGAGACGTACCAGAGTCCCATATTCACCCATAACTATATTAAGGATGCTCCCTCGTGGGCCTCGAGGACTGTGTGGTGGCAGGGGCGACAAAGAGTGGAGACCTATACAATGGGGCATGGTTCCCTGTAAACTGCTCGCCTGAGCGGGCGCGCACGCCTAGGTTTCCCTCCACGCAGACACCTAAAATCAGCGCGCACGACTGGATTCCACTGCATTCATTCAAGTGCGGCTGATGGTGATGACGCTGCGCTTCCAAGTGCTTTTTTAAAGACGTGTTTTTTGTCTTTAGAAATGCTAATGGGAGTCGTTTAAATACCTGCCGGGTAGGCATAAAACAGCAGGAGAGAATTCCCAAAGCTCTCCCTGCAGCCACATACACAGACCTCCGGCCCCCCCACCCCCCAACCTTTTGTTTTCTCCTTCTGTCTTTGCACCTCGTGGTGTCCGTCACACGTGCTTGTCTGAGGCGGGGTGGGTCTACAGGCTGGTCTCAGTTCAGCAGCACTGTCTGCTATTGTTCTGGCCATGCACCTCTGCAGTGACTCGTTAAACACTATACATTGCTTGTCTGAGGCGGTGTGGGTGTACAGGCTGGTCTCAGTTCAGCAGCACTGTCTGTTATTGTTCTGGCCATGCACCTCTGCAGTGACTCGTTAAACACTATACATTGCTTGTCTGAGGCGTGGTGGGTCTACAGGCTGGTCTCAGTTCAGCAGCACTGTCTGCTATTCTTCTGGCCATGCACCTCTGCAGTGACTCGTCAAACGCTATACATTGCTTGTCTGAGGCGGGGTGGGTCTACAGGCTGGTCTCAGTTCAGCAGCACTGTCTGCTATTCTTCTGGGCATGCACCTCTGCAGTGACTCGTCAAACGCTATACATTGCTTGTCTGAGGCGGTATGGGTCTACAGGCTGGTCTCAGTTCAGCAGCACTGTCTGCTATTGTCCTGGCCATGCACCTCTGCAGTGACTCGTCAAACGCTATACATTGCTTGTCTGAGGCGGTATGGGTCTCCAGGCTGGTCTCAGTTCAGCAGCACTGTCTGCTATTCTTCTGGCCATGCACCTCTGCAGTGACTCGTTAAACACTATACATTGCTTGTCTGAGGCGGGGTGGGTCTACAGGCTGGTCTCAGTTCAGCAGCACTGTCTGCTATTGTTCTGGCCATGCACCTCTGCAGTGAGTCATTAAACGCTATACATTGCTTGTCTGAGGCGGGGTGGGGCTACAGGCTGGTCTCAGTTCAGCAGCACTGTCTGCTATTCTTCTGGCCATGCACCTCTGCAGTGACTCGTTAAACACTATACATTGCTTGTCTGAGGCGGGGTGGGTCTACAGGCTGGTCTCAGTTCAGCAGCACTGTCTACTATTGTTCTGGCCATGCACCTCTGCAGTGACTCGTTAAACACTATACATTGCTTGTCTGAGGCGGGGAGGGTCTACAGGCTGGTCTCAGTTCAGCAGCAATGTCTGCTATTGTTCTGGCCATGCACCTCTGCAGTGACTCATTCAACGCTATACATTGCTTGTCTGAGGCGGGGTGGGTCTACAGGCTGGTCTCAGTTCAGCAGCACCGTCTGCTATTGTTCTGGCCATGCACCTCTGCAGTGACTCGTTAAACACTATAGATTGCTTGTCTGAGGCGGTGTGGGTCTACAGGCTGGTCTCAGTTCAGCAGCACTGTCTGCTATTGTTCTGGCCATGCACCTCTGCAGTGACTCGTTAAACACTATACATTGCTTGTCTGAGGCGGTATGGGTCTACAGGCTGGTCTCAGTTCAGCAGCACTGTCTGCTATTGTTCTGGCCATGCACCTCTGCAGTGACTCGTTAAACACTATACATTGCTTGTCTGAGGCGGGGTGGGTCTACAGGCTGGTCTCAGTTCAGCAGCACTGTCTGCTATTGTCCTGGCCATGCACCTCTGCAGTGACTCGTCAAACGCTATACATTGCTTGTCTGAGGCGGGGTGGGGCTACAGTCTGGTCTCAGTTCAGCAGCACTGTCTGCTATTGTCCTGGCCATGCACCTCTGCAGTGACTCGTTAAACACTATACATTGCTTGTCTGAGGCGGGGTGGGTCTACAGGCTGGTCTCAGTTCAGCAGCACTGTCTGCTATTGTCCTGGCCATGCACCTCTGCAGTGACTCGTTAAACACTATACATTGCTTGTCTGAGGCGGGGTGGGGCTACAGGCTGGTCTCAGTTCAGCAGCACTGTCTGCTATTGTCCTGGCCATGCACCTCTGCAGTGACTCTTCAAACGCTATACATTGCTTGTCTGAGGCGGGGTGGGTCTACAGGCTGGTCTTATTTCAGCAGCACTGTCTGCTATTGTCCTGGCCATGCACCTCTGCAGTGACTCGTCAAACGCTATACATTGCTTGTCTGAGGCGGGGTGGGTCTACAGGCTGGTCTCAGTTCAGCAGCACTGTCTGCTATTCTTCTGGCCATGCACCTCTGCAGTGACTCATTCAACGCTATACATTGCTTGTCTGAGGCGGGGTGGGTCTACAGGCTGGTCTCAGTTCAGCAGCACTGTCTGCTATTGTCCTGGCCATGCACCTCTGCAGTGACTCGTCAAACGCTATACATTGCTTGTCTGAGGCGGGGTGGGTCTACAGGCTGGTCTCAGTTCAGCAGCAATGTCTGCTATTGTTCTGGCCATGCACCTCTGCAGTGACTCATTCAACGCTATACATTGCTTGTCTGAGGCGGGGTGGGTCTACAGGCTGGTCTCAGTTCAGCAGCACCGTCTGCTATTGTCCTGGCCATGCACCTCTGCAGTGACTCGTCAAACGCTATACATTGCTTGTCTGAGGCGGGGTGGGGCTACAGGCTGGTCTCAGTTCAGCAGCACTGTCTGCTATTGTCCTGGCCATGCACCTCTGCAGTGACTCGTTAAACACTATACATTGCTTGTCTGAGGCGGGGTGGGGCTACAGGCTGGTCTCAGTTCAGCAGCACTGTCTGCTATTGTCCTGGCCATGCACCTCTGCAGTGACTCGTCAAACACTATACATTGCTTGTCTGAGGCGGGGTGGGGCTACAGGCTGGTCTCAGTTCAGCAGCACTGTCTGCTATTGTTCTGGCCATGCACCTCTGCAGTGACTCGTCAAACACTATACATTGCTTGTCTGAGGCGTGGTGGGGCTACAGGCTGGTCTCAGTTCAGCAGCACTGTCTGCTATTCTTCTGGCCATGCACCTCTGCAGTGACTCGTCAAACGCTATACATTGCTTGTCTGAGGCGGGGTGGGTCTACAGGCTGGTCTCAGTTCAGCAGCACTGTCTGCTATTCTTCTGGCCATGCACCTCTGCAGTGACTCGTCAAACGCTATACATTGCTTGTCTGAGGCGGGGTGGGTCTACAGGCTGGTCTCAGTTCAGCAGCACTGTCTGCTATTGTTCTGGCCATGCACCTCTGCAGTGACTCGTCAAACGCTATACATTGCTTGTCTGAGGCGGGGTGGGTCTACAGGCTGGTCTCAGTTCAGCAGCACTGTCTGCTATTGTTCTGGCCATGCACCTCTGCAGTGACTCGTCAAACGCTATACATTGCTTGTCTGAGGCGGGGTGGGGCTACAGGCTGGTCTCAGTTCAGCAGCACTGTCTGCTATTGTCCTGGCCATGCACCTCTGCAGTGACTCGTCAAACACTATACATTGCTTGTCTGAGGCGGGGTGGGGCTACAGGCTGGTCTCAGTTCAGCAGCATTGTCTGCTATTGTCCTGGCCATGCACCTCTGCAGTGACTCGTCAAACACTATACATTGCTTGTCTGAGGCGGGGTGGGTCTACAGGCTGGTCTCAGTTCAGCAGCACTGTCTGCTATTGTCCTGGCCATGCACCTCTGCAGTGACTCGTCAAACACTATACATTGCTTGTCTGAGGCGGGGTGGGGCTACAGGCTGGTCTCAGTTCAGCAGCACTGTCTGCTATTGTCCTGGCCATGTACCTCTGCAGTGACTCGTCAAACACTATACATTGCTTGTCTGAGGCGGTGTGGGTCTACAGGCTGGTCTCAGTTCAGCAGCACTGTCTGCTATTGTTCTGGCCATGCACCTCTGCAGTGACTCATTCAACGCTATACATTGCTTGTCTGAGGCGGGGTGGGTCTACAGGCTGGTCTCAGATCAGCAGCACTGTCTGCTATTGTTCTGGCCATGCACCTCTGCAGTGACTCATTCAACGCTATACATTGCTTGTCTGAGGCGGGGTGGGTCTACAGGCTGGTCTCAGTTCAGCAGCACTGTCTGCTATTCTTCTGGCCATGCACCTCTGCAGTGATTCGTCAAACGCTATACATTGCTTGTCTGAGGCGGGGTGGGTCTACAGGCTAGTCTCAGTTCAGCAGCACTGTCTGCTATTGTCCTGGCCATGCACCTCTGCAGTGACTCGTTAAACGCTATACATTGCTTGTTTGAGGCGGGGTGGGTCTACAGGCTGGTCTCAGTTCAGCAGCACTGTCTGCTATTGTCCTGGCCATGCACCTCTGCAGTGACTCGTTAAACACTATACATTGCTTGTCTGAGGCGGGGTGGGGCTACAGGCTGGTCTCAGTTCAGCAGCACTGTCTGCTATTCTTCTGGCCATGCACCTCTGCAGTGACTCGTCAAACACTATACATTGCTTGTCTGAGGCGGGGTGGGTCTACAGGCTGGTCTCAGTTCAGCAGCACTGTCTGCTATTGTCCTGGCCATGCACCTCTGCAGTGACTCGTTAAACACTATACATTGCTTGTCTGAGGCGGGGTGGGTCTACAGGCTGGTCTCAGTTCAGCAGCACTGTCTGCTATTGTTCTGGCCATGCACCTCTGCAGTGACTCGTCAAACACTATACATTGCTTGTCTGAGGCGGGGTGGGGCTACAGGCTGGTCTCAGTTCAGCAGCACTGTCTGCTATTCTTCTGGCCATGCACCTCTGCAGTGACTCGTCAAACACTATACATTGCTTGTCTGAGGCGGGGTGGGTCTACAGGCTGGTCTCAGTTCAGCAGCACTGTCTGCTATTCTTCTGGCCATGCACCTCTGCAGTGACTCGTCAAACGCTATACATTGCTTGTCCGAGGCGGGGTGGGTCTACAGGCTGGTCTCAGTTCAGCAGCACTGTCTGCTATTCTTCTGGCCATGCACCTCTGCAGTGACTCGTCAAACGCTATACATTGCTTGTCTGAGGCGGGGTGGGTCTACAGGCTGGTCTCAGTTCAGCAGCACTGTCTGCTATTGTTCTGGCCATGCACCTCTGCAGTGACTCGTCAAACGCTATACATTGCTTGTCTGAGGCGAGGTTGGTCTACAGGCTGGTCTCAGTTCAGCAGCACTGTCTGCTATTGTCCTGGCCATGCACCTCTGCAGTGACTCGTCAAACGCTATACATTGCTTGTCTGAGGCGGGGTGGGTCTACAGGCTGGTCTCTGTTCAGCAGCACTGTCTGCTATTCTTCTGGCCATGCACCTCTGCAGTGACTCGTCAAACGCTATACATTGCTTGTCTGAGGCGGGGTGGGTCTACAGGCTGGTCTCAGTTCAGCAGCACTGTCTGCTATTGTGCTGGCCATGCACCTCTGCAGTGACTCGTCAAACGCTATACATTGCTTGTCTGAGGCGTGGTGGGTCTACAGGCTGGTCTCAGTTCAGCAGCACTGTCTGCTATTCTTCTGGCCATGCACCTCTGCAGTGACTCGTTAAACACTATACATTGCTTGTCTGAGGCGGTATGGGTCTACAGGCTGGTCTCAGTTCAGCAGCACTGTCTGCTATTGTTCTGGCCATGCACCTCTGCAGTGACTCGTTAAACACTATACATTGCTTGTCTGAGGCGTGGTGGGTCTACAGGCTGGTCTCAGTTCAGCAGCACTGTCTGCTATTCTTCTGGCCATGCACCTCTGCAGTGACTCGTCAAACACTATACATTGCTTGTCTGAGGCGGGGTTGGTCTACAGGCTGGTCTCTGTTCAGCAGCACTGTCTGCTATTCTTCTGGCCATGCACCTCTGCAGTGACTCGTTAAACACTATACATTGCTTGTCTGAGGCGTGGTGGGTCTACAGGCTGGTCTCAGTTCAGCAGCACTGTCTGCTATTCTTCTGGCCATGCACCTCTGCAGTGACTCGTCAAACACTATACATTGCTTGTCTGAGGCGGGGTGGGTCTACAGGCTGGTCTCTGTTCAGCAGCACTGTCTGCTATTCTTCTGGCCATGCACCTCTGCAGTGACTCGTTAAACACTATACATTGCTTGTCTGAGGCGGTATGGGTCTACAGGCTGGTCTCAGTTCAGCAGCACTGTCTGCTATTGTCCTGGCCATGCACCTCTGCAGTGACTCGTCAAACGCTATACATTGCTTGTCTGAGGCGTGGTGGGTCTACAGGCTGGTCTCAGTTCAGCAGCACTGTCTGCTATTCTTCTGGCCATGCACCTCTGCAGTGACTCATCAAACACTATACATTGCTTGTCTGAGGCGGGGTGGGTCTACAGGCTGGTCTCTGTTCAGCAGCACTGTCTGCTATTCTTCTGGCCATGCACCTCTGCAGTGACTCGTCAAACGCTATACATTGCTTGTCTGAGGCGGGGTGGGTCTACAGGCTGGTCTCAGTTCAGCAGCACTGTCTGCTATTGTCCTGGCCATGCACCTCTGCAGTGACTCGTCAAACACTATACATTGCTTGTCTGAGGCGGGGTGGGGCTACAGGCTGGTCTCAGTTCAGCAGCACTGTCTGCTATTGTCCTGGCCATGTACCTCTACAGTGACTCGTCAAACACTATACATTGCTTGTCTGAGGCGGTGTGGGTCTACAGGCTGGTCTCAGTTCAGCAGCACTGTCTGCTATTGTTCTGGCCATGCACCTCTGCAGTGACTCATTCAACGCTATACATTGCTTGTCTGAGGCGGGGTGGGTCTACAGGCTGGTCTCAGATCAGCAGCACTGTCTGCTATTGTTCTGGCCATGCACCTCTGCAGTGACTCATTCAACACTATACATTGCTTGTCTGAGGCGGGGTGGGTCTACAGGCTGGTCTCAGTTCAGCAGCACTGTCTGCTATTCTTCTGGCCATGCACCTCTGCAGTGATTCGTCAAACGCTATACATTGCTTGTCTGAGGCGGGGTGGGTCTACAGGCTAGTCTCAGTTCAGCAGCACTGTCTGCTATTGTCCTGGCCATGCACCTCTGCAGTGACTCGTTAAACGCTATACATTGCTTGTTTGAGGCGGGGTGGGTCTACAGGCTGGTCTCAGTTCAGCAGCACTGTCTGCTATTGTCCTGGCCATGCACCTCTGCAGTGACTCGTTAAACACTATACATTGCTTGTCTGAGGCGGGGTGCGGCTACAGGCTGGTCTCAGTTCAGCAGCACTGTCTGCTATTCTTCTGGCCATGCACCTCTGCAGTGACTCGTCAAACACTATACATTGCTTGTCTGAGGCGGGGTGGGTCTACAGGCTGGTCTCAGTTCAGCAGCACTGTCTGCTATTGTCCTGGCCATGCACCTCTGCAGTGACTCGTTAAACACTATACATTGCTTGTCTGAGGCGGGGTGGGTCTACAGGCTGGTCTCAGTTCAGCAGCACTGTCTGCTATTGTTCTGGCCATGCACCTCTGCAGTGACTCGTCAAACACTATACATTGCTTGTCTGAGGCGGGGTGGGGCTACAGGCTGGTCTCAGTTCAGCAGCACTGTCTGCTATTCTTCTGGCCATGCACCTCTGCAGTGACTCGTTAAACGCTATACATTGCTTGTCTGAGGCGGTATGGGTCTACAGGCTGGTCTCAGTTCAGCAGCACTGTCTGCTATTGTTCTGGCCATGCACCTCTGCAGTGACTCGTCAAACACTATACATTGCTTGTCTGAGGCGGGGTGGGTCTACAGGCTGGTCTCAGTTCAGCAGCACTGTCTGCTATTCTTCTGGCCATGCACCTCTGCAGTGACTCGTCAAACGCTATACATTGCTTGTCTGAGGCGGGGTGGGTCTACAGGCTGGTCTCAGTTCAGCAGCACTGTCTGCTATTCTTCTGGCCATGCACCTCTGCAGTGACTCTTCAAACGCTATACATTGCTTGTCTGAGGCGGGGTGGGTCTACAGGCTGGTCTCAGTTCAGCAGCACTGTCTGCTATTGTTCTGGCCATGCACCTCTGCAGTGACTCGTCAAACGCTATACATTGCTTGTCTGAGGCGGGGTGGGTCTACAGGCTGGTCTCAGTTCAGCAGCACTGTCTGCTATTGTGCTGGCCATGCACCTCTGCAGTGACTCGTCAAACGCTATACATTGCTTGTCTGAGGCGGGGTGGGTCTACAGGCTGGTCTCTGTTCAGCAGCACTGTCTGCTATTCTTCTGGCCATGCACCTCTGCAGTGACTCGTCAAACGCTATACATTGCTTGTCTGAGGCGGGGTGGGTCTACAGGCTGGTCTCAGTTCAGCAGCACTGTCTGCTATTGTCCTGGCCATGCACCTCTGCAGTGACTCGTCAAACGCTATACATTGCTTGTCTGAGGCGTGGTGGGTCTACAGGCTGGTCTCAGTTCAGCAGCACTGTCTGCTATTCTTCTGGCCATGCACCTCTGCAGTGACTCGTCAAACACTATACATTGCTTGTCTGAGGCGGGGTGGGTCTACAGGCTGGTCTCAGTTCAGCAGCACTGTCTGCTATTCTTCTGGCCATGCACCTCTGCAGTGACTCGTCAAACGCTATATATTGCTTGTCTGAGGCGGGGTGGGTCTACAGGCTGGTCTCAGTTCAGCAGCACTGTCTGCTATTGTTCTGGCCATGCACCTCTGCAGTGACTCGTCAAACGCTATACATTGCTTGTCTGAGGCGGGGTGGGTCTACAGGCTGGTCTCAGTTCAGCAGCACTGTCTGCTATTCTTCTGGCCATGCACCTCTGCAGTGACTCGTCAAACGCTATACATTGCTTGTCTGAGGCGGGGTGGGGCTACAGGCTGGTCTCAGTTCAGCAGCACTGTCTGCTATTGTCCTGGCCATGCACCTCTGCAGTGACTCGTCAAACACTATACATTGCTTGTCTGAGGCGGGGTGGGGCTACAGGCTGGTCTCAGTTCAGCAGCATTGTCTGCTATTGTCCTGGCCATGCACCTCTGCAGTGACTCGTCAAACACTATACATTGCTTGTCTGAGGCGGGGTGGGTCTACAGGCTGGTCTCAGTTCAGCAGCACTGTCTGCTATTGTCCTGGCCATGCACCTCTGCAGTGACTCATTCAACGCTATACATTGCTTGTCTGAGGCGGGGTGGGGCTACAGGCTGGTCTCAGTTCAGCAGCACTGTCTGCTATTGTTCTGGCCATGCACCTCTGCAGTGACTCGTCAAACGCTATACATTGCTTGTCTGAGGCGGGGTGGGGCTACAGGCTGGTCTCAGTTCAGCAGCACTGTCTGCTATTGTTCTGGCCATGCACCTCTGCAGTGACTCGTCAAACGCTATACATTGCTTGTCTGAGGCGGGGTGGGTCTACAGGCTGGTCTCAGTTCAGCAGCACTGTCTGCTATTGTTTTGGCCATGCACCTCTGCAGTGACTCGTTAAACACTATACATTGCTTGTCTGAGGCGGGGTGGGTCTACAGGCTGGTCTCAGTTCAGCAGCACTGTCTGCTATTCTTCTGGCCATGCACCTCTGCAGTGACTCGTTAAACGCTATACATTGCTTGTCTGAGGCGGTATGGGTCTACAGGCTGGTCTCAGTTCAGCAGCACTGTCTGCTATTGTTCTGGCCATGCACCTCTGCAGTGACTCGTCAAACGCTATACATTGCTTGTCTGAGGCGGGGTGGGTCTACAGGCTGGTCTCAGTTCAGCAGCACTGTCTGCTATTGTTCTGGCCATGCACCTCTGCAGTGACTCGTTAAACACTATAGATTGCTTGTCTGAGGCGGTGTGGGTCTACAGGCTGGTCTCAGTTCAGCAGCACTGTCTGCTATTCTTCTGGCCATGCACCTCTGCAGTGACTCGTTAAACGCTATACATTGCTTGTCTGAGGCGGGGTGGGTCTACAGGCTGGTCTCAGTTCAGCAGCACTGTCTGCTATTGTTCTGGCCATGCACCTCTGCAGTGACTCGTCAAACGCTATACATTGCTTGTCTGAGGCGGGGTGGGTCTACAGGCTGGTCTCAGTTCAGCAGCACTGTCTGCTATTGTTCTGGCCATGCACCTCTGCAGTGACTCGTCAAACACTATACATTGATGCTGCACTTTACATCTCTGCCTCTCACCTCATGATTTCTCCAGTTCTTCTCTTTTTTTGCACTTTGGCGTCACTGGCTCCGGCTCTGGTTTTATACGTGTTTTTCCAAGATCTCAGTTTGTAACTTGATTTCATCCAGTACAGCACATTCAGCTGTCATTGTTGGTGAGTGACCTCTGCAGTGACTGTAAAACGCTCGCTACTGCGTGCTGCCATTCACATTCGTCTCTCCTCCAGGAACTGTTGTGTTATTCCAACCAAGACCTTTCTAAATAGCGATTAGACACAGATGCAGGGCTGTTTCTAGGGCTTGTGGGGCCCAGGTTAGACCAGGAACATGCAAGGGCACTTTTTCATTTCTATTATTGCTGCAACAGGTTATTGCCAACAGTATACACTTAAAGAAAAAATATGAACAAATAATGCAAAAGTTTTGAGGCTTAGTCCAGAGTACACTTTAAGTGGCGCCTGAAAATACAGACCCAGGCACTTAGTACTTAAAAGGTCATCAGGCATTTGGGGAGTGATTTCCTAATATGAATTACCTGATTATAAAAACAAAACTGCAAGTACTTAGGAACGTGAGCCTGAAAGCAAGGACTCACAGCGGACTTCCTAAACAATAGGCCTTACTCACAAACCAGTTCCCCGTGTGCTCCCACTCTCCTCAGAGACAGTTCCAGAGAGCCCACAATGGAAGCCTGAAGGCTATTCCCAGGGTTGGATTGGGGCCGCGCTTAGGCCCGGGCAGCCAAAAAAAAGTGGGCCACATTCACAGATCGCAACCTTTCGCAATACACTGCTTGGTTAGGATCATGGAGCTAAATATTGTCAAACATTTGCAGTAATGAGAGTAATTTAAGCCTTATAGGTCCAGTACTTAAATTGGAAATTAACATTCAACTGGAAAAAATATACCTTGGAAGCTCAGAGTTATGAAAAATACTAGGAACTCGTGTTAAATAGATTTTTAACCCTAAGTTTGCTGTGGATGGTATGATTAATGTCCGCTGGGAAACAGGACATGGCACAGACCTAGACTGCATTTTACACTCACCGTGGGCTTTTTAGATATTCACTTTATTTTTACAGCACTTAAGAGAGGCCCTTTAATCCTCAGAGACTGGTGAAAGGTGCATCAGTTTTTTTGTTTTACCTGCTGCTAGCATCACGCGTAAGTTCTGACAAATGGAATGATGCTAGTGTGTAAATGCAAAAATAAAAAAAAAACTAGTGTCACTTTCCTCACATACATGCAGTTTTATATAGCACGAAAATGGCACAGAGGCATTGGAGCACTTTACATGAGCATCAGATAACACTACAGAGGGAGAGATACATTTCTTTTGGCCCTTGTTGATTAAGTGATTTGCCCAGGATCACAGGATGTTGAACTGACGCTGCGATTCAAATCCAGTTTCCCAGTTTTAAAGTGGGTTAAGGCCACAACCTCTCCCTCTTGAATGCAGAAATTGATTTCTGGCAGGAAAAGGAGAACAGCAGAAACAAATGTATCTCTTCCTGCTCCTTGCAGTGGAAGAAGATAGAAAATTACGGAAGAGCCCCCTTGCTGGCCCACACCAACCCTCCATCCACCCGCTCCAGTCCTCTCTCCTGCCCCAGTGCCCTGCAAAGCAAGTGCTAATGATTTCCCATCAGCAGCTTCTTGAGGCCACTGTCACACCTGGAGTATGGCCAGGTACTGCCTAGACCCCCTCTTCCTATGACCACCAGCTCTTACTAGTATTGAGACCTTTTACTTATCGTTTTGAGGTTTAATTCCTCCCGTCATTTAGTGACGTCCGGAGCAGCCCATTGTCATTCTGCCTCTGACAATGAGACAGCCTGACTTAATGTGCATCGTGTCAAGCTGCTTAGATGTATGCAAAGGCTTTCACTACAGCCTTTGATGTGCCCTTGCGGTGGAGACTGAGACAGCCACAACAAAAACAACCGACCAACGGGCCTCAACCACAGGCCCATCAGCCGATGGCCAATTGTCCGCCTTGCCAATCCGAGGTTGGCCATTCCAGACAAACCAGCCCCAGCGTGCTATCTGCCAGTTCATTCTAGAGACGTGACAATGTCACTGTCTTGGGCATTTCAGGTAGGTCACTGTGGAATCAGATAGTCCTTTCTAGAAAGGAGATGCACCACAGTGCCTTCAACTGGGTGCCTGCACCCTCCCCTTCCCCCCCCCACCCCCTCTTTACGATATTCTCAGCCCATTTGGGAATAAAAATTAGGAGCTAAAGATAAATACATACTGTATTCATCCTTTCCATTGGAAACTTTGCAAATCAAAATATTTCAAATAATCATCTTTATAAAGTAACTATTTGAATGAATGGATTAGTGAGTATGCAAGTTAAACAGCGAGTGGTGAAAGAATGAGAAATGGAGTGAATGCGTGAGTGAATGGGCAAGTGAATGGATTTGTGGGTTTTTGAATGAGCATATGACTGACTATCAAAGCGAGTAAGGGAATGAACAAGTGACTACATAAATGAAACAGTGCTTGAACGGCTTAATGAATGAGGAGTGAGCGTTCGAGTGATTGAGCAAGTGAGTTGGTAAGCAGTTGAATGTGGGAATGAGTGTGTGGCTGTAGCAGTGAGGGACTGGATCGCAAGTGTGCAAATTAGAGAGTGAATAAACAAGCAAAAAATCAATTAAAGGGTGAGCAACAAGTAAGTGAGTGGGAAAGCAAGCCAAAGAGAATGGATGTCAGTAGTGACTGAACGATTATGCAAGTGATTGAGGTGAGTGAAGGAGTGAGCAAATGAGTAAGTGACTGAGCAGTTGAGTGACTTGGTGAGTGTGAGTTTACAAACAAGTGAATAAGCAAGTGAGTGAGTGAAGCATGAAGTGAGCGAGTGAACAAATGATGACCCAGATTTTGAAGTGGTGATGCACGGGTGCCTGTGTTGCAGGCAGGATTGTTTGTGTGCAGGAAGGGACACTTTCCTGCACAAAATCAATCCTCAGAGGCATTTTCCTCTTTCTGCTGCAGAACATGTAGAAAGAGGAGAAACGAGGAGAGGGGAGGCGTAGCATTTTGATGCATTCCCAGGTCTTCTGCTAATGGTAGATCTAGGAATGCGCCAAAATCCGTGGGTGTTGCATGGGAACAGCCACGCTGCGCCCATGGGACGCCTACCCTGGCAGGGTAAGGCCAGGCAGTGATTTCCGCTGTCTTGCGTTGCTCCAGATTTATCAAGCCGTGCAGGGCCGCGCACGGTGGCCTTGCGTGGCGTGATAAATCTGACATTAGTGCTGCGTTGCCCTTGCACCCCCATGCGTGGCGCTAGGGCATTGCAACACTATGATAAATCTGGCCCAATGTACAATGCCATTGCAGGACGTCCACAACTATGTACAATACCATTGCAAGATGTCCACCTGCTGCTTTGTTTCATTTTGTTATTGCAAGCTTGCATCTGCCATTTTCAACCAATAGCATGTTTTAATTTTTCAACTTTTATTTTCAATTTATCTTGCATATGTGGCTAACTTGTGTATGTGTTGGATTGTGGATGTGTACGTTGGTGAATGCAAGAATGAATAAGTAATTTATGGATGCGCAAGTGCATGGATGAGTGACGGGGTGCATGTGTGATGACTTATTCAGGGCTTAAACCAATCAGTGACTAAGAAGTAACTTTAAATTAAAAGCCAGACCTATTGGCAGTGCCAATGCTTGTTATTTACCTTTAAGTGGTAGCTGGCCGACTTGCCTTGTTGCACATCTTATCACTCAATTGCGGACACAAGCGAGGAAAGTGTGCACACCAACATTCTATTGCCGCACATGAGAGAGAAAAATTAGAGGGAACATTGCAATGGGGGGGGGGCTTATCCCATTCGAGGACTTTAGAGAGGGGCATGGCCTGCCGCAGGGGCACTTCTTACTACATGCAGGGATCGTAGCGGCGATTCGGGTGCATTGGGGACTGGGATCAGCTGAACCCTCGCAACACGCAACTTGCAGCTATGTGGGAACAGGAGGAGGTAGAATTAAGTCAGTCTCATGCCTAGACGGCGCCCTGAGTAATGACTCGATACAACCATTGACCACGCTGCGAAATAGATGGGCAGAAGACCTGAATTTCCTGCTAGAAGGCAAATCATGGGAGAATATACTGATAGGAATCCCCAGGACCTCGAGAAACACCCCTTTTCGACTTATTCATTTTTTTATATTGCACAGGGCATACCTCACTCCGGGGCGGATCAATACATTTTTCCAAAGAGATGATGCAAAATGCCCGAGATGCGGGGAGAGGGGAGCAGAAATACTACACATGCTGTGGGCATGCCCTGAATTGCAGAATTACTGGACCGCGATCATTGCCACGATAGGGGAGATAATAGAGCCCCCAATTCCAAACACCCGGCACATTGTCTCCTGGCATTGTTTCTGCACAACTCCAAACTGTGGGTCACTAGCAGGTTTCAAGATTTAGCCTTGATTGTGGTTAAGCGTGAGATCTCGCGGCACTGGAAATCCCCTGTAGGGCCCAAGGTCACTATGTGGAAGGCTGAGCTAGAGAAGTGGGCAGCCTGCGAGGGGAGGGCACTCCTAGGAATGCCATAAGAGGTATTGGGTCACTGGAGCGAGCCAGGGCTTGGGAAGCTCTGGGAGATAGCTTAAAGGAACCAGCGCTCACATCAGGGGAGACTTCCCCAGATAGGGGATCTCACAGAGAAGCCCGGAACATCAAGTTGGGGGGGGAGGAGGACACAGGACATATCTGAGAAGGTAGGGACTGACTGCAATCTTGGGTCGGTACCGGAGAAATAGAACCCCAGGCACACGGGCGGGAGAGCGGAGGGACTACAAACAATCTAGGACATGATGACGAAGTCTGGCTGGTGGAGATCTGTGAAAGGGGTGGGAGGAAGGGAGTTGGGAATTAGGATAGGTAAAAGGGAAAATGTACTAGTACCAGAATAGCTTTGACCATCCAATGCTGAATGGAATCAAGAAGGCCGAATGCGCATGTCATGAAAATGTTATTGAAATTGCAATGGAATTGTGATGAATATTGGTTGTTGTAACAAAACCCCCAATAAAATATATTTAAAAAATATATATATATTCATGTGTTAGCATGTACATGTCGCATAGCACATGCATCGATTTATTATGGCTTAATAATGGGATTGATTTTAGTCAGCATGTAGCAAAGTATGTGTCTTTTGTAGTCTTCTCAGGAACGAATACTTTTTCTTTAACGTGGGGGTCTTTTTCAGTGACTTTTAAAGTTGTGTAAATGATGTTTTTTGTTGGTTTGTGGGCAGGCAGGTCTTTGTAGAAGTGTAGATGGAGCTGACCACCTCTGATGGAGACAGGCTTACAGAGCCAGACACTCAAAGTGAGAAGAGGAGCAGCCAAGTGTCCACCCACCAGATGAGAGAGTCTTGGAAGGTGAGGCAGAGAGAGGGAGCTCACTCCATGACTGATGCAAGAATGCATCTCATTGCTTGACCGAACTTGTCAGGTGTGTGGACTGACGACATCAGGTGTTTCTTCATTTATTTTAGATTTTTATATATCGCACCTTTACCAAAAATCAGGTGTGGATGCGCTTTAGAGCGAACGAGTAATGGAAGGTGAAGAACACGTTCAATGAACATTGATGCAGGATCAATGGAGAAAGGAGAACCAGGAACCAAGAACCCAGAGTGGCGCATGTTAGACGAGATCTCCAAGCCTGGGAGAAGGCAGGCGAGTGTAAAGGACATTGGAGCTTGTGAGACTGGGTCGGAAAGAGAGGAGGAAGGCTAAAACCGATGAGGCTGCAGGTGACCCGAAGAACCAAGGACGGGGTTAGGCAGCCTGGTCGTAATCAGAAGGAAGAGGGGGTAAAGAGGTGGAAAGGAGATACATTTAGGCTGAACTAAGAGAGAAGTTGGTGTCAGATCAAGGCTGAGTGTAAATAGAGAATTGTATTTTTCACCTGAGGTCTGATAGAATTCTTCCAAGGAGAGAGACCGGTGCCAGGGAAGTGTTGAGTGGCAGCTGGCATGTGTCCAGAAGCCTACTTTAGAGACATTTTAGAGATAAAACATAGTAACTAGGGAAACTATAAGTTATTGCATATGTTTATCTGATATTCACTTTCCCTAGGTATAGGTAACAGTCATGTTTAGGTCTTACCGCCAGCTGGCTTTTAGGTGTTTGTTGCCAAAGCCCTATTGGGACAGTACCAGGACTTCCAGTGGGCTTTGGGTCAGCGCATTACCCAATGGTTGTCTTTCTTGTCAATGTTGTTTGCATCTTATTCGATGGCTTTCCTCCACCTCCTTGTTTTTGTGTCTCCCCTGGAGCTTCTTCACCATCACTTTGAAAGGATCACTCAAATTCGTTCACGTCCTCACACAACTCTGCTATTTTTTCTTCTTCTTTCAGTATTCCATTGGTGCACATGTGTTTTGTTTGTTGTTGTTCTCTGCGCGTTTGCCTTTCCCCCCACCAGACTGTTGCTGTGTGAATCCCCTGTCGAGGCTCTGCGCATCCCCTGCGGAGCCTTCACGTTTGCTTACAGAGACCACGACGTCTCGGTCTACAATCGCAGAGTTTCACCAATATCTAAAGTCGCGTCCACGCAATAATTCCAGACACTTCTTTATTGGGCGTGAAAGGTGCTCCTTTGCTGTTTAAATTCCCTACCCCATGCTGGGGTATTTTTTGTCTTCTATCCATTCTTTTCTCTGTTCCATTCCCTTCCTCTTTTGTTCTGTCTTCTGCTTTCTTTGCTACGTCCCTCCCCTACGTTCCTTCCATATCATGCATACTCCAACTTTTACTATTCCAAGTACCACAATCTCTCATTTCTGTGCTCATGTCACAAGCATTTGATGTTTTCTTCATCACGTCACTTTCCACCTATCCAAGAATTTTATTTATTTCGTTTCCCTGGTTGTGAGGTCTGGCACCATATGAGTGATATACTCCTGGTTGGACTGGGATAGAAAGTAGTCCTGGTCACTAAAATAAAAGGGGCCCCCAATAGTGAATTAAATAGCTGAAAAAGTGGCCCATGTTTGCAAACAGGGGCAGGTTTGCACATGTAAAGACACGCAGTGTACGTGTTTTGCAGGATATTGAAGACTGCCTGAATAGAAACTTGCTACAGGCGATGCGGATTTACAAGCAGGAAAATCAACATGAAAAACCGGCCTTGCAGCTTATAAAACAGGCCTACAAACATCCAAAATAAAAACACTGGCCCGCACACTGACCTGTCAGACCAGCATGTCGAGCACTGGCTGACTGCCTTCTAGATTTTTGCATAATTATAGATTTGCCACATAATCCATCTGCTAGATAATCTGCAGATTTTAGCATAAAAAACAAATTTGTTTCTAGCTCAAGCGGTTCAAAAGTGACTAAAACCGCAGTGGCACGTGTTTCCGTGCAGTGGAAAGCCTTTTGCAAAGCTTGACTGGTCACCTTTCTGTTGCTTATTGCTGTATTTGGTATTAAGCTTCTACTAATGAGATGCACCCGATGCCAGACACTATTAAGAAGAGTAAATAGCACAAAATAATGAAGTAATGCTATTAAAAAGTGTGCTGCATTATGCTGCATAATTTCGCTTTTCTTGCCACATAATTTACTTAACCCTGACGTATAATTTGACCCTTCCCTGACGCATAATTCCAGCGACCCTGCTGATAGGCCAGTCCGACCCTGAATGTACTTCTACGGGCTTTCAGCCAGCACTCTTCTTCCATTGGCTGTTGTTGTGTCAGTCACATTCTGATCCCAACTCACAGAGCACGCGGGAGTGGTAAGTCCACTTCAGCCATTGGCTAACTTCACTGTGAGTGACGGCATTTCTGTGCTTTGTGCGACCAAAAATATTTCTGCTTTTAGCAGTTTTTAGGTCGAGCCTGGGCAGAGCATTCGCGCGTGCGAGGCATGCAGTAGTGGAGTATGGCTTTGAAACCCCGCCCATTCTCTGCCCATATTTTCCATTGGCTTGTGTCATTGTCCATTTTAAACTGTGGCTTTTGATTGGTTAATAGGCTTAGTAGTCCCTCCTTAGTACCGCCTTGTCTATTTTGTAACCTCCCTTGAGGACTGGCCCTCTTACTGTGTTGTTACTTGGTATGTTTTGTTTACTGTCTGTAAGAACTATTTTCTTAATGACTTTTGCTCCTATTGCACCCACGACATGCTCTCTCCTAAACCTGCAACCTTTGTGTTTTGTTTAAGCAGCGCGGGCGCTTCTTGTTATCTTGTGTTTTTTGAAAGCGCTGCGGTTTTAAGACGAGCTTTATGTTCTTTTGTGCGCGCATTTTCCCACTTAACAATGGCGCCCGATCCCAGCCCCTCATCCCCGTCCTACCCCCGGGTGCCGAGCTTTAAGTTTCAGCACGGCGCCCGCTTTCATAGTAACAGCACAGGTGCGCGATAAATAGTTTAGCACTGCACCCGTTTGTATGATTGTGTGTTTTTTTTTTTTTAGCATGGCGCCCGCTTCACGGGCCGCCATGCGCATAAATCTGCACGGGCGCCAAGCTTCCCGGCAAAAAAAGCTTCTTAAACCTGGGCCTGCGGCTGTTTAAACCAGTTTGCTGCAAGGCTACTCTTTAATAATAATACAACAAGTATTTGCAATGCAAATGGTCTCGCATTTACGCAGGTTTAAGCTATTGGCATTGCAAATGACAATGCCTTTTATTTATGTTTTAAAAATGCCAGTAGCTCTAACTCGCGTAAATGTGAGACCTGTTGCATTGCAAATGCTTGTTTTAATATGGGCGAGGGCCCAGCAGCTCCCCAACAATAAACATGTAACGCAACTGGTGCTCATGTAAAGCGCTCTGATACCTGATTTCGGGTCACATAAAACTTCGAGAGAAAAAAAAAAATGTACGGCGGTGCAAAGGGTGGCCTGGCAGTTTATGTTGCATTAGCTCTAAACATTACATCAGAACAGCTGAATTCTCCAGATCCTAGTATTCAGCTCATCAGACTTGCGCATCATCGTTTGGGAAAAAGGACAACAGTAATATTGATTAACTATTACACGCAGCCGACGGTTAAAAAAAAAAAAAAGGGATAACAACGCACTGCTAATCTAAACCATTTCGGACTTACGGTGTGCTGAACCAGCTTGGAACATGGTTCTGACTGGAGATTTTAACACGAACTTGCTCCACACACCTGACGAAGATGAATTCTTGGCAGCTGATAATATTTTCTGGAATGTAAAGCAACAACTCTCAAATAGGCCGACTCGTCAGGACCATATTGGCCAGTAGCTGGTAACAGCTTGAGAATACCAGGGAATGCGTGTGATTAACGGAAGAAAATACTCCACCCAAATCCACGGGCCATGGTCCCAATCAACACTTGATTACACGATCATAACACTACCATTAACGCCATTCCTTAATAATTTCCATATTAAGTACACCACTCTGAGCGATCATTCAATTCAACATATTGTCTTTAACTTGAACGTGCCAAGACTTCAAGCCATTACATCACAGGAAGGCAACTTGAACACAATAAACCTAAAACGCCTTACCTGGTCAAGCGGATTCAATCGGCAGCAATTTACAACCATGAAAGTGCAACTCGCTGAGTCTGTCCGAGTGAACTTCAACAGGGTACAAGCTTGGTCACAATTTGTGATTGATCTACCAACAGTAAGGACAAAACCTCGGCATAAGGTAACATGCTCCAAACCATATAAAAGATCAACCAGTGAGGTACAAAAATTGAGAAGAGACTTAAATAAAACACTAAGGAAATCACAAACAAATAATAGTAAAGACGCCACATGGGAAGCATTTCGGCAACAGAGAAAGCTTTATAAAAAAGAAGCTATGGGAGAATAAAAGATCGTGCGCGGACAACTTCTGAGTTAAACTATTACACAAAGCAAGACATCACATCTCAAATAAATTTTGGCAAACAAACCAGTTAAATCGGCCAAGGAACATCTTAACATCAAATGTGCAGGAACAGGAATGGGCAACTACATAAACCAGAAGTTCACAACACAGTATCATAGAGCCCGGATCCCCTAGGATGCTCCCAGCCCCGCCCCCATAAAAACCCCACAATCAATACTTGATACCATAAATGTGGGTACAAACGGCCATGTTTATTATAACACCATCACACATAAACATGACAAATTGAAATTACTTATTTACACATTAAACAAATCCATGTTCACATTTTTAATATTGGCAATCATAAACAAGCAGCCTAACCGACTGAGTTCCTTATCTATAAGACATTCTATCGCTCCAGCACCAAGGGGCCCTCCGGCTCGCATCCCCGAACTGAGAACCACGCAAGGCGCAACCCACCTGCGTCCTTGAGAGGTGAGCCCCAGCCCTCTGGTCCTTGTCCGCCATTTTAGGGCCCACCCCTCTACCACCAGGCTGACAAGGAGGCTCGTAGGGAATAACCAGTGACTGCTGCCCCATGCCCTAGCTTGTGACCTGGCGCCCTTGCCCCCCCCAGCCGGTGTCCCCATTCTCTCTGCGGAGAGCTTACCGTCTCTACCCCTCAGTGCTGGCCTAGGGAGTATGTAGGAGGACTCCCATTAACCATGTGAGTCAATCTTCTGTGGCCTCTTTACCGCCACAAGGGTGACCAGGGCCCACAGGTCCTTCACCCTCCCCACCACAGAACAAATTCTGCACAAATGACCAGATGCCGTTGATCCAACCATCCGTCCCAATGTCTGACAAATGTACGCCGTCGTGGTGAAACATCTGGTCGCCTCTGATCAGTCTGTGCGGTATGTGGCACAAGCGGCCCTGTCCAGTGCACAGCTTTGCCAGCTCCCCGTTGAGTCGCCTTACTGACACATTCAGTGCTCTTGATCTTACTCTGGCGCCCCATGCCCACCGCAGAATCATGCATGACCAGGCGATCCGCGCCCGAGGGAATGTCCGTCCCAACCATGCGAATTCTGTCAGCAATGCCTCTTTGACTGCTTGCCGCCCAAGATCCACCATGTCATTGCCGCCCAAATGCAGGATAATTAGATCCGGGGACTGATGTCCCTCGTGTGCTCTCGTTTCATCCACTAGCCGCCGCAGTTGCCCGATTCGCATGCCCCCAATGCCTCGCCAATGGAACGACATCTCCTTCAAACCCGCCGGTTTCGACACCCGCTGCTGCTGCAACCGGCCCGCGACGCGCCGTACGAAAGAGTGTCCCAACACCCATATCACTTTAGAGGGCATACTATAGCGTGAAGAGAAAGGTCATTAGAGTGGTCATGCCTGTGTATTCGTGCATCATACTACAATAATTCCGGCCGCACATAGCGCTTGAAACATGAGGACGACCACCGCCCCACCCGCTTCACTTCTTCCACTGATAGGCCCGCCCCCGCTGCTAGAGTCGCTGCCCCAATTCTGAATGAGTGGGATGAGTAACCGATGGGATTTAACCCCAAACTCGTAAGTGAACACCTGAACACAGCCCTGAATTGATATTTAGACAGGCACCCCTCATGTTCATGTATGAATAGGGCTTGCTCTCTCCCTAGTGGGCGGATCGCCAAGTATGCTGCCATCCGGGCTATTGGACATACTCTCGCTCCGGGTGCCGGACTAAGCCGAATCGTGGTACCTTTGCCCAAAGGGTCAGTCTTAGATCTACGCAATACCACCAGCAGCCCTCCCTGAACTAACTTTGTGTCGTGCCATTGCAAACCGCCAGCATAATCTGTCTTGGAGGCCCCAACCAACTCGCCTAATCTAAAAGCCCCATAAAAGGCTAGAGTGAAAGCAGCCCCAAATAAGGTGCTCTCATAAACTGAAGAGCATACTGACTGCAAGGCGTCCAGAATCTCACCCAGCGTGTGCAAGTCCAGAGGCCTTCTGCAATCCTTCTTAACTCCCTCCAACCTGGCCCACCCTGTGAGCGCTTTTCTGACTAAGAATGCATTCCCCGGGTCCTGCGCTCCTGCCAATTTAGCAAAGAAGCCCACCGCTGCTATGTGCGCCCTAGCATAAGAAACAGGCCTGCCCTGCTCCCTTAAAGCCTGCAAGAAACCACATATGGCCTCCCATGAAAAGAGGCCTGCTACCCCTGAGCGCTGCACGAAAGACCTGTAAGCCTTAAAATGCTGCTGATAAGCCTTCCGGGTGCGCTCGCTCAACGAGGCACCCACCAACCCCGCTAATGCGGGTCTCCAATCCTCCACAGAGATGTCGGGAACACTGTCATCTGGTCCTCTGCTTGTGGATGGTACCTCCGGAATTACTGCAACTTGGTGCGAGACAAAGTGTCAGCAGCCTGATTCTCTACCCCTGGGATATGTGCCACTCTGAACAGCAGATTTAGCTTCAAGCATGCCAATACTAAATGCTTCAACAGTCTCAGAACATGCGTACAGGTAGCCCTTGTCTGTTAATAGCTTCCACCACAGCCATGTTGTCTGACCAAAAAACTACAGATTTATTCCTAAAGAAGTCGGCCCACACAGTAACCGCCACCACAATTGGGAATAATTCTAAGAAGGCTATGTTCCTGGTCAACCCGCTCTCGTGCCAAGCTGACGGCCAATCTTCCCTGCACCAGCGTGGTCCCAACACTGCTCCAAAACCCACACTACCTGCTGAGTCAGTGAGTAAGCCCAAGGCCTCGCTGGTAACTGCTGGCGCTGGCCACACAACTTTATCGTTAAAATCCTTCAAGAAATTGCGCCACACTCTCAAGTCCTCCCTCACCTCAGACCGCAGTCTTACATGATGGTGCTTCTGAGTCAACCCAACCATTGCTCTAGCAATTGACCTCGAGAAGGGGCGCCCCATCGGAATGCTCCGTAAGGCAAAGTTCAACTGGCCCACCAATACCTGGAGTTGGTGTAATGTCACTTTTGCTCCTGCCAATGCTGAATCTATCGCTTGGGAGAAGGCCTGCACTTTGTCCTCTGGTAACCTGCACTCTCCTACCACCGTGTCTATTTCAATCCCCAGGAAAGACATGCATGTCGCGGGACCTACTGTTTTCCCGGGCGCCAATGGCACCCCAAATTCCTCAAACATGGAGAGCAGTTCCTTCAACACCTGACCACATGTCCCGGACGCAGACGGGCCCATGACCATGAAGTCATCCAAGTAATGCACAATGTCAATGTGCCCTGTTCTGAAAGTAAACAGCCAATGGAGCATGGAGCTAAACATCTCAAAATATTTACAAGACACCGCACATCCCATTGGCATACATTTGTCATAGTAATACTGGTGATTCAGCTGGAAACCCAACAAGTGATAATCCTCGGGGTGTACAGGCATGAGCCGGAAGGCTGACTCAATGTCTGTTTTTGCCATGAAGGCATTGGGACCTAAGTCGTGCAGCCTCTGCAGTGCCATGTCAAAGGAAGAATATGTCACCGAGCATAAGGATGGGTCTATGGCATCATTTACTGACGCCCCCTAGGGGCAGATAGGTTATGTATCATCCTGTACTGCCTGGATCCTTCTTAGGTACCACCCCTAACGGTGAACAAACATAATCTGGCCAAGGGGGGGTAGCGAATGGGCCTGCTATCCGCCCCAACGCGCTTTCCTTACTAACCTACCGATACATGGGTAAGAGTGAAAATTGGGGACGGCTCAAGAGTCTCGAGAAAATTATACACGAATAAGGGCCTGAAGCAGGGTTGTGTTTTGGCTCCACATTTATTTAATCTTTTCATATCCTACCTGTTGGTAAAACTTAACACAATTAACTCCCGTTCCCCACATCTTGGCACTTTAGTCCTTTCGCACCTTGCCTATGCCGACGACATCGTTTTACTCAGTTTAACCAAGATTGTTCTAACCAGATTAATAACTAAACTTGCAGAATTTCTAACAGTAAATAAGTTAAAAATCAACATATCAAAAACAAAAACTACGCTTATTAGTAATCGGCCGACCCACCCACCCACATAACATCTGGTTAGAAGGAAAACCTCTGGAAAATGTGTCTAGCTATAAATATCTGGGATTTTACATTGATGATAAACTAACTCATCGTGAACAGAACAACTACATAGCTCAACGGGCAAGCACATTAACTTTTGCTTATAAGTCTCTGGCAAAGAAACTGAAGGGCCCATCATTCAGACCTCTGATCTCAGTAATAACAGCCAAAACACTCCCAACTTTAACATACGCGAGCGCAGCCCTTTGCGGAAAAGACTCCACTCTCCTTAATAACTTAACAACTATCATTTTTAAAAAGGTTTTTCAACTCCCTCAAACTGCCTCGCCAGCACAAATGCGTCTGGAATTTGGCCTAATTAACGAAACTTTGGGCAGACTCTATTCATCAATAAAAGTTTGGTATCGTGTTAAATAAAACACGGAAAACTCTAGACTTAATGAGGCATTGTGGATAGAACTTGAGAAAGGGAAGAAATCACCACACACTGGCTTTTTGTACAACGCACTTAAATCCACTTGCACTTTGGAGCTTTGGAACAAGAATCTGCCCTTTTTATCATTTAAGTTGGCACTAAACAAAGCTGCAAAAATCCATTCTCTATCATTAGATAAAAGTATTTTTAGACAAAGATCTCATTCCTGGACAGTACTTAACAACTATAAAGTTCTCAAACCGGCGGCTTACCTAGATCTAACCTTTTCGGTCCACTTAAAAAAACAGCTAATGGCACTGCGCTTTGGAAAATATCCCTCACTTTCCGACGCTCCAAGGTGGAAATACACTGGCTCAAAAATGTGTCGCCTGTGTGTCAGTCAAAAGGAAGATCTTATCCACCTGTATTGTATTTGTCCGAAACTTCATCCAGCACGTGTCACTTTATTAAAGAAAGCCTTCCTGGATAGAGGAATACGATCTTGCAGGTCCGCTATTATTAAAAGGCTTGATCGATCTGACCCTCAGATGAACTGCAAACTGGTTAAGTTCCTTCGCGTACACGATCAGGTTGTGAAGTCTAAGCCCTTACGCGATGGTCCACTCACTGAAGGAACCACGCATGCCGTAACTGGTCTGCTTGAATCCCATCTTGAGGACAGAACTGTGTGCAGCCTAGTGCTTCACTCGCCAGGCAGGAAGCAAACACGAACCGCACAGGGTCTATGATTGTGTAAATCCAGTAATATAAGAGACTTCGAGACTCCAGTATTTAATTTACAACCTACTCCTCTCGGAAACGAAACTAATAAGATTGTCACATGTTAACTGTACCTGTCTGTCCCTAATGAATCAATGGTTTTACACCTTTTAGACCCCATTTTATAGGATTATAGAGAGTATTGTTTTGATATATTGGGTTGATGAATTGTTTTTAATGTTCGTTTTAAATCAAAGTTTACATATGCAGTAAAATTGTTACGGTTTTAACTAACTAAACAATAAACTTAAACTTAATAAAGATTTACAAAAACCAAGACGAAAACAATGATAAATCCCGAAGGCTGGCAGTGAATGCCAGACCTATTGGCTTTGCCAGTGTTTGTTGTTAATAGCCTGGAAGCGGTGTGTGCCACAGACAGGTCGGAAGCAAGCCGCCTGCAGTTTTTTAGGTCTCGCCTACGCAGCGCATAGGAGGAGACCTTTAGAAATCGATTCAGTTTTTCAGGCAAAAATGTGCACGCATTGCATTGCTTTGAATGGAAACGCGTGCATGTTTGGCGATTCCCTTGCGGGAACGAGCTTTGAAACCATCTGTTTGTCATTAACTTGCAAACAGATGGTTTCAAAGCTCGCTCCCGCAAGGGAAACGCGCCACTGAAACCCCTTTGAGCCCCTCGCATCCAATCTTTAACCTCGCACATGACAGAGTCGAGCCCCGCTCTCATCCTGCACAATGTAGCCTTTTTACTACCGCTTGTTATCGACACGATGGGTTTGTTTTTGCCAGCATATTCAGCTCTCCTTTGTAGGTAAATAAATACCACTGGCATCCTCATTGTTCTACGACATAACAGTGCATCATTTTCTTTACTTACCTTTTTCCTCAGGAAATTGGTTGCTCCGCGTAATGCAACACCATTCAAAATTCTATATTGTTTTAAGGCAATCCATATTAGCCAGGGAGCTCTTTAATTAAGCGATGCTTCCTCAGTACGGCTGTTTTTACTCTGACACGTAAACTTGCAATTTTTCCTACTTTTTTGCACAGTCATACTTTTTATTTTTTCGCTTTGAATTAGTCTGTTCCATTACTGGTGTGAAAGGTGAGCTTGCTGCCCTAATACAGAAACTTTGTTAAATGATGCTTAAAGGGTTGAATGTTGTTTTCAATAGCGCGAATTTGACCCGAAGGTATCGGAGCGCTTTACATGAGCACCACTTGCATTACAGACGGACACATTCATTTTTTTTTTTTTTTAGCACGGTGTGATGAAGTGATTTGCCCATAATCCCAGGATGTTGAGTTTCCCTGTCGATACTCGAGGGACAGAAAGCATGACTGTTTTGGGTGGGCCCTAACCTGCCGTCCCTCGCTGCTGGGTTTCTTTGGAACGGTGGCTGGGCTACCATTGGTGCCTCGCGCACTTGCGTGCAGTGTCCACGCGGTGGCACCTCCTCTCAGGCCGCCGATATTTATTTACAAACTGCGCAAGGCGGGCGAAGCTCACCCAGCGCGCCTCGGACCTCCGTGTGTGGGCTGACACGGACCCAGGTCCCTGGAGCATCGGAAACTGCCTGGCGGGCCCTTATGGTTGAGGCGGAGGACTCGTATGCAAATGACTCTGCTCCAACCCTACCCCCCTCTGCCCAATCCTATCGATGTACCGCGTCTCACCGACCCCCTCCCAGAGCGAGGCAAGGCCAGGGCAGTGGCTGAGCCGCTCAGTCCCAGCGGGTAGCACTTCAGAGATACGGACGTTCAAAGCTTAGGGAGTTTTTTCAACTACAACCTAATCATTTGATAAAAGCGGAGTTGCCTTACTGTGTGATCCCGTTAAAGTCAATGCGTCCAACTGAGACTTATCAGTAACGAACCTGTCCCCAGGTGTGACAGTTACGGGGGGGAGGAGTTAGGTTGCTGTCGCCCGTTTTGACAACGACAGTCATGCATTTCAAAAATAACAAAAATACAGACTACCCGTCGAGCATGGGACTTACTCTGGGCATAAAAAGTAACTTTATTGGACCCTAGCCAAAACCTCGTTTACTCCAAAGTTCCAATAAGGCTCTGGTCCGTGTCTCGGTAACCCCAAAGTTGACGTCTGTAATATATTGCTGCATTGGAGTAAGTGGTATTTTAAGAGTGTCGGTGACGTCAAACAATGTACAATAGGATAACAGTATAAAAAGAACGAGGTGCAAAGACGCATTAATGCTAAAAAAGTAAAATAGAACAACCATAAAATAAGAGAAATTGCCCTATAAAGTGGAATGCATGGGTTGAGGACAGCATGAGGGAAGCCTTCCCACGTGTTTAATATTCTAGGTAGAGAATAGAGATGTTACAGTAACAGAGAGCAGACTTCTCGGGACTTTGGAGACAAATAGGAACGTCACGGCCAGTTTTCTTATGTAACTCCTAATACTGTGTGGCTGACTGTTTCTAACAAGCATTGGCATAGCCAATAGGTCTCGCCTTTGGGACATTATAAGTGTTTAGCCATGCAACAGTTGATGTTGCACCAAGGATATTGTGCTGCATAATTAAATACTTATAAGGTCCCAAAGGCGAGACCTATTGGCTATGCCAATGCTTGTTTCATTTGTGGCTACAAACGACAGTGACGTTGTTAATAAGTAAAACTGTCCTTTGCATACTCGGTCAGAAGTGAGTGAGCTCCGTGGAGCGCTGCGGAGGGCTTTTGGTAGGGTGACCAGACGTCCCGGTTTTCCCCGGACGGTCCCGGTTTTTCTAGCAGTGTCCCGACACTTTGCTCCAAATTACAGAAATGTCCCGGTTTTTGTGCAGTGCCCGGGTTAAACCGGGAAATGTCCCGGTTTTTAAAAACAGGGACATTTCTCTGCTTACTTCGCACAGGTGCTGAGACGGATCTCTATTGGGCTCTCCATTTTTTCCCTCAGGATAAAAAAAATCTTATAGCTGCAGCAATACCACCCTTCACTGCCTTCAAAGAGACCTGTTCTTGTTCTTGCACAGTCTCATCATTCCAGAACTGAAGCATTTTCAATGTTATGTACAACGAAGCCAAAGTTGTTGCTTATTTATCTTATGCAGCTAACAACTGACAAAGCCAATAGTCCTGGCTTGTTGTAGGTGTAATGTTACATGTTGTATTATTTATCTGAATACAATGACAGAAGCAGCAAATTTTGTCAGGCGGGACACTATAGTAAGCATAGATTTTTTAGCAGGGCTTTAAGTGGAAGCTTTTTCAATATTATATACAACAAGCCATAGTTGCTGCTTATTTATCTTATGCAAATAATAACCATTGACAAAGCCAATAGTCCTGACTTGTAGTAGGTATGATGTTACTTGTTGTATCATATATCTGGATGCAATGACAGAAACAGCAAAATACAAGTTGGGCGGCACACTATGCTCAGCACAGATTTTTAGCTTATGTGTTTTAAGCCACGCCCTTAATTACATTGGCCACGGCCCTTTGAGAGACCCCCCCAGTTTTTTCATCCCACTTAAAGCCTGGGTACTTCTGTCATGTCACCTGGTCTTTGTAGAGTGCTGCCTTGTTTTAGAGCGCTGGGAGGGCACAGGGTGCATGAGTGGTTGAAAGGAGTATGGGGGAATCGTCGGGTGTCGTGCGCAGAGGCACATACAGACAGGCCTCACTCCTCAGCCCTTCACGCATCATAGTGCCTTTTGTCTCCCTTTCTCTTCCTTCTTCCCCTTTTCAACGTCTGGCATGGGGCAAGCTTTTTAGCCATTTTTGCAAGTTACTAGTTTGGAGGCCGTTCTTGGCATTGTTAAAGCAAAAACCCAACATCCTATAATGCACAAGCTGATAGCTTAAAAATCTATTGCTGTCTGTGTCACACTTCTGATTTGTCGTCTGTAATTCTTCATCTGTGTCTGTGGAGGCGGCTGTCGTAGTCCTTTTTCTATGTCTGACAGCTGTCGAATAGTCCTACTTTTATGTCAATGGTTACTGCAAACTGTAGTCCTACTTCTATGTCTATGAACTGTCCCGGTTTTGTGTTTTGAGAATCTGGTCACCCTAGCTTTTGGGTGACTTTGCCTGTCCTTGCAAAGTGACCAGGGATGCAGTGGACGGCAGTGACCCCGGTCCAAAGCACTCACTCACTGAATATCACAAGTAAAATCTGGAATGTGCTTGACGTTCGTGCTGTTAATAGGAACGAGCCCTGGATGAAAGGGCCGTGCAGACTGGACAATGTTAACATTTCAGGGAGAGGTGTGTGTGTAAATGTCCAGTGCGCCTCTGTGAGGGGCATTGCTTCGGGCAGGGCCAGTTCTAGGATTTTGGGGGCCCCGGGCGAAGGGGAATGTGCGAGGCCCTTCTAATTTAAATAAGTGACACCTTCAGGGCTCCGGAGGCTGCTTTGTGCAGACTCCTCCTGGGTCACAGCTCCCCTCTCTGCCACCTACAAGCACCTCTTTCACAGCTCATATGGGGCTGAAGGTGTGAGAATAGCTTGGGGACTGGGAGCTAAAACAGTACAGACTGTAAAGTGCTGACAATGGGTGTCCCGCAGTGTCTCTCAATGGGCTGCCAGCCAGGAGGCCTAATTGCAGGAAACACCTGCAAAATGCCTCTCCTTGCAACTGGCACAAGATGAAGTGTCCCCCTCCCCTAGGCCTCCCTACGCCACCCCTGTGAGGCCCAGGGAGGGGGCCCCCTCCTGTAAGCCCAATTGCAAACAGACACCTTTCTTCAATGGGATGGGCAGGAGCACAAGAGGACCGGTGGTGTGTTGCACTGGTGCGGGCCCCATGCTGGTGGGCTGAGAGCGAGGCCCTGGGAAGCTGCCCATACTGCCCATGCCTAGTGCCAGCCCTGGCTTCGGGGGTGTTAGATCCCCCTAGTAAATGTATTTTCTGGTAAATAGTTGGGTGCAGGTGCTTTCAGTCTGATTTCACCAGGAATTGTTCAATACACACAGATAAAAACGCACACACACTCCCTTTCTGTTCTAAAAGCCTTCAAAAAATGTTCATTATTGTACGAAATATTGTGTTTTCTCTCATTTCGAACCCGAACCAACCCACATTCGTCTCCCTTTTCACTTCCGCTTTAGCCCCTCTGGTGCAGCCTGCTTGTCGTATTTTGTATTTTATTTGCCAGCGTGATTGTTGGAAAAACTGAACCTCACACAGCCATGCCAAGTGCCACGCATCACGCGTTACCCTAATGGGTTTTAAGGCAAGTGCCCACATGACAGAATTAAAGATAATTATCAGTCGTTTATAGTGCCTCGTCACTTGTCAAGGAGCTGTGAAAGCGACAAGTGTGCAGGCAGTGTGAGACGAGGTGACCCTGGCCTTTTAATATCTATATCAGGGGCTCCTCGCGGTTAAGGTTTCAGCAGCACATTGGGCTTAGCCAGGTTTTTAATGTGAATCTAAGTGCTTACACCCAAGGCTAGCGCCCAGAGCTCTGCTGTGCGCTTTCACCAGAGTCACCTGAACTGTCAGACCAGGGCACACAGTGGCAGCCTGTCACCGACGTTTATTGGATACAAAGCCGGCCCTTTCAGCAGGACATTGGGCTTAGCCAGGTTTTTAATGTGAATCTAAGTGCTTACACCCAAGGCTAGCGCCCAGAGCTCTGCTGTGCGCTTTCACCAGAGTCAGCTGAACTGTCAGACCAGGGCACACAGTGGCAGCCTGGCACCGACGTGTACTGGATACACAGCCGGCCCTCTCAGCAGCACATTGGGCTTAGACAGGCTTCTAATGTGAATCTAAATGCTTACACCCAAGGCTAGCGCCCAGAGCTCTGCTGTGCGCTTTCACCAGAGTCAGCTGAACTGTCAGACCAGGGCACACAGTGGCAGCCTGGCACCGACGTGTACTGGATACACAGCCGGCCCTCTCAGCAGCACATTGGGCTTAGCTAGGCTTCTAATGTGAATCTAAATGCTTACACCCAAGGCTAGCGCCCAGAGCTCTGCTGTGCGCTTTCACCAGAGTCAGCTGAACTCAGAGCAGGGCACAGAGTGGCAGCCTGGCACCGACCTGTACTGGAGACACAGCCGGCCCTCTCAGCAGCACATTGGGCTTAGCCAGGCTTCTAATGTGAATCTAAGTGCTTACACCCAAGGCTAGCGCCCAGAGCTCTGCTGTGCGCTTTCACCAGAGTCCGCTGAACTGTCAGACAAGGGCACACAGTGGCAGCCTGGCACCGACGTGTATTGGATACAAAGCCGGCCATTTCAGCAGCACATTGGGCTTAGCCAGGTTTTTAATGTGAATCTAAGTGCTTACACCCAAGGCTAGCGCCCAGAGCTCTGCTGTGCGCTTTCACCAGAGTCAGCTGAACTGGACCAGGGCACAGAGTGGCAGCCTGGCACCGACGTGTACTGGATACAAAGCCGGCCCTCTCAGCAGCACATTGGGCTGAGCCAGGCTTTTAATATGACTATAAGTGCTTACACCCAAGGCTAGCGCCCAGAGCCTTGCTGTGCGCTTTCTGCAGAGTCAACTGAACTGCCAGAGCAGGGCACAGAGTGGCAGCCTGGCCGGGCCACCCAGACTGCGACAGAACATCCCAGCTCACCCCCACTATTTCACGGATTGGTAAGGCATTGCCTGCTGCAGTGGTAACCGCTTCAGCGTCTGTAGAGCGTCCTCACAGCGCCTAGACGCGATGACATGCCCATTGTGGCGCTTTATATAAAGCCCCACGTTCGGGAAGGCGATGGGAAAGTCCTCTTCGCCCCGCACTGCACTCGGGCACAGGTGGAGAGAGACCCCCTCCCCCCCACTCCGAGCAGCAGAAGAGGGGCGGGCTCACGTGGAAAGGAGTGAACTAATTATAGTCTTCTCAAAACAGCGCCTTGAAAATAGCTCCTTGAGAATAGCGCTCTCCAAACACCAGGAGGAGCGAGCAGGACATGAAAGTGTCGAACAGCTGCTCGTGTGGCGACAGCGTCACCTGGTGGCCACGCCGGGTCAGGGCAGCTGTCTATTAGTTTTATGCGGCATTTATTTATTTATGCATTTTTATATAGCGCTGACTTTACCTGTGTCAGAGCGCTTCACAATAGGACCAGTTACGTTACATGAGGAGAATGTTACAAATGTACATGTTACAGAAGCAGATAAAATACAAGAAGAGGTATAACACAGCAATAGAAGACAGTCACTCAAAAACACACTGGGATGACACTTGTACAGGCATAAAATACAAAATTTACAACAGTGAAGGAACTTCCTTGAGGGACTTGAAAGGGCGTGTATTAGTTCTGGAAGTGTCTTTGGAAGAGAAGAGATTTGAGGTCAGTTTTGAAGGTCCGGGTAGAGGTGGTGGTGCGGAGCTGCGGCGGAAGTGAGTTCCAGATCCTCACCGCGTTGCCTGAGAAGGATTGAGCCATCGATCTTTCCCTTTTGAAAGTGGGAGGCTCAAGCAGTAATTTTTCCGCATTACCAGACGGTCTCGAGCCTCCAGAGATTTTCAGTTTATTCGCCAGGTAGCGAGGGGAGGAAGTGTGCAAGGCTTTGTGGGTGATACAAGCCGGCATTTAATCGAGGGAGAGACCTGTGTGTGCCCAAGTGGGCATCAGGAAAGAGGCACACGACCTAAAGATTTTAAGTGCTCTTCCTAAACCTATAGGGGAATGCTTCCTGTGGTTTTAAGGACTCACCCACAGCACAGCGGTTCTTAACCTTTTGACTTATGTGGACCTCTTAGTGGAAGCCAAGGGCCCCCCAACAAGTCATTATTACAATACGGGGCCCTCCACTGAGCCATTACTGGAAGCCCGGACCCCGGCCTAGGCATTTTCTATTATTTGAACCACAAAACAATACACAAAACTACAGAAACAAGATTCATAAAAAAATACACAAATGATGACCTATTTTATTTAATTCAGGGTGTATTCCTAGACCATACACTACAGCCTTATAGGCAAGTTAAATGCGCCATTCCAGTTTTAAGCCAAATTGTGAGATTTTTTAGGGGTCAGATCACGTACACCGGGCACTAGATAGCAGTGTGCCAAGGCTGGAGTTCAAGATTATCAGCAGGTGAGTCCTTAAAATAAAAAAAATAAAAAACCCCTGTTTTTGTTGGCACATCCAAAGTGGGGTCACATTGCAATACAGTCTCACCATCGTACTGCCCAGTGTCCATTCATTGCATCGCCAGCCCCTCTGGCCTGCTGCCCACCACCTTTTAACCCTCAAAGTTCAAGTGGTAGCCGCTTGGCATTACCTTTTTAACGGCCAGTCTACCAGTAGTATGTCTGGGAAGAGTAAACTCCCTCAAATGGAAACCTTTTACTCCGGGAACGCCCTAATTAGGGGTGGCAGAAAGGAGAAAAACGAGAATTGTCAAAGATAATAGATTTTAGTTTTGGGACCTGTTGGCTTTGCCAATGACATGTAGGTCGCTGAAAAGCATCAGTGTGTGTGTGTGTGTGTGTGTGTATGTATATGTGTGTGTGTGTGTATATATATATGTATATATATATATATATATATATATATATATATATATATATATATATATATATATATATATATAGTAATTGCATTTATATAGCGCCTACTACCCCTGACGAGGTGTCGAAGCGCTTTTTCGGCAAGTAGCGCGCTACTCTGGAACCCATAAAGGATTAGTGGTGAATTAGTATAGTGAAAATTTGAAAGTAATTTGGGCAAATTGGTGAAGATATATATAGGATAATCGCAATCCATACGTCGCCGTCCTCCTCAGCAACAAGAACAGGTACAGACCACAATGTGGATTAAAGATGCTGTGCTTTTATTGCCAAATTAGTGCATATTAAAAAATAACATAGCGAGTGCTCAGCCTGACGCGTTTCGACCGCGTTACTGCGGTCTTGATCACATGACGCGCTTGACCAATCAGACTCTTTAAATAGTGTAATAACCAATGGAAATTCCCAATACCAACAAACCTGACCAACAATAAACATAAAAGAAATATTTAAAAGCATTAAATTGTCCCATGTTATTTATAAAAAATACAAATGTATAAATATATAAATAAATAATTAAATACATAGTCATTTCAGAGGTCATCAATTAAAGGCAACAAATACTCTAAATAGCATATTTCTTTTGCCAACTTTATCCACTATAAACCCCTTTCAAAGTAATATCACTGATACCTCACGGTACTTTCTAAGTGATCACTTATATCATAGTACTATGGTGGTCAATTGTAATGCCTAAAAACATACAAATCTGTTTACGCTAAAAAGTGTCAAATAGTGCTTAGTTGTGCAACCTATATCCATGATACTTATACAATCGTGTCTTTAAAATGGCCTAAACCCATGCCCAATTCATACCCAAATAAAGTGCAAGTGCATTCTTAACCTATACATTCAACAATTTAAATATTGTTTTCATGTTTTTACAATATTGATTTCAAAGGGCCATAAATTCCACATAAAGTGCAAGTGCACTATGGCTTTCAATTTCAATGCAAAAACCCACAGAGGAATCATCATTAAGTGGTAACTTAACATTTCAGTACAGTACTAGCTTTTTAGCAGGAAGAAACAGTTCTAATTCATCATAAAACCAGCTACAAACCAGGTAACACCTAGTAAAAACCGGTTAAAAACAGGGTAAACACCTGATAAAATAACACAGTAAAAACAGAGTAGCAATCTAAAAGACTAGAAAAAATGCATATAATCATGAATGATTAAAACCCATCCTCAACTCGCTTAAAACCAGATAAAAACTAGGCACAGCCTGGTTAAAATCCGGTAATCTTAAAGTAAAAGATTGAGCCATAAAATCACCATAATGTAATGCATCATCCATACAGTTCTAGACATCAAGTAAATACCTTATAGAAAATTGTGTAGGTCTTCCCCTGTATTAAGGCCATTTGGCATCTTGGTGTCTAACAACATGATGAACTCAGATTCTAGCTGCCGTAATCTTTTTTCACGATTACCCCCTCTAATAGATTTAGGTACAGAGCCTACTACATAGTAACTCAGATCCTTTAAGTTGTTATTGTGAACTAATTGGAAGTGGCGAGCCACTGGATAGTTTGGATCTGAGTTAACTATTGCTCTAAGGTGTTGGAGTATTCTGTTAAAAACCTGTAGTTTGGTACTTCCAACATACTTAAGATGACACGAGCATTCCAATATATACACTGCAAAATCAGTCCTACAAGTATAGTGGCCCTGTATTTTTACTGGCTTAGAGTCAAAAGCGGTATTATAAGTAGTGTTATTTTTTCCGAATTTACATGCTCGGCATGAGCTACATTTGTAGAATCCTGGTCGTGCCAACAACCAGGTTTTCGATACATTGACCTCAGGACTAGATTTCACCAGAGCATCCCTCATTGATGGTGCTCGTCTGAAGGTTAGAGAGGGAAGCTCTGGTACTATTTGTGCCATGGTTATGTCAGACAATATTATAGGCCAGTTTTTATATAAAATCTTTCGTACCAGTCTCTCTTGCCGGCTAAAAGTAGTGATGAGTCTTATTGGGCTCATAGACTCTACAATGTGCTCAGATGCATTAGTATGCCCAGGTGATACATTAGTAGTAATGATATAACCAAAGAAGACTGCCAAGAAAAATGAAAAAAATGACTGTCTGACATAAAATGTCTGGCACCTCGAAGGTTTGTTAAGAAAACTTCGAGGTGCCAGACATTTTATGTCAGACAGTCATTTTTTTCATTTTTCTTGGCCGTCTTCTTTGGTTATATCATAAAATTGCAGGGACAAGCACGGCCGTCCTAGAGTCCTAGCTCTTTATTTTGGTTTTGAACATTAGTAGTAATGACAGCTAGACATTCTTCCCTGCTTTGTCTATTCGCTCTCTCCAATGCTGATTTAAGATCTGCCATATTGTAACCCCTAGCTTTAAACCTCTGTACTGCTTCTGTCTGACAAATATTTAAGTCTTCTTCCAAACTGCAAATCCGCCTGATTCTTAAAAATTCCCCATAGGGAATGCTGCAAATCAAATGATTAGGATGGGCACTGCTGGCATGAAGTATAGAATTTCCTGCAGTTTTTTTCCTGTATAATTTGGTATGGATGGAGTTATCTTTGATATATATCTCAACATCTAAAAACTGCACACTCTCTTTGCTTATATCCGCAGTGAAATACAAATTTAACGTGTTATTGTTAATGGTCTCTACAAACTTAGTGGCAGATTCCTTAGAACCCTTCCAAATTAAACAGACATCATCAATAAATCTCCACCAATGGAGTACATGATCATCAAACATGTCACTGTGGAGGGTCTTGAGGACATGCTCCTCCCACCAACCAACGTGTAAACACGCATAGCTGGGAGAGAAGCATGCCCCCATCGCCACTCCACGTAACTGTTGATATATCTCCTTATTGAACATAAAATAGTTGTGTGTAAGACAAATCTCAATCATTTTTAAAATCATTTTGTTTTGTTCATAAAACTGAATATTCCGTTTGCTCAAATAATAATGCACAGCTTCAATCCCCTCAGTATGTCTAATGCTGGTATACAATGAACTAATGTCCATCACTATTAAAAGACAGTCACTTTCCCATTTCACAAACTGTAATTTCGACAAGAAATGACTAGTGTCTCTAATATACGAGGGGAGACCTGCCACAAACTCATGTAAAAAATAGTCCACATATTTAGACGTTGGTTCGAGGAGACTTTTTCTGGCTGAAATTATAGGTCTCCCTGGTTCATTAATTTGAAATTGCTCATATTGTAATATAAGATGCATTTACCACATTTGTGAATATTGAAAAACTTTATTGGCACATCTAATGGCGACCAGCTAAAGTATGTCTTTTATGTTTATTATAATGCACATGAATCAGCACTTGTTTCTTTAAAAGAAAGTAAGGAAGCACTAAGCCTTGCCCGTGAGAAAGGAGTGACGTAACTCCGAAACGTGTCGGGACTTTGTGTTGCAAATAAACACGTTTGTTTATAGAGGCCACGGCACAGGTGTTTTTCTTATTTCAATGGAGTATTTCACTGGACATTTGTGGATAAGTTGAGGGGTGGCTACCCTGCCGTGTTGCCCGCCGTGGAAGAGGCTTGGGCGGTAGCTGAATTCCAGTGTGAGATATATATATGTATATATATCCTACTGGCAGGTAGTTGGAACCTAGTTTCCATAGGAAAAGCGTTTTTTGATTTGCCAATATCTTTGGCGCCGTTTGACGAATCTTCGCGAAATTTTCAAAACGAATGGGTTGGCCCTCTCAGTTTCTCTGTTGAAATTTTCGGGGTGATTCGTGAAGCTGGGGCCGAGAAAAAAGGGGGGTCCCAAAGCGCGTTTTTTCCATGTTAATTTCCATAGGAAATTTTGGAACAGGCTACAGCCCGAACTGCATTACAACAAATTTGGCAAAAAGGTAGCTTCTTGGTTCAGAAAGCGCCCTTTTATTTAAATGGTGTAAATCCGTTCAGTAGTTTTTGAAATATTAAAGGAAAAAGAAATATAGATATCTGGGCGGAGCCTAACCACACATCTCCTCCCCAGCACGAGCTTCATTCTAATTGGCTGCCAACACTCCAAACCAGGAAGTGTTGGCAGCCATCTTGTGCCTCGCATCGAGTGAAAATCCAAAAGGTGAGACATACATTGCAAACAAGAAAAGGGGGCAGGGTAAAAACACCCTGACCCCCCAGGTCTGCTCAGGGGGTCCCACAGGGACCCCCAGACCCCAAAAAATCATTTAAAAAAAAAAAATATTCGGGCAGGGTCGCGCCGTTGCGCGAATCCGTCCGAAAATTAAAAAAACGAAGTGCGGGCTCCCGCGCTTTGTTTTTAAAAGCCCCCGGGTGGGCCAGGTCCCGGGGGCAATTTGATTTATGTAGCAGGGGCCGTGAGGGCCCCCGCAGCCCCGGGGACCGCCACCTCCCCGGGGCTTTCTAATTTATTCGCGGGGGCTCGCGGCCCCCCTGCCGTCCCGGGGACCGCCACCTCCCCGGGGCTTCAAATCAATAAGGGCGGGGGGCCTTGCGGGCCCCCCAAGCCCCGGGTACCACCACCACCTCCCCGAGGCTTTAGAAACGTTGGAAGGGGGGCCGCGCGGCCCCCCTCCTGGAGCCCTTGATGGCCCTGGGGACCGCCACCCCCCCAGGGCCGGTGTGAGAAGTTGGCCTGGCATATGCTGTCCACTAATTATAGTGGGCACCTTGCACCAGTCCAAACAACCCCTTATTGGAGATAGGTTAAAGACAACCTTTATTGAAAGCTATCCTAGTGGTAGCTATGGAGAGCAGCCTTCAGGCTAAGTCTTGAAGGAATGTAAAGCAGCTTGTTTTACCAGTCTATAATCTCTTGAGTGACCAAATGAAAGAGGACCACACCAGGTATATATTCAAAATATATGTATTTATTACTAAACACACCCCTCTAGTCTCTTTATGAGGCTAGAGTTCAAGTACATACGTTACGAGTTAGTTATCTACAGTAATAGCACAAATACACGTTTGAGCCCCAGGGGCGTACCAAACCATATACCAATAAAGTGGTATAAGAACCACGACTGAGCTAGACACAAGGCCTAGAGCATGTAGAAGTGCTTGGACCACAAGGAACCACCCAAGGCAGTGACACAGGGGACCCACGGGGGATGCGTGCAGTGTATGAACACAACCGCGAACCACCGTTAACTTCTATGGGGAAAGTCGCGATTAGAATTTAAAAGAAAAGGGACACTTAGAGGAGGACTTGGAGCAAACCCTTTGAGAACTAGGCTGTTCTAGTGTCTATACCCACGGGAGTACCGGAGTACTCAAGTTACCTCACCCAGGGAAGCCGGGTGCATAGGTGTCTTTCGGGGTCGGGTTTCGTCGTCGCTTTCTATGGCGATCTGCAGCAAAGTGCTGCTGGCGACCAAGTCGAAAGTGTTCGGGTGGATCCAAAGGTGGATCGAAGATCTGAAGAACCTGAAAGCAGAGGGGACAGAGTCTGGGTCACTAGCCAGTGACCAGGAAGGCGATGAGCAGATGCCCACCGATGTCGAGTGCTTCAGGTAGGTTGACGGTCGTCTTGACTCTTCAGCCACGAGGTCCAGGAGGCGTCGACGACAACCAGGAGCTGGATTCGAGCTGTCCCACGACGTCTGTCGATTGCAGGGGTGTCGGCGACCGGATTGGACCCAACAAGCCTTGGCAACGGCAAGTCTCGTGGAAAGCGAAGAAGGACGATGTTGCAGACCAGCAAGGTCTGGGGGACTCACCCAGCGAGGATAAGTCGGGGCACACCTGGAGCAACCAGGGAGCCCAAGCAGCAAAAGATTGGCCTTCGGGAGGGCCTACTAGCCAACGGACTAGCGACCGCGAAGGAGCCTCGAGACGGTGCACGTGGAGCTGGCTCCCAGGACACTCGTGGAGTGGAGGCCAATGATCTTCGGTGCAGTTGGTGCTGGAGGCTGGGGCTACTCGGAGCCCAAAGCACGACTTCGTGGGAGACCCAGAAGAGGATGCACTAGCAAATGCGTTCGGTGTCCAGGGGTCACGGTTCCACGTTACCCACGACAGCTACGGGCCTCAGCTTTGCTGGGGACTCAGGGCAGCCTCGGGGAAGTCTGGAAATCCACCTCTGGTGATGCAAAGACTTCGGCGTCCGACGGGAGCTTCAGCGATGCAGACCGGACAATTGCTTCTTTGGTGCCTGCCAAGCAGGGGAGTCACTCCTTGACCCCAAGGGAGATTCTTCAGTCCTCTAATCTTAAAGTAGAGCGTCAAAGGTCCAGGATTCTGTATCAGAGTTTCATCCAGGTAAATCTAAAGTCCTAAGGACTGGGTTCCCTTACTTATACTAAGGTAGGGGGTTGGACATACTCTGTGACCCCACCTATGGGAGGGTCAGGGCAGAGGGGTGGTTACACCCCTTTCCCTTTGTCCAGTTTCGCGCCAGAGCAGGGGCTGGAAAGCCCCTGAGCCGGTTTGAACTGGGGTATGCACAGGGACACCAAGTGTGCCCCCAGTGCAGGACTTCAAAGCACCAGAGAGTGCTCCCGCCCAACCCCAATACACACTATCCTGTCTGGGGAGGTGGTCACACCTCCCTGGGATAGGAAACCTATTGTCCAGGCCTCCCCTGCCGGAGTTTCGGTCAGCAGCAGGAGGCCAGACTCGTGTCTGTGGCAGCGGCATCCATTTTGTGATGCCAGGGCTTGGAAAGTCAGTACCGGGCATACCGGTGTGTACATGTCTTTCCCTCTAGAAGGGTGGAATGCTACCCCCGCCGCCAGAACTGGCGGGGGGGTAGTATTCCAAGATGTTTGACACCAAACACGACATGTTTCCGTGCAGCCATCACAAAGTTAGCATTTAACGCGAGGTTATAATGCGCTTAAGAGTATATGGTCGGGCTGCACTACAAACAGCATCACAGAAGGGTCTCCGAACGCTGCAGAGGGGCCCTGCTCATGCAGGGGCACCCTCTCACATAGGAACCACGCACTCTGCCTTCAGGATTGATAAGGCCTGCCATAGGAGTGACTTATAGGTTTATATGTGTGTATGTATATAGTGATATAGGTAGCCTATATCACAGTAAGGAGTGCATGCACCACCTTACCCAGGCTGCAGTAGCAGACCTGTGGTGTCAGTTTGGATGGCCTTCCAGGGGTGGCACAATACATGTTGCAGCCCCTGGTAGGCCTCTGAGGTACCTATGCCCTGGGTACATAGTATACCATATACTAGGGACTTATAAGGGCACTCCAGATTCCAATCAGAGATGTGCCTAAGGCACATGGAAACCATTTTAGAGAGGAAGCAGCTAGGCTGGGGTTCTGATTAGCAGGGCCCCAGCCAGACTAAGGTCGAAAAACAGTGAAGCATCAGCAAAAAGTGGGGGTACCCATGTGAAGCAGATCCTACTCTCCTACAGCCTCCTGCAATGTCCCGGGGTGCCCACCCCCGGGACATTGCTGTTTGCTATGGCAGGGAGGGAGCACGGCTCCCGCCCTGTCATAGCAAACTCTGCTTCGGTTTTTGGAAGCGAGAGCAGGAAACCTGCTCTCGCTTCCAAAAACCGAAGCAGAATTACTTTTGCACAAGGGGAGCTGCATGTTAGCAGCTCCCCTTGTGCAAAAGCAATGCCGGCTCTCTGGGGCTCTCTGGGGCCAAAATTGGCTTCAGGAGGGGGGCCGCGCGGCCCCCTTCCCGTTTTTTTTTTTTTTTTTTTTAAATGTGGCAGGCCCTGGGGGATGGGGTCCCCAGGGCCCAAAAATAGATTAAAAGAAGGGGGGCCACACAGCCCCCCTTCTAACAAAAATAAATTTTAAAAAGCCGGCATCTCGCCGGAGGCCCCGCCCCCTCCCTGCACCACTCTGCAAACGCGCCCCGTGGCGCGTTGTAAGTTGAGGGATTAAGTCCCCTTGAACTAGCCCACCAGGTACCTTCAGTAAGCGCCACAGAGCTGGATTGCAGAGAGGTGGTCCGAGGCCACGCCCCTTTTTACACCACTGTGCAAACGCGCCTCTTGGCGCACTGCTGGTGGGGCGATGAGGTTCTCTTGTGTCCTGAGTACCTCAGGACACAAGTGGACTTAATCCCTTGAGCAGCAGTGTGCCAAGAGCCGCGTTTGCAGAGTCTTATAAAAAGGGGGCGTGGCCTCGGACCACTTTCAGCAATCCAGGTGTGTGGCGCTTACTGGAGGTACCTGGTGGGCTAGTTGGCCCCCCAAGGACCCTCAGGAAGGAAGGGGACTTAATACCCCAACTTAGAACGCGCCAGGAAGCGCGTTTGCAGAGTGGTGGGGGAAAGGGGGCGTGGCCTTTGTCCACCTCTCAGCAATCCCACTGTGTGGGGCTTACTGGAGGTAAGAGATAGGCTAGTTGGCCCCTAAAGGACCCCCAGCAGCGAAGGGGACTTCAATCCCCATTCAAGAGCGCGCCAGGGAGCAGAGTGGTGGGCAAAGGGGGCGCGGCCTGCTATGAGAACTTAGCGATCCTGCTGTGTGGGACTTACTGGAGGTAATAGGATGGGTAGTTGGCCCCCAAGGATGTCCTTGGGGGGCCAACTACCCCTCTTGTTACCTCCAGTAAGTCCCACACACTGGGATTGCTAAGACGTCTTCGGAGGCCATGCCCCCCTTTCTCCACCACTCTGCAAACGCACCTCCTGGCAGACTACGGGATGGGGGATGAAGTCCAATTTACTCCTGAGGGACTTTAGGGGCCAAGAAGCCCTCCTAGTACCTCCTGTAAGTCCTATGCAGCGGAATACCGGAGCGCTGGTCGGAGGCCCAGCACCCTTTCTCCACCACTCTGCACCCCTCTTTTCTCTTTCTGCACCCCTGTTCCCTCTTTCTGCACTTCTCTTGCTCTTTCTGCACCTCTCTTGCCTCTTTCAGCACCTCTGTTTTCTTCTTGCTGCACTTCTCTTCCTTCTTTCTGCACCCCTCCTGCCTCTTTATGTACCTCTCTTGTCTCTTTGTGCACCCCTCTTGCCTCTTTTTGCACCTCTGTTGGTTCTTTCTGCACTGCTCTTGCTTCTTTCTGCACCTTACTTGCCTCTTTCTGCACTTTTCTTGCTTCTTTCTATACCTCTGTTGCTTCTTTCAGCAAGTCTCTTGCCTCTTTCTGCACTTCTCTTCCTTCTTTCTGCACCCCTCCTGCCTCTTTCTGTACCTCTCTTGCCTCTTTGTGCACCTCTCCTACCTCTTTCTGCACCCCTCTTGCCTCTTTTTGCACCTCTGTTGGTTCTTTCTGCACTGCTCTTGCTTCTTTCTGCACCTCAGTTGCCTCTTTTTGCACTTCTTGTGGTTCTTTCGAAACCTCTGTTGCTTCTTTCAGCAATTCTCTTGCCTCTTTCTGCACTTCTCTTGCTTGCTTCTGCACCTCTCTTGCTTCTTTCTGCACCCCTCCTGCCTCTTTCTGCACCTCTCTTTGTGCAACTCTCTTGCCTCTTTCTACACCGCTCTTCCCTCTTTCTGCACCGCTCTTGCCTCTTTCTGTACCTCTGTTGCTTCTTTCTGCAGTGCTCTTGCCTCTTTCTGCACTCCTCGTGCCTGCTTCTGCACCTCTGTTGCTTCTTTCTAGACCTCTGTTGCTTCTTTCAGCAATTCTCTTGCCTCTTTCTGCACTTCTCTTGCCTGTTTCTGCACCCCTTTTGCCTCTTTCTGCACCCGTCTTCCCTCTTTGTGCAACTCTCTAGCCTCTTTCTGCACCTCTCTTCCCTCTTTCTGCACCACTCTTGCCTCTTTTTGTACCTCTGTTTCTTCTTTCTGCACTTCTCTTGCCTCTTTCTGCACCCTTCGTGCCTCTTTCAGCACCTCTATTGCTTCTTTCTGCACTTCTCTTCTTTCTTTCTGCACTCCTCGTGCCCCCTTCTGTACCTCTGTTGCTTCTTTCTGCACTTCTCTTGGTTCTTTCTGCACTGCTCTTGCCTCTTTCTGCATCCCTCTTGCCTCTTTGAGCACCTCTTTTGCTTCTTTCTGCACTTCTCTCTCCTCTTTCTGCTCCCCTCTTGCCTCTTTCTGCACATCTGAGGCTTCTTTCTGCACTGCTCTTGCCTCTTTCTGCACCTCTCTTGCTTCTTTCTGCAGCTGACTTGCCTCTTTCAGCACCTCTGTTGCTTTTTTCTGCAGATCTCTTGCCTCTTTCTGCACCTCACTTTCCTGTTTCAGCACCTCTGTTGCTTTTTTCTGCAGATCTGTTGCCTCTTTCTGCACCCCTCTTTTCTCTTTCTGCACCCCTGTTCCCTCTTTCTGCACCTCTTTCCTCTTTCTGTACCTCTGTTGCCTCTTTCTGCACTTCTCTTGCTCTTTCGCACCCTTTGCGCCTCATTCAGCACCTCTGTTACTTGTTTCTGTACTTCTCTTCCTTCTTTGTGCACCTCTCGCCTCTTTCTGCACCTCACTTGCCTCTTTCAGCACCTCTGTTGCTTTTTTCTTGAGATCTCTTGCCTCTTCCTAAACCTCACTTGCCTCTTTCAGCACCTCTGTTGCTTTTTTGTGCAGATCTCTTGCCTCTTTCCGCACCCCTCTTTTCTCTTTCTGCACCTCACTTTTCTCTTTCTGCACCTCACTTGCCTCTTTCTGTACCTCTGTTGCCTCTTTCTGCACTTTTCTTGCCTCTTTCTGCACCCCTTTTGCCTCTTTCTGCACCTCTGTTGCTTCTTTCTGCACTTCTATTGCCTCTTTCTGTACCTCTCTTGCTACTTTATGCACTTCTATTGCCTCTTTCAGCACCTCTCTTGCTTTTTTCTGCAGATCTCTTGCCCCTTTCAGCACCTCACTTACCTCTTTCAGCACCTTTGTTGCTTTTTTCTGCAGATCTCTTGCCTCTTTCTGCACCCCTCTTTTCTCTTTCTGCACCTCTCTTGCCTCTATCTGCACTCCTGTTCCCTCTTTCTGCACCTTTCCTGCCTGTTTCTGCACCTCTCTTGCCTCTTTCAGCACCTCTGTTACTTCTTACTGCACTTCTCTTCCTTCTTTCTGTACTTCTATTGCCTCTTTCTGTACCTCTCTTGCCTCTTTGTGCACCCCTCCTACCTTTTTCTGCACCCCTGTTGCCTCTTTTTGCACCTCTGTTGGTTCTTTCTGCACTGTTCTTGCTTCTTTCTGCACCGTTCTTGCTTCTTTCTGCACCTTACTTGCCTCTTTCTGCACTTCTCTTGCTTGTTTCTGCACCTCTCTTGCGTCTTTCTGCACCTCTGTTGCCTCTTTCTGCACTTCACTTGCTTCTTTCTGTACCTCTCTTGCCTCTTTCGGCACCGCTGTTGCTTCTTTCTGCACCCCTCCTGCCTCTTTCTGCACCCCTCTTCTCTTTGTGCAACTCTCTTGCCTCTTTCTACACCTCTCTTCCCTCTATCTGTACCACTCTTGCCTCTTTCTGTACCCCTGTTGCTTCTTTCTGCACTTCCCTTGCCTCTTTCTGCACCCTTCATCCCTCTTTCAGCACCTCTGTTGCTTCTTTCTGCACTTCTCTTGGTTCTTTCTGCACTGCCGTTGCCTCTTTCTGTATCCCTCTTGCCTCTTTGAGCACCTCTTTTGCTTCTTTCTGCACTTCTCTCTCATCTTTCTGCACCCCTCTTGCCTCTTTGTGCACCTCTGATGCTTCTTTCTGCACTTCTATTGCCTCTTTCTGCACCTGCCTTGCTTCTTTCTGCAGCTGACTTGCCTCTTTCAGCACCGCTGTTGCTTTTTTCTGCAGATCTCTTGCCTCTTTCTGCACCCCTCTTTTCTCTTTCTGCACCCCTCTTTTCTCTTTCTGCACCTCTTGCCTCTTTCTGTACCTCTGTTGCCTCTTTCTGCACTTTTCTTACTATTTCTGTACCCTTCGCTCCTCTTTCAGCACCTCTGTTACTTCTTTCTGCACTTCTCTTCCTTCTTTCTGCACCTCATTTGCCTCTTTCAGCACCTCACTTGCCTCTTTCAGCACCTCACTTGCCTCTTTCAGCACCTCTGTTGCTTTTTTCTGCAGATCTCTTGCCTCTTTCTGCACCTCTCTTGCTTTTCTGCACCCCTGTTCCCTCTTTCTGCACCTCTTGCCTCTTTCTGTACCTCTGTTGCCTCTTTCTGCACTTTTCTTGTAATTTCTGCACACTTCGCACCTCTTTCAGCACCTCTGTTACTTCTTTCTGCACTTCTTTCTTCTTTCTGCACCTCACTTGCCTCTTTCAGCACCTCACTTGCCTCTTTCAGCACCTCTGTTGCTTTTTTCTGCAGATCTCTTGCCTCTTTCTGCACCCCTCTTTTCTCTTTCTGCACCCCTCTTTTCTCTTTCTGCACCTCTTGCCTCTTTCTGTACCTCTGTTGCCTCTTTCTGCACTTTTCTTACTATTTCTGCACCCTTCGCTCCTCTTTCAGCACCTCTGTTACTTCTTTCTGCACTTCTCTTCCTTCTTTCTGCACCTCACTTGCCTCTTTCAGCACCTCACTTGCCTCTTTCAGCACCTCACTTGCCTCTTTCAGCACCTCACTTGCCTCTTTCAGCACCTCTGTTGCTTTTTTCTGCAGATCTCTTGCCTCTTTCTGCACCTCTCTTGCTTTTCTGCACCCCTGTTCCCTCTTTCTGCACCTCTTGCCTCTTTCTGTACCTCTGTTGCCTCTTTCTGCACTTTTCTTGCTATTTCTGCACACTTCGCACCTCTTTCAGCACCTCTGTTACTACTTTCTGCACTTCTTTCTTCTTTCTGCACCTCACTTGCCTCTTTCAGCACCTCACTTGCCTCTTTCAGCACCTCTGTTGCTTTTTTCTGCAGATCTCTTGCCTCTTTCTGCACCTCACTTGCCTCTTTTAGCACCTCTTGCTTTTTTCTGCAGATCTCTTGCCTCTTTCTGCACCCCTCTTTTCTCTTTCCGTACCTCTGTTGCCTCTTTCTGCACATTTCTTGCCTCTTTCTGCACCCCTTTTGCCTCTTTCTGCACCTCTGTTGCTCCTTTCTGCACTTCTATTGCCTCTTTCTGCACCTCTTCTTTCCGCACCTCACTTGCCTCTTTCAGCACCTCTGTTGCTTTTTTCTGCAGATCTCTTGCCTCTTTCTGCACCCATGTTCCCTCTTTCTGCACCTTTCCTGCCTGTTTCTGCACCCCTCTTGCCTCTTTCTGTACCTCTGTTGCCTCTTTCTGCGCTTCTCTTGCTCTTTCTGCACCCTTCGCGCCTCTTTCAGCACCTCTGTTACTTCTTTCTGCACTTCTCTTCCTTCTTTCTACACCCTCTTACCTCTTTATGTACCTCTCTTGCCTCTTTGTGCACCCCTCCTACCTTTTTCTGCACCCATCTTGCCTCTTTTTGCATCTCTGTTGATTCTTTCTGCACTGCTCTTGCTTCTTTCTGCACCTTACTTGCCTCTTTCTGCACTTCTCTTGCTTCTTTCTATACCTCTGTTGCTTCTTTCAGCAATTCTCTTGCCTCTTTCTGCACTTCTTTCTTCTTTTTGTACCTCTCATGCCTCTTTGTGCATCTCTCCTACCTCTTTCTGCACCCCTCTTGCCTCTTTTTGCACCTCTGTTGGTTCTTTCTGTACCTCACTTGCCTCTTTTTGCACTTCTCTTGGTTCTTTCTAAACCTCTGTTGCTTCTTTGAGCAATTCTCTTGCCTCTTTCTGAACTTCTCTTGCTTGTTTCTGCACCTCTGTTGCCTCTTTCTGTACTTCACCTGCTTCTTTCTGCACCTCTCTTGCCTCTTTCGGCACCTCTGTTGCTTCTTTCTGCACCCCTCCTGCCTCTTTCTACACCCCCTCCCTCTTTGTGCAACTCTCTTGCCTCTTTCTACACCTCTCTTCCCTCTTTCTGCACCACTCTTGCCTCTTTCTGTACCTCTGTTGCTTCTTTCTGCAGTTCTCTTGCCTCTTTATGCACTCCTCGTGCCTCCTTCTGCACCTCTGTTGCTTCTTTCTACACCTCTGTTGCTTCTTTCAGCAATTCTCTTGCCTCTTTCTGCACTTCTCTTTCCTGTTTCTGCACCCCTCTTGCCTCTTTCTGCACCCGTCTTCCCTCTTTGTGCAACTCTCTAGCTTCTTTCTACACCTCTCTTCCCTCTTTCTGCACCACTCTTGCCTCTTTTTGTACCTCTGTTGCTTCTTTCTGCACTTCTCTTGCCTCTTTCTGCACCCTTCTTGCCTCTTTCTGCACCCTTCTTGCCTCTTTCTGCACCCTTCTTGCCTCTTTCTGCACCCTTCGTGCCTCTTTCAGCACCTCTGTTGGTTCTTTCTGCACTGCTCTTGCTTCTTTCTACACCTCTGTTGCTTCTTTTAACAATTCTCTTGCCTCTTTCTGCACTTCTCTTCCTTCTTTCTGCACCACTCCTGCCTCTTTCTGTACCTCTCTTGCCTCTTTGTGCACCTCTCCTACCTTTCTGCACCCCTCTTGCCTCTTTTTGCACCTCTGTTGGTTCTTTCTGCACTGCTCTTGCTTCTTTCTGCACCTTGCCTCTTTCTGCACTGCTCTTGCTTCTTTCTACACCTCTGTTGCTTCTTTTACCAATTCTCTTGCCTCTTTCTGCACTTCTCTTCCTTCTTTCTACACCCCTCCTGCCTCTTTCTGCACTTCTCTTGCTTCTTTCTGCACTACTCTTTCCTCTTTCTGCACCTCTGACTTAGAGGTAGTTTTAATCCCCCTGCCCTATTATGTACTAGGGCCTTAAAGGGGAGGTCATGCAAATCACAGGGGTACCCCAACCCATAGTGTACCCTAGTGTATGTAGGTGTTTTCACTGTATTCTAAGCGTCTTTCGGCATAGCACTGGCTCCGGGCCTGGTTAGTCCGAGTTAGTTACCACCAGTACCAGTCAGCAAAAAGTTGGGGGCACAGGATGACTTTGCAACAAGGCCTCTTTCTGCATATCTCTTGCTTCTTTCTGCACCGTTCTTCGTCTTTCTGGACTTCTGTTGCCTCTTTCTGCATTTCTCTTGCTTTTTACTGCACCTTTCTTCCTCTTTCTGCACATGTCCTACCTCTGTAGGAATAGTTAGAAATGAGCATTTAAAAAACCTTTGAAATTCACTGAAAAAACCATAGGTTTCAGGGACGTTAGTTAGTTGGACATTTCACTCGTACAAAACCAGAGAAATAGTTAGTTGAGCTAACTATATCTCGCGCCCCCGCAATGCACTGCTGATGACGTCACATATTACATCATTCATGACATGGTCAGTGACATCACTGATGACATCTCAAATGACATCACTGATGACATCATCCACGTGATAATCTGATGCACCTCCTCACACCCTAATATAACCTTTGATACACCCACTCTAAAATACAGACTACCATTTTCGAAACCATAGACACACCAATACCAGTTACTACATACCCACTCACTGATTCCTAGGTCTACACACACATCCACTCATTCACCCATACAGTGACTCATACATGCAGTCACTCATCAATATAGCACTATCATATGCACTCATACACCTTTACAGACACTCACACACCGCCACTCAACGATAGTTACTCACACACCTGGTAAGTTATGCAAAGAATCAATCACACTCCCATTTACTCACCTATACAGTTATACACACACCACCTCACTTATTCATACAGATACTAACACGTACTTACTCTCTTATACAGTCAGATACAAGCACACATTCTTCCATACAGCCACTCTCACAATCACTCACTCTCGCATATAGTGATTTATATACTCCAACACTCGGATATACTGCCTTTATTATATGTAGTTACTCACACATGTACCACTGAGACATCTATTCACTCACCAACACACCCATACACACACTCACCCACCCATACAGCCCTTCACACATGCAGTCTTGAACCCATACACCCAGTGAATCACCCACTCACACATCTATGCAGAGAGTCACACACTCCCCACCCACCCACACAGACACTCAGGAACCCATGCAGATACTCGGACAACCAATCAATAATCCATATAGACACTCATGTAGCTACTCACCAACCCATGCAGCCGCTTACACACCAACTAACAGACTGATACAGAGATTCACTCAGTTTAGTCACTAACCCATGCATTCAGTAAGACACGTTTAATCACTCACTTATACAGTCAGTCACGCACCCACAAAGTCATCCATACAGACACTCATACACTCACTCATTCTTCAATACACCTTGGCATTTATATATTTAAAACATATTTAAACTTTACAGAAACACACAGTCACTGGCTGATGTCATCATTGATGTCATCAGTGATGTCACTGACCATGTCATGAATGATGTAATATGTGACGTCATCAGCAGTGCATTGCGGGGGCGCGAGTTATAGTTAGCTCAACTAACTATAACGGCCGAATTTCTCTGGTTTTGTACGAGTGAAATGTCCAACTAACTATAACCTCCCTGAAACCTGTGGTTTTTTCAGTGAATTTCTAAGGTTTTTTAAATGCTAATTTCTAACTATAACGTCCCTGAAACCTATGGTTTTTTCAGTGAATATATATATATATATATCTACTGGCGGTCGCCAGTAGATAGTTATAGTTAGGACCTTTATCCATAGGAAATCCGCAACATTCTATTTGAAATAACTCTTGCGCCGGTTGACGAATCTTCGCGAAAGCTTCCAACTTGTTGGGGCGCTCCGCTCCTACCCTGAAAGTCTCGGGTTGATTCGTCAAGCGGGGGCCGAGAAAAAAGGGGGGTCCCAAAACGCATTTTCTCCGTTTTCTCCATGTTAATTGCCATAGGAAATTTTAGCCACGGCTACAGCCCGAACTGCTGAACGGAATTACACCAAATTTTGCAAAAAGGTAGCGCTTGGTTCAGAAAGCGACCTTTTTTTTAAATGGTGTAAATCCGTTCAGTAGTTGCGGAGAAATTAAAAAAATAAGAGTGAAAAAATCGATTTCCCATAGGAAACTTTATGCAAGGCTACAGCAAAAACTGCTGAATGGAATTACACCAAATTTGGCAATAAGGTAGTGCTTGGTTCAGAAAGCACCCTTTTTAAAAATGGTGTAAATCCGTTCAGTAGTTGCTGAGAAAATCCAAAATAAAAGTTTCGTTATTTAGAGGCACAGAGGATCCGCGCACCCTCCCGACCACGAGCTACATGCTAATTGGCTGTCAACACTCCAAACCAGGAAGTGTTGGCAGCCATCTTGTTCCTCGGTAGAACCGAGGGACAAGAAAAGACAAAAACAAGGGCGCAAAACGGGGGCAGGGTAGACCCCCTAGCCCTGCTCAAAATCGGCAGAAAACGCGCTGGGTGCGCGGATCCTGCCGATTTAAAAAAACAAAACAAAAACGAAGCGCGGGCTCCTGCGTTTCGTGGTTAATTGGCCCCCGGGTGGGCCAAGTCCCGGGGGCATGCGGGGCTTTATTATTAATTATATGGGGGCCTCTAAGCCCCCCCAGGCCCTGGGGACCGCCACCCCCGGGGCTTTAAACAAAATGGTGCGGGAGGGCTCTGAGCCCTCCCGCAGCCCCGAGGACCACCACCCCGGGGCTTCTTTTTTAAAATTAAATCACCTGTGTGGGGGGCTCCAGCCCCCACACGCCCCGGGACCGCCACCTCCCGGGCACTAACAAATTTAAAATGGGGGTCCGTTTTGGACCCTCGAAGCCCCGGGGACCACCACCTCCCGGGGCTTTGCAGATGTGGGGAGGGGCCGCGCAGCCCCCTCCTGGAGCCATTGATGGCCCTGGGGACCGCCACCCCCAGGTCCGGCTCCTGCAGTGTCCCGGGGTGCTCATCCCCGGGACACTGTAGTTTGCAATGACAGGACGGGAGCCTCGCGGCTCCCGTCCTGTCATTGCAAACTGCTTTGCTTCATTGAAGCGAGAGCAGGAAACCTGCTCTTGCTTCAATGAAGCAAAGCAGATTGCTTTCCACATGGGGAGCTGCATGTCAGCAGCTCCCCATGTGGAAAGCAATGCCGGCTCCGAGGGACGCGGGAGCCGGCTGTGACCGTGGGGGCATTGGGGACCCCCCCACGGTCCCCAACGGAGAGGGCCAGGCCCGGGGGATGAGGTCCCCGGGGCAAGTAGTGGCCCGGGAGGGGGGCCACGCGGCCCCCCTCCCCCCCAAAAAATAAATAAAGGCCTGCCCCGGGGGATGGGGTCCCCGGGGCAAAAGGAGGCCTGAGGAGGGGGGCCACGCAGCCCCCTCCTTAAAAAAAATAATAAAAAGAGTGGCCATGCCCCGGGGGATGGGGTCCCCGGGGCCGGAATCGGCCACGGGAGGGGGGCCACGCGGCCCCCTTCCCGTTTTTTTTTAAAGAAAAAAAGGGGTAAGGCCCTGGGGATGGGGTCCCCAGGGCCCAAAAAAAGGAAGGGGGCCACACAGCTCCCCTTCGGGGGAAAAAAACGATCGGGCCGCATGCCCCGCCCCCTTCCTTTACCACTCTGCAAACGCGCCCCTGGCGCGTTTGCAGAGGAGGAACGAATTCCCCTTGAATACTGGGGGTCCCTGGGGGCCAACTAGCCCACCAGGAACCTCCAGTATGCGCCAGGGGGCTGCGTTGCAGAGAGGTGTACAGAGGCCACGCCCCTTTTTACACCTCTGCAACGCAGCTCTGTGGCGCTTACTGGAGGTACCTGGTGGGATAGTTGGACCCCAGGGACCCTCAGGATTCAAGGGGACTTAATCCCCCAACTTAAAACTCGCCACGGGGCACGTTTGCACAGTGGTGAAGGGAGGGGGCGGGGCTTCAGGTGACATGTGTGCAAACAGGCCCCGTGGCGCGTTTTAAGATGGGGAATTAAATCCCCTTCAATCCTGAGGGTCCCTGGGGCCAACTAGCCCACCAGGTACCTCCAGTAAGCGCCACGGAGCTGCGTTGCAGAGTGTTGTAAAAATGGGCGTGGCCTCTGAACACCTCTCTGCAACGCAGCTCTCTGGCGCATACTGGAGGTATCTGGTGGGCCAGTTGGCCCCTAGGGACCCTCGGGATTGAGGAGGAATTAATTCTCCAACTTAAAACGCGTCACAGGGCGTGTTTGCAGACATGTCACCTCAGGCCCCACCCCCTTCCTTCACCGTTGTGCAAATATTCCTCTAAAATCAGCCGAATTACGAATCCCGATTTACTCACCTGTTATCAGGAGAGACCTCAGTGCTGCATCTTTCAGCCCAGTACAGATCCTGAAAAGTAATTCTAACCGTACTTACCAGTAACTTGAATTTCCTTCCATAGGCTAACATTGACTGGTTTCACTTGGAAATTCTTCTAAGTGTTGAGTTTTGGAACTTTATAATATTCCTCTAAAATCAGCTGAACTACGAATTCCGATTTACTCACCTGTTATCAGGAGAGAACCCAGTGCTGCATCTTTTAGCCCAGCACTGACCCTGAAAAGTAATTCTAACCGTACTTACCAGTAACTTGTATTTCCTTCCATTGGAATCCATTGTCTGGTTTTCCGCAGAAAAGTTTCAAAGTGCCATTTTTCACAAACTACAAATATTCCTTAAAAATCGACTGTATGACTTAAACGCATTCTTTCAACTGTTTACAGGAGATGCACCAGTGCTGCACCCAGGATCCCCCACTGAGTAAGAAAAAGTAACGATAACACTACTTACCTGCTAAGTGAATTTCCTCCCATAGGATAACATTGGTGATTCTATGTGAAAAAGTTTCTAAGTGTCAACTTTTAAAATACAATAATATTCCTTAAAAATCACTACTGTAACCAAAACGCTTTTACTCAACTGTTTACAGGAGATGTCCCAGGACTGAATCTAGGATCCAGTCCTGTGGTTAGAAAAGTAATCCATAAAGTAACTAATTGCATTTAACTAGAAATTCACATTGAGCTCAATGTTGCATTGTGTTTGAAATTGTGTTGCCCATTGCAACAACTGTAACTACTGTACAAAAGTCTATTGCCTATTTGCAAAGTATTTAAACTAAAGTAATTCATTCTGAGAAAGTATATTTTGTAATGTAATGTATAATGTAATTACAATGTAATTTAAAAATAAAATATCTAAAAATAAATAGTTTAAAAAATTTAGTAAATCCGTATCAAAAAAATAAATATAACAATTAATACATTTAAAAATTGTCATTTACAAAACCTTTGAAATTCACTGAAAAAAACCATAGGTTTCAGGCACGTTATAGTTAGAAATTAGTATTTAAAAACCTTACAAATTCACCGAAAAAACCATAGGTTTCAGACACGTTATAGTTAGAAATTAGCATTTAAAAAACCTTTGAAATTCACTGAAAAAACCATAGGTTTCAGACACGTTATAGTTAGAAATTAGCATTTAAAAAACCTTACAAATTCACTGAAAAAACCATAGGTTTTAGGGACAGTTATAGTTAGTTGGACATTGCACTCGTACAAAACCCGTGAAATTCCCCCGTTATAGTTAGTTCAGCTAACTATAACTCGCGCCCCCGCAATGCACTGCTGATGACGTCACATATTACATCACTCATGACATGGTCAGTGACATCACTGATGACATCATCCAGTGACTGTTTCTGTAAAGTTTAAATATTTTTAATATATATAGGGAAAGGCGTATTGAAGAATGAGTGGGTGTATAAGTGTCTGTATGGATGATTTAGTAGGTGCGTGACTAACTCTATAAGTGAGTGATTAAACGTATCCCAAAAAAGCATTTTTTTTTTTTTTTTAAATCGGCGAGATTCGCGCAGCCCACCCGGGGGCTTTTTGAATACGAAGCGCGGGAGTCCGCGCTTCGTTTTTTTTAATTTTCGGCCGAAATTCGCGCTGGCTGCGCGAATCTCGCCGATTTGAAAAAAAAAATAAAAAGAAAAAAAAAAAAATGCTTTTTTGGGACCCCCTGAGCAGGCCTAGGGGGTCAGGGTGTTTCTACCCTGCCCCCTTTTTGCGTTTTTCGCGATTGTTTTTCTGATTTCTTGTGCCTCGGTTCTACCGAGGAACAAGATGGCTGCCAACACTTCCTGATTCGGAGTGTTGACAGCCAATTAGCATACAGCTCGTGATCGGGAAGGTGCGCTCAGGGTGCGCGGACCCTCCGCGGCCATAGATATGTGTTTTTACTTTTGATTTTCTCAGCAACTACTGAACGGATTTACACCATTTAACCAAAAGGCACGACTCTGAACCAAGGGCTACCTTTTTGCGAAATTTGGTGTAATTCCGTTCAGCAGTTCGGGCTGTAGCTGCGACTAAAGGTTTCTATGGAAAATTGCATGGGGAAAACACGTTTTGGGACCCCCCTTTTTTGTCGGCCCCCACTTGACGAATCACCCCTAAACTTTCAGGATAGGAGCGGACCGGAAATTTCGCGAAGATTCGTCAACCGGCGCCAAAGTTATTGGGAATAGAATGTTGTGAATTTCCTATGGAAAATAGGTCCTAACTATAACTATCTACTGGCGACCGCCAGTAGATAATATATATATATATATATATATATATATATATATATATATATATCTACTGGCGGTCGCCAGTAGATAGTTATAGTTAGGACCTATTTTCCATAGGAAATCTGCAACATTCTATTTGAAATAACTCTTGCGTCGGTTGAGGAATCTTTGCGAAATTTTCAAACTTTATGGCCCGCTCCGGTCCGCTCCTACCCTGAAAGTTTCGGGGTGATTCGTCAAGCGGGGGCCGAGAAAAAGGGGGTCCCAAAGCGTGTTTTCCCATTCATTTTCCCATAGGAAACTTTAGCCACGGCTACAGCCCGAACTGCTGAACGGAATTACACCAAATTTGGCAAAGAGGTAGTTCTTGGTTCAGAAAGAACCCTTTTGTTAAATGGTGTAAATCCGTTCAGTAGTTGCTGAGAAAATCAAAAGTAAAAACACATATATATCTGGGCGGAGCCTAACCACACATGTCATCGTGAGATCTGATTGGCTGTCAGCACTTCATCCTGGAATTGCTGGCAGCCATCTTGGGACCAATATAAATGATAGTACCCCATTGAAATGCATTGTAGTGAATCGAAGATTTTGAGGATTACCAAAAGGAGAACTATAAAGGGTGATAACAGACTTTAGTTACATTAGAATTCATTTGTTGATGGTACCATACTAATTTCAGGAATTGTGGTGTGTTCTAAGGTGATTTTACCCTGTGAAAAACCTTCTGCTGGGATATCATGAATCATGTTTGAGAGAACTATTTTCACATGCTTGTCCCATACAGTTTTGGAAGGTGCTCCAGAAGCTAAAATGAGAGCATATTTTCTGTAAATTCACATTATCTTTCTCAGTCATGTGAGAATGAAGTCTGACATTCTCAGTAAAACATGTACATCCAACAATGGCAGAGACTGTCAGTTGATTCCTTTGTGTTCTACTGCAGCTTCCCAGAGTGTTCTAAAGAACAACTAGAGCGCTAACAGCCTTACTTATGACAAAAGTATGGCATTCCTGAAGCCATCTTGATTGGAATAAACTGGTAACACTTAAAACATTTAATTTAAAAAGGAACAAAATGATGGGGTTCATTTTGTCATAGAAATTATGGTTAGTGCTGTAGAAAGAAAAATTAGGACATGTTTCAAGTGTGATCTCAAATATCTTCCTGTTATATTTCAACAGGAGCAGCCTGTCAGTTGATGCCTTTGTGTTCTACTGCAGCTTCCCAGAGTGTTCTAAAGAACAACTAGAGCGCTAACAGTCTTACTTATGACAAACGTATGGCACACCTGAAGCCATCTTGATTGGAATAAACTGGTAACACTTAAAACATTTAATTTAAAAAGGAACAAAATGAGGGGGTTCATTTTGCCATAGAAATTATGGTTAGTGCTGTAGAAAGAAAAATTAGGACATGTTTTAAGTGAGATCTCAAATATCTTCCTGTTATATTTCAACAGGAGCAGCCTGTCAGTTGATGCCTTTGTGTTCTACTGCAGCTTCCCAGAGTGTTCTAAAGAACAACTAGAGTGCTAACAGCCTTACTTATGACAAAAGTATGGCACACCTGAAGCCATCTTGATTGGAATAAACTGGTAACACTTAAAACATTTAATTTAAAAAGGAACAAAATGAGGGGGTTCATTTTGCCATAGAAATTATGGTTAGTGCTGCAAAAAGAAAATTTAGGGCATGTTTTAAGTGAGATCTCAAATCCTCCTCTATTTCATTAGAAAATTCTGACATGCAGACTGAAACAATCACTTTCAATACCAGCAGTAGACTTCCAGTTAACTCCTTGGTGAGCAGTAGCTTTACTACAGTGATCTAATGAACAACTAGAGTGCTAACATTCTGAATTTATGGCAAATGTGTGACACATATGAATGCCTTCTTGATGGAATCAAAGTAAAAAACTGAAAGCATTTCCTACTGAGGAGACTGTGGTAAATGAGGAAAGTAGGAAACTTCATAACAAATAAGTCTCCCAAGATGGCCACCAGAGAAAAAAGAGCCCAAATGTAGCACAAATATCACCCAGAGGTAGCCCATGTATAGCCCAATGACAGAAGTGTGCAAAACACTTTTTATTTTTTGTTTTTTTGCTTTTTTATATAGTGCAGACTGGTCAGGTATTGGAGTGCTTTACATGAGCATTGGTTACATCACACAAGGACAAATTCATGTTGGTTGACCCCTACACTACCCAAACACCACTGCACTACCCTAAACCCTAAAACACTACCCCAGCACGACCTCCTTCACTACCCAAACACAACTGCACTACCCTAAACTCAAAAACACTACCCCCAGCACGACCCCCTACACTACCCAAACACCACTGCACTACCCTAAACCCTAAAACACTACCCCCAGCACGACCCCTACACTAACCAAACACCACTGCACTACCCTAAACCCTAAAACACTAACCCCAGCATGACCCCCTACACTACCCAAACACCACTGCACTACCCTATACCCTAAAACACGACCCCCAGCACGACCCCTACACTACCCAAACACCACTGCACTACCCTAAACCCTAAAACAACCCCAGCATGACCCCCTACACTACCCAAACACCACTGCACTACCCTATACCCTAAAACACGACCCCGTACACTACACAAACACAACTGCACTACCCTAAACCCTAAAACACTACCCACAGCATGACCCCCTACACTACACAAACACCACTGCACTACCCTAAACCCTAAAACACTACCCCCTACACTACACAAACACCACTGCCCTACCCTAAACCCTAAAACACAACCCCCAGCATGACCCCCTACACTACACAAACACCACTGCACTACCCTAAACCCCCTACACTATACAAACACCACTTCATTACTCTAAACCCTAAAACACTACCCCCAGCACGACCCCCTCACAACACAAACACCACTGCACTACCCTAAACCCCAAATCGACCCCCAGCACGACCCCCTACACTACCCAAACACCACTGCCATACCCTAAACCCTAAAACACTACCCCCAGCATGAACCCCTACACTACCCAAACACCACTGCACTACCCTAAACCTTAAAACACTACCCCCAGCACTACCCCCTACACTACACAAAAACCACTGCACTACCCTAAACCCTAAAACACTACCCCAGCACTACCCCTACACTACCCAAACACCACTGCACTAACATAAACCCTAAAACACTACCCCCAGCACAACCCCCTACACTACACAAACACCACTGCACTACCCTAAAACACTACCACCAGCACGACTCCCTACACTACCCAAACACCACTGCACTACCCTAAACCCTAAACCTACCCCCAGCACGACCCCTACACTACCCAAACACCACTGCACTACCCTAAACCATAAAACACTACCCCCAGCATGACCCCCTACACTACACAAACACCACTGCACTACCCTAAACCCTAAAACACTACCCCAGCACGACTCCCTACACTACCCAAACACCACTGCACTACCCTAAACCCTAAATCTATCCCCAGCACGACCCCTACACTACCCAAACACCACTGCACTACCCTAAACCATAAAACACTACCCCCAGCATGACCCCCTACACTACACAAACACCACTGCACTACCCTAAACCCTAAAACACTAACCCAGCACGACCCCTACACTACCCATACACCACTGCACTACCCTAAAGCCTAAAACACTACCCCCAGCACGACCCCCTACACTACTGCACTACCCTAAACCCTAAAACACTACCCCCAGCACGACCCCCTACACTACCCAAACACCACTGCACTACCCTAAACCCTAAAACACTACCCCGAGCACGACCCCTACACCACCCAAACACCACTGCACTACCCTAAACCCTAGAAAAGAAACCCCCACCCCATGCCCAATCCCCCTTACCTCTCACTCCTCGTGGTTCCTCTCTCCTCGTGGTTCCTGCTTCACGTCGTCTCTGAGGGGCGGTGCACGTCGTTGTGAGGAAACGGAACAGCCTCTGTTTCCTTACAACGACATGGTTCAGTCTACATGTTTTTTAGAACGCATGGTCATTTACCATACATACCTTTACAACAAAATTTGTTGTAAAGGCATGCGTGGTAAAGGGCCATGCGTTCTAAAAAAATGCGTAGTAATGACTTTGTGATGTACAACGCATGCGTGGTAATGCATGCGTTGTAATGGTATCGCAAAGTAAAAAAGTCGTTGTAACGGCTGTTTACCGATCGAAGCTGGCCCCTGTTCTTCAGTGAGACGTTTATTTGATTAATTAGGAGGAAGGAATATGTTTTTTTTACCGAAAAGTGCATTCCCGGCTGTTGTATTGTGAAAGTGTCCGCGTGGCCTGGTTTCACTTCCGGTGAGAGAGTGGAAGAGTCTGTTTGGATCTAAAGGAGTTCTGTTGTTGGACGGGGCCGGCGCAACATGTCATCAGAAAACATAGCTAATGGAAAGCGTCCTCCCTGAAGTGTGGAGCAGTGCCATGAGAGGTCAACGAGTGTGCGTCCCACTGCAGTATGACCGTACCGCGTGACCCATGTGCCACCTCCAGGGTACGGGAGGCAGAAGCGGCATCGCAGGTCCTCTTGAAGACCGTTGTAGCACTAATTCTACATTTTGGTACTAGGGCATTTTAACTTCGTTGTTCCTGCCAGATACAAAGAGAAGATCCTGTGTTATTCAGTGCCCTCGTTACCTTTTTTGTGGGTTGTGGTGCTTGTCACTTCGCTGCCCCGCCGGTGCACACACGACTGGGCACCCCACCTCGTGTGCCATCTGCAGGGCCTCTGCCCTCGGATCACTGGTTTCGGTTTCTGGAGTGGCAACATAAACAGTTGCTCCCAAAGGACTAGCCTGAACACTTAGGTGAATATCCCCTGCACCAGCATTCCACGGAAATTCTTTCCTAGCTCTCCCACGTCAACGAGGACGTCATATTAGCACGGCTCCGCTCGCGACACCGTATGACGTCATTGGAGCCATAAGAGAACCTCGTCGGCGTGCTGACGTCAGTTCCACCCATTTTTTCCGTGCCACCGAGGCAAACAGGGGACCGAGACATTCTCACATGTATACATAGTATAATAAATATATATATATTCACTGAAAAAAACCATAGGTTTTAGGCACGTTATAGTTAGAAATTAGCATTTAAAAAACCTTAGAAATTCACTGAAAAAACCATAGGTTTCAGGCACGTTATAGTTAGAAATTAGCATTTAAAAAACCTTAGAAATTCACTGAAAAAACCATAGGTTTCAGGCACGTTATAGTTAGTTGGACATTTCACTCGTACAAAACCATAGAAATTCCCCTGTTATAGTTAGTTCAGCTAACTATAACTCGCGCGCCCGCAATGCACTGCTGATGACGTCACATATTACATCACTCATGACATGGTCAGTGACATCACTCATGACATCACTGATGACATCTCAAATGACATCACTGATGACATCATCCTTGTGATAGAGTGGCAGACCTCCTCTCACCCTAAAAGTGAGCAGTGGGAGGATAGAACCCAGCCAGTCAGAGAGATGGTAAAGGGGCTGTGCTGCAGGCAAGGGGTAAATACAAGATGGACAGGCTAGGACTAGGACAGCCAACAAATAAAAAGCAAGGAAATAAAAGTGAAAATAATACCAACGAATGTTAAGCAAAGTGCGGCCTGTAAGCCCTGGTAAGCTCTTAGTAAGCCCACAATAGGACGTTTGTAAGCAGACAGATGCACTGTATGGCATCCTCGACCTATCAAGGGAATATAGCCTGGAGAAAAGTCTTTTAATTACCTTAAAGCATTCAGGGCTACTGCCCCGATCAGTGGATTAAGAAAGTCATGGGTGTGGGGGAAAACATGCCCATCTTCAATGTGAAGAAGGAGAGATGGTGCCAGGAGAGGTTCTGTTTGTAACCCCTGAAAGAGCTGCATTAAAAACTGGTTGAAGGATCGTGGACATTTATACTTTATTAGGCTTGACTTCCTCTATTCCACTTGTACCACTGGAGGGCCTAATTCATGGGCCTATATAATAAGGATATACGATAATAATGCCATTTGTCCACCTAATCCTTGTGCGTATATAATTCCCTTTGAGAGCCTAATCCTTGCGTGTCTACAATAAGGATATAATAATACCATTAATGTGGTTAATCCTCGTACGTATAATATAAGGATATAATAATACCATTAATGTGGTTAATCCTCGTACGTATAATATAAGGATATAATAATACCATTAATGTGGTTAATCCTCGTACGTATAATATAAGGATATAATAATACCATTAATGTGGTTAATCCTTGTACCTATATTATAAGGATATAATAATACCATTAATGTGGTTAATCCTCGTACGTATAATATAAGGATATAATAATACCATTAATGTGGTTAATCCTTGTACCTATATTATAAGGATATAATAATACCATTAATGTGGTTAATCCTTGTACCTATATTATAAGGATATAATATAATACCGTTTATGGAATAATATCATTTATGTGCCTAATCTTCGTGTGTATATAATAACAATATACTTATACCGTTTGTATACCTAGTCAATGTACGTAAGTAATAAGCATGTAATGTACTTTAACAAGGTCTTGCGCACTTCATGTGGAGTAGTTGGTTTTGTGACCTTTTGAGTGGGAGAGATGTGCCATACTCCTGTTCTTGTGTGAAGCGCACAGTCAGTGATGTAACTCAACATTATGAGGGGCCCCTGAGTCCACCATATCTCACAGATGTTCATTGACCTTTTAGAAAGCTAACTGTAGGGGAGGGCAACGCTTATCACATCATTTCTGAGAAGGTCCCTGGAGTTAAGGCTGTAATCACTTGTAATCAAGTGGTCATAAGCCAAAGTCCATTTCTGTTGGAAAGAATTTGTTTTCTAAGTGCTGGATTTTTCAAATATTCTTTATTTGGTCAGACCCAGCCAACGCGTTTCGTCCCAATGAAGGGACTTCATCAGGGCGAAGCGTTATCTCGTTTACAATTCTGTCAGTTTGCATGTCCTCAGTTCCAATATATTTATACTCATTCAGAGGTTTTCATGTGTAAGGCATAGCATAAAATAACCTGTATTTGTAAAGTGCACATTCACCCAAGAGTATCTTGGCGCTGAATTGTTTATTGACAAAGAGACGACCCCACTTCCTGTTGGGTGAGCCAGGGGGCAAACAAGGAAATTGTGCTACGTAGTGTAATATAGCCCCAGGTGTTTATTAGATCAAATCAATTCTTAAATAAAGCTTTTAATGGTGTCATGGAATCTCTACATCCCTAGCCACAAGATGATTTCTGCATTGTCACCAAAAGTGCCTTAAACAAGATTCCTAGTTGGCCTTTTTAGCACCCGTACCTTCTGCTCGTTTCTCAGTTGATATTTTTTGATCTGTTGCCTTGCTATGGAAAGTGAGGACAGTGTCTGTATGTGGTTGAGCTTGTTCCTGGGAACCAGACAGATAACACCAACCACATCTCTGCTTAATCTTCAGCAAAATGTCTGCAGCCTCATCACTGTCAGGAATCTGAAGATGCTCTCGCTGCTAAACTGCACGTGTATTGGGCTTATATACTGTACGGGATGCTATGAAGAAGCTACACCTCATGATTGGTGATGTCGAGTGTCAATCTTCACCTTACATTTGCCTAAACATATTGTGCGCTATCAACCTATATCAACGCATTGCATTATAAAATGAATATTTGTAGTGAAATAACAAACAAAACATGCATATGAATAAAATGAAAGCGATGATTAAACAAAGGCCAATGAGGGGTTCAAAAAGAATGAAAACACATGGCGCATAACATGCTCTTACATAGAGGCAACACTGTACAAAAGGTCTTGGGCATCAAAACTAGCTGGTAGAACCAGACCGGTGTATTGTTGGATTTTCTTTCCCCTTCTGCTCACACTGTGCAGTAGACTCAGCAAGATTAGTGTTGGGCAGGACGGCCAGATAGGACAAAGTTCTGAGAACTGACCATGGCCTGGTAGGACACCGAGGAGAGCCGAAACATGTTCATACAACGGAGATGGGGCGGTCAATAAAAACCCTTCTGTGTTTTTCTTCTGGTGTAAGGGAACTGTTAATAAAACCGATTGATAACCACTACATACATAATTTTAATCTTCTTGGTCCAATAAAAAAAACGTATTTTAGGATTTCATTTAAGAACTTGACATTCCTGCTATAGGATTAAGTATCTTCCACCTACTCCTAGATTTTACTATCACTGACCGCGCCTACATCCCTGAAAAGCTCTTCCGAGCCTCCCTTGATAGAATAAGACTGACTTTGGTGAGTAGTGAACCCAATGAAGAAGCATGACACTTCTAGTGGGTTGGGGAATGTGTTTCTCCCTTTTTTGGGTAATCCAGAGAGTAGTTTTAACCACACAACAAGCAGGACACTCAGGACTCTAGTGTAGGCAGGATTGTTACAAGATTCTTCGATGTTGGTAGGTTTCATTAATGGTGCAACTTGGAACTTGTTTGGAGCCTGTCTTTAAGGGTACCTTCCTTTTCCCTCCCCGTTCTCTGTAAGAAGACAATAAACAGAGTTGAGCCACTATCACGAGACACGAAAAGCTGCATTGGACTTCTGAGTTCTCTGGCTTGTTGTCTTCTTTCAATGGTCAAGCTCTTTCTTGGGAGTTTAAGCTGGACGATCAGTATGTCCTAATCACTAGAGCACACAGATGGAAGGAAGGTTCTCTGAAATGGAGGCAGAGTCTGGAACAAGACACTACCTGTCTCTGAAGGTGATGAAGCTCTGGGTCTCTCTCCACAGGGAGAGTATAGCAGTGTTAAAGGCAGCAGATCAACCCCGCTGTCCTTCGTTGTACAACTTGCAGGACGCTGATCGATCCAACCAAATGAGTCTGTTTCTGTTCTGATCCTGGTCCTTGGAGTCATACCAGAGATTCCTGCCCACTTCTATTGCGGACCTGCCTACACTCCCTGAAAAGCCCCTAGTCTGGGAAGTTTTGAGTTCTCTGAGACACGAACAAAGGCGGTGAATCTTCTGTTCTCTGGCTGCAGGTTACCTGTCCTCCACTCCCTACGCCATTAGTTTGAGCCACTTGGGAAGCCCTTGATTGCATCTTTGGAGAGTCTTGCAGAATGCACCGGTGGGCCAGCACCCACATTGCAACTTTAGAGAGGCTTGCACTGGTAGGGCAGCACCCACATTGACTGAATCTTTAGAGAGGCTTGCAGCATGCACCAGTGGGGCAGCACCCACATTGCATCTGTAGAGAGGCTTGCAGCATGCACCGGTGGGTCTGCACCCACATTGCATCTTTAGGGAGTCTTGCAGCATGCACCGGTGGGTCTGCACCCACATTGCATCTTTAGAGAGGCTTGCACTGGTAGGGCAGCACCCACATTGACTGAATCTTTAGAGAGGCTTGCAGCATGCACCGGTGGAGCGGCACCCACATTGTATTTTTAGAGAGGCTTGAAGCATGCACCGGTGGGACAGCACCCTCACTGATTGCATCTTTGGAGAGGCTTGCAGCATGCAGTGGTGGGACAGCACCCTCATTCATTGCATCTTTGGAGAGGCTTGAAGCATGCAGTGGTGGGACAGCACCCTCATTCATTGCATCTTTAGAGAGGCTTGAAGCATGCACCGGTGGGACAGCACCCTCACTGATTGCATCTTTAGAGAGGCTTGAAGCATGCACCGGTGGCAGCACCCTCATTCATTGCATCTTTGGAGAGGCTTGAAGCATGCAGCGGTGAGGGAGCACCCACATTGCATCTTTGGAGAGGCTTGCAGCATGCACCGGTGGAGCGGCACCCACATTGTATTTTTAGAGAGGCTTGAAGCATGCACCGGTGGGACAGCACCCTCACTGATTGCATCTTTGGAGAGGCTTGCAGCATGCAGTGGTGGGACAGCACCCTCATTCATTGCATCTTTGGAGAGGCTTGAAGCATGCAGCGGTGAGGGAGCACCCACATTGCATCTTTGGAGAGGCTTGAAGCATGCAGTGGTGGGACAGCACCCTCATTCATTGCATCTTTGGAGAGGCTTGAAGCATGCAGTGGTGGGACAGCACCCTCATTCATTGCATCTTTGGAGAGGCTTGCAGCATGCACCAGTGGCAGCACCCTCATTCATTGCATCTTTGGAGAGGCTTGAAGCATGCACCGGTGGCAGCACCCACATTCATTGCATCTTTGGAGAGGCTTGCAGCATGCAGTGGTGGGACAGCACCCTCATTGATTGCATCTTTGGAGAGGCTTGAAGCATGCAGTGGTGGGACAGCACCCTCACTGATTGCATCTTTGGAGAGGCTTGCAGCATGCAGTGGTGGGACAGCACCCTCATTCATTGCATCTTTGGAGAGGCTTGAAGCATGCAGTGGTGGGACAGCACCCTCATTCATTGCATCTTTGGAGAGGCTTGCAGCATGCACCGGTGGCAGCACCCTCATTCATTGCATCTTTGGAGAGGCTTGAAGCATGCACCGGTGGCAGCACCCACATTCATTGCATCTTTGGAGAGGCTTGCAGCATGCAGTGGTGGGATGGCACCCTCATTCATTGCATCTTTGGAGAGGCTTGAAGCATGCACCGGTGGCAGCACCCTCATTCATTGCATCTTTGGAGAGGCTTGAAGCATGCAGCGGTGAGGGAGCACCCACATTGCATCTTTAGAGAGGCTTGAAGCATGCAGTGGTGGGACAGCACCCTCATTCATTGCATCTTTGGAGAGGCTTGAAGCATGCAGTGGTGGGACAGCACCCTCATTGATTGCATCTTTGGAGAGGCTTGAAGCATGCAGTGGTGGGACAGCACCCTCATTCATTGCATCTTTGGAGAGGCTTGCAGCATGCACCGGTGGCAGCACCCTCATTCATTGCATCTTTGGAGAGGCTTGAAGCATGCACCGGTGGCAGCACCCACATTCATTGCATCTTTGGAGAGGCTTGCAGCATGCACCGGTGGCAGCACCCTCATTCATTGCATCTTTAGAGAGGCTTGCAGCATGCACCGGTGGCAGCACCCACATTGATTGCATCTTTGGAGAGGCTTGCAGCATGCACCGGTGGAGCGGCACCCACATTGCATCTTTAGAGAGGCTTGCAGCATGCACCGGTGGCAGCACCCTCATTGATTGCATCTTTGGAGAGGCTTGAAGCATGCACCGGTGGGACAGCACCCACATTGCATCTTTAGAGAGGCTTGCAGCATGCACCGGTGGCAGCACCCTCATTGATTGCATCTTTGGAGAGGCTTGAAGCATGCACCGGTGGGACAGCACCCACATTGCATCTTTAGAGAGGCTTGCAGCATGCACCGGTGGCAGCACCCTCATTGATTGCATCTTTGGAGAGGCTTGAAGCATGCACCGGTGGGGCGGCACCCACATTGCATCTTTGGAGAGGCTTGCAGCATGCAGTGGTGGGACAGCACCCTCATTCATTGCATCTTTGGAGAGGCTTGCAGCATGCACCGGTGGCAGCACCCTCATTCATTGCATCTTTAGAGAGGCTTGAAGCATGCAGCGGTGAGGGAGCACCCACATTGCATCTTTGGAGAGGCTTGAAGCATGCAGTGGTGGGACAGCACCCTCATTGATTGCATCTTTGGAGAGGCTTGAAGCATGCAGTGGTGGGACAGCACCCTCATTGATTGCATCTTTGGAGAGGCTTGCAGCATGCAGTGGTGGGACAGCACCCTCATTCATTGCATCTTTGGAGAGGCTTGAAGCATGCAGTGGTGGGACAGCACCCTCATTGATTGCATCTTTGGAGAGGCTTGAAGCATGCACCGGTGGCAGCACCCTCATTCATTGCATCTTTGGAGAGGCTTGAAGCATGCAGTGGTGGGACAGCACCCTCATTCATTGCATCTTTAGAGAGGCTTGAAGCATGCAGTGGTGGGACAGCACCCTCATTGATTGCATCTTTGGAGAGGCTTGAAGCATGCAGTGGTGGGACAGCACCCTCATTCATTGCATCTTTAGAGAGGCTTGAAGCATGCACCGGTGGGACAGCACCCACATTCATTGCATCTTTGGAGAGGCTTGAAGCATGCAGTGGTGGGACAGCACCCTCATTGATTGCATCTTTGGAGAGGCTTGAAGCATGCAGTGGTGGGACAGCACCCTCATTCATTGCATCTTTAGAGAGGCTTGAAGCATGCACCGGTGGGACAGCACCCACATTCATTGCATCTTTGGAGAGGCTTGAAGCATGCAGTGGTGGGACAGCACCCTCATTCATTGCATCTTTGGAGAGGCTTGAAGCATGCAGTGGTGGGACAGCACCCTCATTCATTGCATCTTTAGAGAGGCTTGAAGCATGCAGCGGTGAGGGAGCACCCTCACTGATTGCATCTTTGGAGAGGCTTGAAGCATGCAGTGGTGGGACAGCACCCACATTGCATCTTTGGAGAGGCTTGAAGCATGCAGTGGTGGGACAGCACCCTCATTCATTGCATCTTTGGAGAGGCTTGAAGCATGCAGTGGTGGGACAGCACCCTCATTCATTGCATCTTTGGAGAGGCTTGCAGCATGCAGTGGTGAGGGAGCACCCTCATTGATTGCATCTTTGGAGAGGCTTGAAGCATGCACCGGTGGCAGCACCCTCATTCATTGCATCTTTGGAGAGGCTTGAAGCATGCACCGGTGGGGCGGCACCCACATTGCATCTTTGGAGAGGCTTGCAGCATGCAGTGGTGGGACAGCACCCTCATTCATTGCATCTTTGGAGAGGCTTGCAGCATGCACCGGTGGAGCGGCACCCACATTGATTGCATCTTTGGAGAGGCTTGCAGCATGCACCGGTGGAGCGGCACCCACATTGCATCTTTGGAGAGGCTTGCAGCATGCACCGGTGGCAGCACCCACATTGCATCTTTGGAGAGGCTTGCAGCATGCCCAGTGGGGCAGCACCCACATTGCATCTGAAGAGAGGCTTGCAGCATGCACCGGTGGCAGCACCCACATTGATTGCATCTTTATAGAGGCTTGCAGCATGCCCAGTGGGGCAGCACCCACATTGCATCTGAAGAGAGGCTTGCAGCATGCACCGGTGGCAGCACCCACATTGATGGCATCTTTGGAGAGGCTTGCAGCATGCACCGGTGGGGCGGCACCCACATTGCATCTTTGGAGAGGCTTGCAGCATGCACCGGTGGGGCGGCACCCACATTGATTGCATCTTTAGGCAGGCTTGCAGGATGCACCGGTGGGGCGGCACCCACATTGCATCTGAAGAGAGGCTTGCAGCATGCACCAGTGGGGCAGCACCCACATTGCATCTTTGGAGAGGCTTGAAGCATGCAGTGGTGGGACAGCACCCTCATTCATTGCATCTTTGGAGAGGCTTGAAGCATGCAGCGGTGAGGGAGCACCCACATTGATTGCATCTTTAGAGAGGCTTGCAGCATGCACCGGTGGCAGCACCCACATTGCATCTTTGGAGAGGCTTGAAGCATGCAGCGGTGAGGGAGCACCCTCATTGATTGCATCTTTAGAGAGGCTTGCAGCATGCACCGGTGGCAGCACCCACATTGATGGCATCTTTGGAGAGGCTTGCAGCATGCCCAGTGGAGCAGCACCCACATTGATTGCATCTTTATAGAGGCTTGCAGCATGCCCAGTGGGGCAGCACCCACATTGCATCTGAAGAGGCTTGCAGCATGCACCGGTGGCAGCACCCACATTGATGGCATCTTTGGAGAGGCTTGCAGCATGCACCGGTGGGGCGGCACCCACATTGCATCTTTGGAGAGGCTTGCAGCATGCACCGGTGGGGCGGCACCCACATTGCATCTGAAGAGAGGCTTGCAGCATGCACCAGTGGGGCAGCACCCACATTGCATCTTTGGAGAGGCTTGCAGCATGCACCGGTGGGGCGGCACCCACATTGCATCTTTGGAGAGGCTTGCAGCATGCACCAGTGGGGCAGCACCCACATTGCATCTTTGGAGAGGCTTGAAGCATGCACTGGTGGGACAGCACCCTCATTCATTGCATCTTTGGAGAGGCTTGAAGCATGCAGCGGTGAGGGAGCACCCACATTGATTGCATCTTTAGAGAGGCTTGCAGCATGCACCGGTGGCAGCACCCACATTGCATCTTTGGAGAGGCTTGAAGCATGCAGTGGTGGGACAGCACCCTCACTGATTGCATCTTTAGAGAGGCTTGCAGCATGCACTCGGTGGCAGCACCCACATTGATGGCATCTTTGGAGAGGCTTGCAGCATGCACAGGTGGGGCGGCACCCACATTGCATCTTTGGAGAGGCTTGCAGCATGCACCAGTGGGGCAGCACCCACATTGCATCTGAAGAGAGGCTTGCAGCATGCACCAGTGGGGCAGCACCCACATTGCATCTTTGGAGAGGCTTGCAGCATGCACCGGTGGGGCGGCACCCACATTGCATCAGAAGAGAGGCTTGCAGCATGCACCAGTGGGGCAGCACCCACATTGATTGCATCTTTAGGGAGGCTTGCAGCATGCACCGGTGGGGCGGCACCCACATTGCATCTGAAGAGAGGCTTGCAGCATGCACCAGTGGGGCAGCACCCACATTGCATCTGTAGAGAGGCTTGCAGCATGCACCGGTGGCGCAGCACACACATTGATTGCATCTGTAGAGAGGCTTGCAGGATGCACCAGTGGAGCAGCACCCACATTGATTGCATCTTTAGGGAGGCTTGCAGCATGCACCGGTGGAGCGGCACCCACATTGCATCTGAAGAGAGGCTTGCAGCATGCACCAGTGGGGCAGCACCCACATTCCATCTGTAGAGATGCTCGCAGCGTGCACCAGTGGCACAGTACCCACATTGATTGCCTCTTTAGGGAGGCTTGCAGCATGCACTGGTGGAGCGGCACCCACATTGCATCTGTAGAGAGGCTTGCAGCATGCACCGGTGGGACAGAACCCTCACTGATTGCATCTTTGGAGAGGCTTCCAGCATGCACCGGTGGCGCAGCACCCAGATTGCATCTTTATAGAGGCTTGCAGCATGCCCAGTGGAGCTGCACCCACATTGCATCTTTGGAGAGGCTTGCATTATGCAGCGGTGGGGCAGCACCCACATTGCATCTTTGGAGAGGCTTGTAGCATGCAGCGGTGAGGGAGCACCCACATTGCATCTGAAGAGAGGCTTGCAGCATGCACCAGTGGGGCAGCACCCACATTGATTGCATCTTTAGGGAGGCTTGCAGCATGCACCGGTGGGGCGGCACCCACATTGCATCTGAAGAGAGGCTTGCAGCATGCACCAGTGGGGCAGCACCCACATTGCATCTGTAGAGAGGCTTGCAGCATGCACCGGTGGCGCAGCACACACATTGATTGCATCTTTAGGCAGGCTTGCAGGATGCACCAGTGGAGCAGCACCCACATTGATTGCATCTTTAGGGAGGCTTGCAGCATGCACCGGTGGAGCGGCACCCACATTGCATCTGAAGAGAGGCTTGCAGCATGCACCAGTGGGGCAGCACCCACATTCCATCTGTAGAGATGCTCGCAGCGTGCACCAGTGGCACAGTACCCACATTGATTGCCTCTTTAGGGAGGCTTGCAGCATGCACTGGTGGAGCGGCACCCACATTGCATCTGTAGAGAGGCTTGCAGCATGCACCGGTGGGACAGAACCCTCATTGATTGCATCTTTGGAGAGGCTTGCAGGATGCACCGGTGGGACAGCACCCACATTGATTGCATCTTTAGGGAGGCTTGCAGCATGCACTCGGTGGAGCGGCACCCACATTGCATCTGAAGAGAGGCTTGCAGCATGCACCAGTGGGGCAGCACCCACATTCCATCTGTAGAGATGCTCGCAGCGTGCACCAGTGGCACAGTACCCACATTGATTGCCTCTTTAGGGAGGCTTGCAGCATGCACTGGTGGAGCGGCACCCACATTGCATCTGTAGAGAGGCTTGCAGCATGCACCGGTGGGACAGAACCCTCATTGATTGCATCTTTGGAGAGGCTTGCAGCATGCACCGGTGGCGCAGCACCCAGATTGCATCTTTATAGAGGCTTGCAGCATGCCCAGTGGAGCTGCACCCACATTGCATCTTTGGAGAGGCTTGCATTATGCAGCGGTGGGGCAGCACCCACATTGCATCTTTGGAGAGGCTTGTAGCATGCAGCGGTGAGGGAGCACCCACATTGCATCTTTGGGGAGTCTTGCAGCATGCACCGGTGGAGCGGCACCCACATTGCATCTGAAGAGAGGCTTGCAGCATGCACCAGTGGAGCAGCACCCACATTGCATCTTTAGAGAGGCTTGCAGAATGCAGCGGTGGGGCAGCACCCACATTGCATCTTTGGAGAGGCTTGCAGCATGCACCGGTGGGACAGAACCTTCATTGATTGCATCTTTGGAGAGGCTTGCAGCATGCACTGGTGGAGCGGCACCCACATTGCATCTTTAGAGAGGCTTGCAGAATGCAGCGGTGGGGCAGCACCCACATTGCATCTTTGGAGAGGCTTGCAGCATGCACCGGTGGGACAGAACCTTCATTGATTGCATCTTTGGAGAGGCTTGCAGCATGCACCTGTGGCACAGCTCCCACATTGCATCTTTATAGAGGCTTGCAGCATGCCCAGTGGAGCAGCACCCACATTGCATCTTTAGAGAGGCTTGCAGAATGCAGCGGTGGGGCAGCACCCACATTGCATCTTTGGAGAGGCTTGCAGCATGCACCGGTGGGACAGAACCTTCATTGATTGCATCTTTGGAGAGGCTTGCAGCATACACAAGTGGAGCAGCACCCACATTGCATCTTTGGAGAGGCTTGCAGCATGCAGCGGTGGGGCAGCACCCACATTGCATCTTTGGAGAGGCTTGCAGCATGCACCGGTGGGGCAGCACCCACATTGCATCTTTAGACAGGCTTGCAGCATGCACCGGTGGGGCAGCACCCACATGGCATCTTTAGACAGGCTTGCAGCATGCACCGGTGGCAGCACCCACATTGCATCTTTGGAGAGGCTTGCAGTATGCACCGGTGGGGCGGCACCCACATTGCATCTGTAGAGAGGCTTGCAGCATGCACCAGTGGGGCAGCACCCACATTGATGGCATCTTTGGAGAGGCTTGCAGCATGCACCGGTGGGGCGGCACCCACATTGCATCTGAAGAGAGGCTTGCAGCATGCACCAGTGAGGCAGCACCCACATTGCATCTGTAGAGAGGCTCGCAGCATGCACCGGTGGCGCAGCACCCACATTGATTGCATCTTTAGGCAGGCTTGCAGGATGCACCGGTGGAGCAGCACCCTCATTGATTGCATCTTTGGAGAGGCTCGCAGCATGCACCGGTGGCGCAGCACCCTCATTGATTGCATCTTTGGAGAGGCTTGCAGCATGCACCGGTGGAGCGGCACCCACATTGCATCTGAAGAGAGGCTTGCAGCATGCACCAGTGGGGCAGCACCCACATTGCATCTGTAGAGATGCTCGCAGCGTGCACCGGTGGCACAGCACCCACATTGATTGCCTCTTTAGGGAGGCTTGCAGCATGCACTGGTGGAGCGGCACCCACATTGCATCTGTAGAGAGGCTTGCAGCATGCACCGGTGGGACAGAACCCTCACTGATTGCATCTTTGGAGAGGCTTGCAGCATGCACCGGTGGCAGCTCCCGCATTGCATCTTTAGAGAGGCTTGCAGCATGCCCATTGGAGCAGCACCCAGATTGCATCTTTATAGAGGCTTGTAGCATGCAGCGGTGGAGCGGCACCCACATTGCATCTTTGGAGAGGCTTGTAGCATGCAGCGGTGGGGCAGTACCCACATTGCATCTTTGGAGAGGCTTGCAGCATGCAGCGGTGGGGCAGCACCCACATTGCATCTTTGGAGAGGCTTGCAGCATGCAGCGGTGGGGCAGCACCCACATTGCATCTTTGGAGAGGCTTGCAGCATGCAGCGGTGGGGCAGCACCCACATTGCATTTTTGGAGAGGCTTGCAGCATGCACCGGTGGAGCGGCACCCACATTGCATCTTTGGAGAGGCTTGCAGCATGCACCGGTGGCAGCACCCACATTTATTGCATCTTTAGGGAGGCTTGCAGCATGCACCGGTGGCAGCACCCGCATTGCATCTTTGGAGAGGCTTGCAGCATGCACCGGTGGCAGCACCCACATTGATTGCATCTTTAGGGAGGCTTGCAGCATGCACCGGTGGCAGCTCCCGCATTGCATCTTTGGAGAGGCTTGCAGCATGCAGCGGTGGCAGCACCCACATTGATTGCATCTTTAGGGAGGCTTGCAGCATGCACCGGTGGCAGTTCCCGCATTGCATCTTTGGAGAGGCTTGCAGCATGCACCGGTGGCAGCTCCCGCATTGCATCTTTGGAGAGGCTTGCAGCATGCACCGGTGGCAGCACCCACATTGATTGCATCTTTAGGGAGGCTTGCAGCATGCACCGGTGGCAGCTCCCGCATTGCATCTTTGGAGAGGCTTGCAGCATGCACCGGTGGCAGCACCCGCATTGCATCTTTGGAGAGGCTTGCAGCATGCACCGGTGGCAGCACCCACATTGATTGCATCTTTAGGGAGGCTTGCAGCATGCACCGGTGGCAGCACCCGCATTGCATCTGGAGAGAGGCTTGCAGCATGCACCTGTGGCAGCACAAACATTGCATATTTAGAGAGGCTTGCAGCATGCACCGGTGGCAGCTCCCGCATTGCATCTTTAGGGAGGCTTGCAGCATGCACCAATGGCTGCACCCACATTGCATCTTTGGAGAGGCTTGCAGCATGCACCGGTGGGACAGCACCCACACTGCATCTTTGGAGAGGCTTGCAGCATGCACCGGTGGGACAGAACCCTCATTGCATCTTTAGAGAGGCTTGCAGCTTGCACCATTCGCAGCACCCATATTGCATCTTTAGAGAGGCTTGCAGCATGCACCGGTGGGACAGAACCCTCATTGCATCTTTAGAGAGGCTTGCAGCTTGCACCATTCGCAGCACCCATATTGCATCTTTGGAGAGGCTTGCAGCATGCACCAATGGCTGCACCCACTTTGCATCTTTGGAGAGGCTTGCAGCATGCACCGGTGGCAGCACCCACATTGCATCTTTAGAGAGGCTTGCAGCATGCACCGGTGGCAGCACCCACACTGCATCTTTGGAGAGGCTTGCAGCATGCACCGGTGGGACAGAACCCTCATTGCATCTTTAGAGAGGCTTGCAGCTTGCACCATTCGCAGCACCCATATTGCATCTTTAGAGAGGCTTGCAGCATGCACCGGTGGGACAGAACCCTCATTGCATCTTTAGAGAGGCTTGTAGCATGCACCGGTGGCTGCACCCACATTGCATCTATGGAGAGGCGTGCAGCATGCACCAGGGGCAGCGCACACTCGCTGATCATGCCTATTGGAGAGCCACTTCCTTTGATACACAGAGACGAATACAGGGCAGGAGATGGACCTCACTGGTGTAGGCCATGCTGTGGCCCCTGACACTGTTTGCCACATGTTAACCTTCCTCTGTGCCAGGCAGAAGGTCTTGGCTTCAAGCAGACCCGGCCTACTAGTCGTAGGTTAGTTGGGAGTTCTTTGAGGTCATTGAACAGGCTTGAGATCGTTTTGTGCAGCTGCCAGTGCAGTTCTTTTAAAGCTGCCTAGTCAAAGGCTAGTGCACTAGAAGTGACGTGCTTACCTGCCAGCAGTGGCGCGTTGCACCATGCTATGCCATGTTTCAAAGGATAGATGTGTCCCGCTCCAGGTGTTGGCAAAAGATGCTGATCAGAGATTTCTCAAGTGTCCTCCATCAGAGATGCCATTTTGGGCCCCTCCTTCCAGTGACCGTGGCCCTGGTAGAGGCAGGGACTTGAGATGGATGTATAGTGTCTTCATCACGAGAACCTGCACCCAGCTCGTGCCAGGACTGAGAAGGAACCTCTCTCCCAAAGCAGTAAATAAACCCTGTAAGTGTGGCACATGCCTGCTCCTACTACAAAGGAAACAAACACTAGAGCGCCCTTGGAACGCCCAGGGCACAAAGGGGGCGGGGGGCGGCACTTGTTTATCGTGTTTACCCATGCGGTGCGGCAGCAGTAGTGTCTGAGACTCCCCGGTCGTATTCCTGCCCCATGACACTGTCCACGGACACTGGCCAGTGACCCCCGCAGACCCCTGAACCCGCAGCGGGCACATACTGAAAGTAATAACAGATCTGTCCAGACTGCCCATCTCCCTAGCCACTGGTGAAACTGCGGGCCCTCCTTGGTCTCCAGCCTTACCCCACCCAAGCCTGGTCTGTGTGGAGAGCCAGGAGTAGCAGACATCTTGAGGGCACCCTTTCTGCGCCCTTACCCCTTGAGCACGAGCGGAGCCTGGCGGCCCCTGCATCCGATGACTGCTCTTGGGCACGTGCCTTCCTTGGCACACCTGAAGCCAGAGTGTAAATAAACAGGCCTCGGCAGGGGAGCAGGTGGAGCAGAGTCTTTCTGCTTGTCAGGGACGGATACACGTGGCTGTGATGTTTGCTTGTGGTCGATGTGCGTCTTGTATGGGCGGCTTCAAAACAAGGACTGGTGCTCAAACAAACCCACATCCTCCCTTCGCGGTACTTACCTGTGTGCTTTACTTGAGCTTCTCCCCTGGGCTTGCCTGCATCGGGCTTGGAAATCCTAGTCTTGTCTGTCCAGTACTCTGTTTCCCAAGACTTGTTTGTACTGCTTGGGTTGTACTCTCTTGTATGCCTTGGACGTGCTATTCCATATCTTCTTTGCATTTAATGCACTTTGTCAAGTCTCATTTGTGTTAAATGCAGTATATCAAGTCTTGACTGCGTTGATCAGGCTATGCCAAGTCTTGTGTGCATTGAATGGCCTAAGCCAAGTCTTGTCTGCTTAGGGTGGGATAAGCCAAGTCTTGTCTGCAGTGGGTGGGCTAAGCCAAGTCTTGTCTGCGTTGGGCAGAAACAGCCAAGTCTTGTCTGCATTGTGCAGGCTATGCCAAGTCTTGTCTGCGTTGGGTGAGCTAAGCCAACTCTTGTCTGCATTGGGTGGGCTAAGCCAAGTCTTGTCTGCGTTGGGTATAAACAGCCAAGTCTTGTCTGCATTGAGCAGGCTATGCCAAGTCTTGTCTGCATTGGGTGAGCTAAGCCAACTCTTGTCTGCGTTGGGTGGGATAAGCCAAGTCTTGTCTGCAGTGGGTGGGCTAAGCCGAGTCTTGTGTGCATTGAGCAGGCTATGCCAACTCTTGTCTGCGTTGGGTGAGCTAAGCCAACTCTTGTCTGCGTTGGGTGAGCTAAGCCAAGTCTTGTCTGCTTTGGGTAGAAACAGCCAAGTCTTGTCTGCATTGAGCAGGCTAAGCCAAGTCTTGTCTGCGTTGGGGGGGGGGGGAAACAGCCAAGTCTTGTCTGCTTCAGGTGGGCTAAGCCAAGTCTTGTCTGCGTTGGGGGGAAACAGCCAAGTCTTGTCTGCGTTGGGTGGGCTAAGCCAAGTCTTGTCTGCGTTAGGTGGGATAAGCCAAGTCTTGTGTGGATTGAATGGGCTAAGACAAGTCTTGTCTGCATTGAGCAGGCTAAGCCAAGTCTTGTCTGCGTTGGGTGGAAGCAGCCAAGTCTTGTCTGCATTGGGTGGACTAAGCCAAGTCTTGTCGGCGTTGGGTGGGCTAAGCCAAGTCTTGTCTGCGTTGGGTGGGCTAAGCCAAGTCTTGTCTGCGTTGGGTGGGCTAAGCCAAGTCTTGTCTGCGTTGGGTGGGCTAAGCCAAGTCTTGTCTGCGTTGGGTGGGCTAAGCCAAGTCTTGTCTGCGTTGGGTGGGCTAAGCAAAGTCTTGTCTGCGTTGGGTGGGCTAAGCCAAGTCTTGTCTGCGTTGGGTGGGCTAAGCAAAGTCTTGTCTGCGTTGGGTGGGCTAAGCCAAGTCTTGTCTGCATTGAGCAGGATAAGCCAAGTCTTGTCTGCATTGGGCGGGATAAGCCAAGTCTTGTGTGTATTCAGCAGGCTAAGCCAAGTCTTGTCTGCGTTGGGTGGGCTAAGACAAGTCTTGTCTACAGTGGGCAGAAACAGCCGAGTCTTGTGTGCATTGAGCAGGCTATGCCAAGTCTTGTCTGCGTTGGGTGAGCTAAGCCAACTCTTGTCTGCGTTGGGTGAGCTAAGCCAAGTCTTGTCTGCATTGGGTGGGCTAAGCCAAGTCTTGTCTACGTTGGGTAGAAACAGCCAAGTCTTGTCTGCATTGAGCAGGCTATGCCAAGTTTTGTCTGCGTTGGGTGAGCTAAGCCAACTCTTGTCTGCGTTGGGTGAGCTAAGACAAGTCTTGTCTGCTTTGGGTAGAAACAGCCAAGTCTTGTCTGCATTGAGCAGGCTAAGCCAAGTCTTGTCTGCATTGGGCGGGGGGGGTGGGGACAGCCATGTTTTGTCTGCTTCGGGTGGGCTAAGCCAAGTCTTGTCTGCGTTGGGGGGAAACAGCCAAGTCTTGTCTGCGCTGGGTGGGCTAAGCCAAGTCTTGTCTGCGCTGGGTGGGCTAAGCCAAGTCTTGTCTGCGCTGGGTGGGCTAAGCCAAGTCTTGTCTGCGCTGGGTGGGCTAAGCCAAGTCTTGTTTGCGTTGGGTGGGCTAAGCCAAGTCTTGTGTGAATTGAATGGGCTAAGACAAGTCTTGTCTGCATTGAGCAGGCTAAGCCAAGTCTTGTCTGTGTTGGGTGGAAGCAGCCAAGTCTTGTCTGCATTGGGTGGGCTAAGCCAAGTCATGTCTTCGTTGGGTGGTCTAAGCCAAGTCTTGTCGGCTTTGGGTGGGCTAAGCCAAGTCTTGTCTGCGTTGGGTGGGCTAAGCCAAGTCTTGTCTGCGTTGGGTGGGCTAAGCCAAGTCTTGTCTGCGTTGGGTGGGCTAAGCCAAGTCTTGCCTGCGTTGGGTGGGCTAAGCCAAGTCTTGTCTGCGTTGGGTGGGCTAAGCCAAGTCTTGTCTGCGTTGGGTGGGCTAAGTCATGTCTTGTTTGCATTGGGTGGGCTAAGCCAAGTCTTGTCTGCATTGAGCAGGATAAGCCAAGTCTTGTCTGCATTGAGCGGGCTAAGCCAAGTCTTGTCTGCGTTGGGTGGGCTAAGCCACGTCTTGTGTGTATTCAGCAGGCTAAGCCAAGTCTTGTCTGCGTTGGGTGGGCTAAGCCAAGCCTTGTCTACAGTGGGCAGAAACAGCTGAGTCTTGTGTGCATTGAGCAGGCTATGCCATGTCTTGTCTGCGTTGGGTGAGCTAAGCCAACTCTTGTCTGCGTTGGGTGAGCTAAGCCAAGTCTTGTCTGCTTCGGGTGGGCTAAGCCAAGTCTTGTCTGCGTTGGGGGGAACCAGCCAAGTCTTGTCTGCGTTGGGTGGGCTAAGCCAAGTCTTGTCTGCGTTGGGTGGGCTAAGCCAAGTCTTGTCTGCATTGAGCAGTCTAAGCCAAGTCTTGTCTGCGTTGGGTGGAAGCAGGCAAGTCTTGTCTGCATTGGGTGGGCTAAGCCACGTCATGTCTGCATTGAGCAGGCTAAGCCAAGTCTTGTCGGAGTTGGGTGGAAGCAGCCAAGTCTTGTCTGCATTGGGTGGGCTAAGCCACGTCTTATCTGCATTGGGTGGGCTAAGCCAAGTCTTGTCTGCGTTGGGTGGGCTAAGCCAAGTCTTGTCTGCATTGGGTGGGCTAAGTCATGTCTTGTTTGCATTGGGTGGGCTAAGCCAAGTCTTGTCTGCATTGAGCAGGATAAGCCAAGTCTTGTCTGCATTGGGCGGGATAAGCCAAGTCTTGTGTGTATTCAGCAGGCTAAGCCAAGTCTTGTCTGCGTTGGGTGGGCTAAGCCAAGTCTTGTCTACAGTGGGCAGAAACAGCCGAGTCTTGTGTGTATTCAGCAGGCTAAGCCAAGTCTTGTCTGCGTTGGGCGGGATAAGCCAAGTCTTGTCTGCGTTGGGTGGGCTAAGTCACTTCTTGTCTGAGTTGGGTGGGCTAAGCCAAATTTTGTCTGCATTGAACAGGCTAAGCCAAGTCTTGTCTACTTAGGGTGGGATAAGCCAAGTCTTGTCTTTGTTGGGTGGGCTAAGCCAAGTCTTGTCTTTGTTGGGTGGGCTAAGCCAAGTCTTGTCTTTGTTGGGTGGGCTAAGCCAAGTCTTGTCTTGGTTGGGTGGGCTAAGCCAAGTCTTGTCTGAGTTGGGTGGGCTAAGCCAAGTCTTGTCTTTGTTGGATGGAATAAGCCAATTCGTTGGATGGGTTAAGCCAAGTTTTATCTTTTTGGGTGGACGAAGTCCAGTGTTGTGAACTTTAAGTGGGCTAATCAAAGTCTGTTTACATTGGATGTAGCATGCTACATATTACTGCATTTGATAAGCCATGTACACACTGCATGTCTTCACTTTGGCACTGTGCCGTGCTTGGCACCAGTGAAGGCCTTGTGTTAGTCAACATGCCGTTGGTGTGGTTTTGCTGTGCGACTCTGCATAGAGAGGGACATGCTCTGTAACACTGACTTACTGTCACCTCTTACTTACTCCAGCATGTTTGCTTCGGTGTGGTATGCACCTTCTCTTCACTGGGTTGGCTGTGCCAAGTCTTGTCTGTGTTGGAGGGGGCTTGCTGTGTCTTATGGCACTGGGTGTGCTAAGCAAGGCACCCTCTGCGTTGGGCATGCCAAGCCTGGTCTGCTTTGGGTGGTTTATGTCTGGACTGCTTTAGATGATCTATGCTGTGGCTTCTCTGTCTTGCATGGGCTCCGCCTTTGCTACACATGGTAATGCATGTGTCCAACGTGTTGTGTTGGTTGACCCATGGCAAGCATTGTCTGCGTTGGATGGATCATGTATTGTCTGCATGAGATGGACCATGCCAAGCCTTATCTTCGTCGGATGTACCATGTGTTGTCTGCATGAGATGGACCATGCCAAGGATTGCCTTCATTGGATGAGATTGGATGGGCATAGCCATGCCTTATTTACGTTGAGTGGTCCAGGCCATGTTGTGTCCTCATTTGATGGGCCATGCAATGCTGCGTTGAAGTCGGTTGGATCAGGCTATGTGCTATCTGCAGTATATGGACCATACAATATTGTGTTTTGATTGAGTGATGCCATTCCAAGCCTTGTCTTTGTTGGCGGAGCTATGCCAAGCCATATTTATATTGGATGGGCCATGCTGTGTTCCGCCTTCGTTTAATAGGCCATGCCAAACCTTGTCTGCGTTGGATGGGTCAGGCCATGTCTTGCCTTCATTAGATGGGCCAAGCGATCTCTTGTTTTTGTTGAATGGGCCAAACCAATCCTTGACAGTGTTCAATTGGCCATGCTCTGCCTCGACCCAATTGATTGGGTCATGCGAAGCCTAGCTGGGTTGGATGGGCCAGGCCGTGTCTTGTCTGCATTAGAGCCACGCTGTTTCTTCGTTAGACAGACCATGACAAGACTTGCCTGTGTTTCATGGGCAGTGCTCTGTCTTGCCGCAGCTGAATGTGTCATGTGCAGCCTAGCTGGGTTGGATGGGCCAGGCCATAACTTGTCTGCATTAGAGCCACGCTGTGTCTTTGTTGGATGTCATGGCCAAGCCTTACCTGTGTTTGATAGGCCATGCTCTGCCTTGCCTCTGCTGAAAGGTTCATGCAGCCTAGTTGAGTTGGATGGGCAATGCCAAGACTTGTCTGCATTAGAGCCATGCAGTGTCTTCGTTAGGCGGACCATGACAAGTCTTAACTTTATTATAGCATGCTGCACCGTGCCTCCTCTTAAATGGGCCACGCCCAGTCCTGCCTGGAACATCCTGTGCCAATAATGGTACCTCCTGGTTCCATCGCAAGCCCCAGGCTGAGGCATCCATGGACGGGCCATGCCCAGCCTTGCCAGGTGTGGATGAGCCATGCCCAGCCTTGCCAGGTGTGGATGAGCCATGCCCAGCCTGGCCAGGTGTCGTCACAGGCCCTCCTCCGGCACAGCCAACCTTGTCTCCTGCCTTGAACACCACGGGTCCTCCTGCGGCACAGCCAGCCTTGAACACCTTGTGCCAATCATGGCCCCTCCTGGTTCCATCACAAGCCCCAGGCTGAGGCATCCTTGGACGGGCCATGCCCAGCCTTGCCAGGTGTTGTCACGGGCCCTCTTGCGGCACAGCCAGCCCTGGCTCTCTCCTTGTGCACCCCGTGCCAATCATGGCCCCTCCTGGTTCCATCACAAGCCCCAGGCTGAGGCATCCATGGACGGGCCATGCCCAGCCATGCCAAGTGTCGTCACGGGCCCTCCTCCGGCACAGCCAGCCCTGGCTCTCTCCTTGTGCACCCTGTGCCAATCATGGCACCTCATGGTTCTGTCACAAGCTCCAGGCTGAGGCGTCCATGGATGAGCCATGCCAGGTGTGGAAGAGCCATGCCCAGCCTTGCCAGGTGTCGTCACGGGCCCTCCTCCTGCACAGCCAGCCCTGGCTCTCTCCTTGTGCACCCTGTGCCAATCATGGCACCTCATGGTTCTGTCACAAGCCCCAGGCTGAGGCCTCCATGGACGGGCCATGCCCAGCCTTGCCAGGTGTCATCACGGGCCCTCCTCCTGCACAGCCAGCCCTGGCTCTCTCCTTGTGCACCCTGTGCCCATGATGGCACCTCATGGTTCTGTCACAAGCTCCAGGCTGAGGCGTCCATGGATGAGCCATGCCCAGCCTTGCCAGGTGTGGAAGAGCCATGCCAGGTGTCGTCACGGGCCCTCCTCCGGCACCGCCAGCCCTGGCTCCCTCCCCTGCCCGTGCACACGGTGTGTTTGCGCTCTCTGCGCCCTCCTCTGCCCCCACGCCTCCTGTCCCAGGGCAGGGATTGGACGCTATTTGTGTTGTGTAATCGGAGGCTGTGATGGGCTTGGCCTCTGTCCGAGGTCCTCTCTTGAAGCGGTGGTCGTGAGCCGGGCAGGACATGTCGCGACTGAGTCGGTGGGGGGGCTCCTTCCCCAGCGCTAGCACGGTATGTGCCCACGTGCCTCGAGCGGTGCCAGGGCTGGCGGGGGATGGATGCCAGGGGTGCCTCCCTGGGGGCACCAGGGGCCGGGGCGGCATCCTGGGCAGTGTGTGGGGCTGAGCTGGGAGGCGGCTGATGCTGGGGGCTGAGCTGCGCCTTTCCATGGAGTTCACAGTAAGTGATGATCCCACTGTTCACACTTGTATAGCGCTTCCACCATTGATGTGGCGCTTTACCGCTTTTTCATCCGTGCTCCCCTTTGTTAGGAATTGGAGGACCTATGATTTGAGCCCACGTGTTGGGTGTTGAGTTTAAAATGTTTTTGTGGTTAGTGTGAGAGTGAAATGGAAGCTGTTTGTAGGGGTTGTGTGTCCGCTTGTGATTGGGCAGCCAGGGAGATGGTGCTTCCTACAGAAGCATCTGACCTCAGGGCGCTGTCTTCTGGTGCGATGTGGCTGCGGTGCTGGTGTGTGGTTTATGCGCTGCCGGTGTGTGGTTTATGCGGTGTTGTGAGCACGCTTCTCGGGTGTACACGGTGTGTGGTGTGTCTCAGTGCCGGTGATTCATCCGCACTTCACCCCTGTGTGTGTGTGTGTGTGTGAAGCTGTGTGTGTACCTGACGGTGAGAGGGTGCTCCCTGGCGTGTAGTGCTTGTGTAGGTGAGGCTGTAACTACTCTATGGTGCTGTGGCTGGGTGTAAAGTGCTCCTGAACCCCAGGGCATTGGGTGCCTGCGGTAAGGGTTGTCGCAGTGTACTGATGGCAGTGTAGTGCTTGAGTAGGGCTATTTGTAGGTGAGGTTGTAACTATTCTGTGGTGCTGTGGCTGGGTGTAGAGAGCTGCTGATCCCAAGGGCTTTTGGTACCTGTGGTAAGGGCTCTCTGTAGTGTACTGATGGCAGTGTAGTGCTTGAGTAGGGCTATTTGTAGGTGAGGTTGTAACTATTCTGTGGTGTTATCAGTCACTGAGGGCAAAGTGCTGCTGAGTGTCTGCTGAATCCAGATAGTTGTTACAGGTAGTGTGGTCGGTGCCGGTGGTAAGTGCTCTCCGCAGTGTACTGATGGCAGTGTAGTGCTGGAGTAGGATCATGTGTAGGTGAGGTTGTAACTATTCTGTGGTGTTATCACTGAGGGCAAAGTGCTGCTGAGTGTCTGCTGAATCCAGATATTTGTAACGGGGAGTGCGGTGGATGCCTTCGGTAAGGGCTGTCGACAGTGTACTGATCGCAGTGTAGTTCTTGAGAACTACTATTTGTAGGTGAGGTTGTAACTATTCTGTGGTTTTATCACTGAGGGTAAAGTACTGCTGAGTGTTTGCTGAATCCAGATATTTGTTACATGGAGAGCGTGGATGCCCGTGGTAAGTGCTCTCTGCAGTGTACTGATCGCAGTGTAGTGCTTGAGAAAGACTATTAGTAGGTGAGGTTGTACCTATTTTGTGGTGCAAATTCTGGGTGTAAAGTGCTGCTGAGTGTCTGCTGAATCCAGATATTTGCTAAGGAGGAGTGCGGTGGAGTCCTGTGGTAAGGGCTCTCTGTAGTGTACTGATGGCAGTGTAGTGCTTGAGTTGGACCATGTGTAGGTGAGGTCGTAACTATTCTGTGGTGTTATCACTGAGGGTAAAGTGCTGCTGAGTGTTTGCTGAATCCAGATAGTTGTTACAGGTAGTGTGGTCGGTGCCTGTGGTAAGTGCTTTCTGCAGTGTACTGATGGCAGTGTAGTACTTGAGTTGGACCATGTGTAGGTGAGGTCGTAACTATTCTGTGGTGTTATCACTGAGGGTAAAGTGCTGCTGAGTGTCTGCTGAACCCAGATATTTGCTAAGGAGGAGTGCAGTGGAGTCCTGTGGTAAGTGGTCTCTGCAGTGTACTGATCGCAGTGTAGTGCTTGAGTTGGACCATGTGTAGGTGAGGTCGTAACTATTCTGTGGTTTTATCACTGAGGGCAAAGTGCTGCTGAGTGTCTGCTGAATCCAGATATTTGTTACATGCATGCCTATGGTAAGGGTTCTCTGCAGTGTACTGATCGCAGTGTAATGCTTGAGAACGACTTTGTAGGTGAGGTTGTAACTATTTTGTGATGTTGTTGCTGGGTGTAAAGTGCTGCTGAGTGTCTGCTGAATCCAGATATTTGCTACGAGGAGTGCGTTGGATGCCTACGGTAAGGGCTTCCTGCAGTGCACTGATGGCAGTGTAGTGCTGGAGTAGGATCATGTGTAGGTGAGGTTGTAACTATTCTGTGGGGTTATCACTGAGGGCAAAGTGCTGCTGAGTGTCTGCTGAATCCAGATATTTGTAACAGGGAGTGCGGTGGATGCCTGCGGTAAGGGCTGTCGACAGTGTACTGATCGCAGTGTAGTGCTTGAGAACGACTATTTGTAGGTGAGGTTGTAACTATTCTGTGGTTTTATCACTGAGGGTAAAGTACTGCTGAGTGTTTGCTGAATCCAGATATTTGTTACATGGAGTGCGTGGATGCCCGTGGTAAGTGCTCTCTGCAGTGTACTGATCGCAGTGTAGTGCTTGAGAAAGACTATTTGTAGGTGAGGTTGTAACTATTTTGTGGTGCAAATTCTGGGTGTAAAGTGCTGCTGAGTGTCTGCTGAATCCAGATATTTGCTAAGGAGGAGTGCGGTGGAGTCCTGTGGTAAGGGCTCTCTGTAGTGTACTGATGGCAGTGTGGTGCTATAGTTGGACCCATGTGTAGGTGAGGTCGTAACTATTCTGTGGTGTTATCACTGAGGGTAAAGTGCTGCTGAGTGTCTGCTGAACCGAGATAGGTGTTACAGGTAGTGTGGTGGGTGCCTGCAGTAAGGGCTGTCGACAGTGTACCGGTGTCGGTGTAGGGCGATGGGTGAAGTAAAGGAGTTACTTCTCACAAGTGTACAGTGTAGGGCGATGCCTCATCGGGGTCGTTGCAGGGGAGGCAGGGACTGTGTGAGGCAACCCGCATCACGTGCCTCATTGCCGTGAAGGTAGAAAGGTTTGTTGCGTAATCGATCTGAAAGTACTGGCTTTGTCGACAGCATATAGTATATTTTACAATCCTAGTAGCACCGAGGAAGTCATTAGGTTGACACGCATCTTCCGATACTGTGTAGTAGGGCGAGGTAGGGGTCAGCGGTAGTATATTGTGGACACGTGACACTCCATGTAGTGGCCAATCCTTGGCCAAGCATTAATCGCGACCCCAGGTAGCGCCTAGAGGGGCAGCGCATGCGTGGAGTGAGCTCACATATGCCTTCAGTGCTGTGGGCCCAGAACCCCAGGTAGCGCCTAGAGGGACAGCGCATGCGTGGAGTGAGCTCACATACGCCTTCAGTGCTGTGGGCCCAGAACCCCAGGTAGCGCCTAGAGGGACAGCGCATGCGTGGAGTGAGCTCACATATGCCTTCATTGCTGTGGGTCCAGAACCCCAGGTAGCGCCTAGAGGGACAGCGCATGTGTGGGGTGAGCTCACATATGCCTTCAGTGCTGTGGGTCCAGAACCCCAGGTAGCGCCTAGAGGGGCAGCGCATGCGTGGAGTGAGCTCACATATGCCTTCAGTCAGTGCTGTGGGTCCAGAACCCCAGGTAGCGCCTAGAAGGGCAGCGCATGCGTGGAGTGAGCTCACATATGCCTTCAGTGCTGTGGGTCCAGAACCCCAGGTAGCGCCTAGAGGGGCAGCGCATGCGTGGAGTGAGCTCACATATGTCTTCAGTGCTGCGGGTCCAGAACCCCAGGTAGCGCCTAGAGGGGCAGCGCATGCGTGGAGTGAGCTCACATATGCCTTCAGTGCTGTGGGTCCAGAACCCCAGGTAGCGCCTAGAGGGCAGCGCATGCGTGGAGTGAGCTCACATATGCCTTCAGTGCTGTGGGTCCAGAATGGGAAAGGTTTGTGTTTCATTTGTCTGTAGTGATCACAGTTTAAGCATGGGCGCCAATTCACCCAAATGCCAGGGCTGGTAGAACTGACATCACTTCCCTACCCTTTGACCAAGTGACATCACAGGGGATGACATCATCTTATCCTTGACACTGAATCCTCCCAGGAAGTGATGTCATACGACCTTCATCCTGATTACATCGCAATAATCGACACTACTGAAGTTAGGATCCCCTTAAGAGCACAATTCTGTAATAATTTCAGTTTCACTGAACATGTTTATTTTTATAAACCACCTGTATTTTAAATAAGACGATTACATGTTAGGCGCAAAGCACCTTTTTTTACATGCATGAAAATTATGCTTTTGTTCGAAGAGGAGACTTTAGTGCCACAAAATCTCAGAAACAATGGAATCCACATTATTTATACCACACACTACTATGGTTTAGTTGTTCCTCTGCTATATATCCCAAAAATAAAATGTACTGTCGAATTACAAGAAGATGCACAAAAAGGACATTTTAAAAACAATAGTGGTTTTTGTTAACATGACTCGTCGGGCATTATCACTCGTACAAAGCACAGAAGTGAGGATTTTATTTAAACTCACAATTTCCATGCTGCTTTTTTAACAATGCAGATCGGCAACCTGTTGTTTAAAAATGAGTATTATGCAATTTATATCATTTCTTATTTTATTCAAGAAAGTGTGCACATTGCGCTGCTGGGTTTGTTTGCTTTTCAGAACAAAACGTTTAATGTCCCTGGTCGCAGTGGGCGCCGCAGAAAGTAAACGGTGTTAAAAATAAAAATAAAAAGCTGTTTACCTTCTGTTTATGCCACCACTGGGGCCAGGCGGGAGTGCCAGGGACATCAAGGGGTGAGCAGGGGGGTGGGGGGGTCACAGCGGGGTTCTTGCCGCCTCCACATGGGTGTTCACTGCTTGGTGGGTGTATCTGGAGGCCTGAGCAGTGTTTGCTTTGCCTCTGTTGGCTGATTTCACTGACAGACCTTTTAACTCGTTAATATTTTGGATCAGAAACTTTTAATTAATTAGTGACTGATTTACAATGCAAATGGAAACCTGCAGTCCTAGACGCGTTCTTCGGGGGGGGGGGGGGGGCGTCAGATTTACTACCTTTTGGACTTCACAAAGCTTGGCAGGGGTAGACCTGGACAGCTGCTCCAGTCTCGGGTGTCCAGGAGTACCACAGGCTGTGACGTGTGACATTATGGTCGTGTGTCATTTTGGGATTTTACTATTTTTAAAACACAGATTGTACAAACAGTACCTTTCCTCACTACGAAAGGTCGCTTTACAGATGTATTTTTACCCACAGGGAACATATTTTTCTGCATGGACGAACCCCTGCCCTAGCACCCCACTATTTGGAGTTTTCTGTTCCCCTTCCCACCATGGGATTTACCCCAGCACTTTGCTCCAACAATTCCAAGGTGGGAAAGACGCAGACGGCTGTATGAGCAGGCTCGCAGGGTGGGCATTTACAGACTCGGGGCACACCTTGGTTTCTACTCTTTCCACAGGGACTTTACTACTGCATAATTGCACGACGTTGTGAGGCAGTCCCGCTGTAGTAAATGCCAGGTGTCCTTTGGTTCCGTCACGCAGTAGTAAATGCTAGGCGTCCTTTGTGAGAAGTTGGCCTGGCATATGCTGTCCACTAATTATAGTGGGCACCTTGCACCAGTCCAAACAACCCCTTATTGGAGATAGGTTAAAGACAACCTTATTGAAAGCTATCCTAGTGGTAGCTATGGAGAGCAGCCTTCAGGCTAAGTCTTGAAGGAATGTAAAGCAGCCTGTTTTACCAGTCTATAATCTCTTGAGTGACCAAATGAAAGAGCACCACACCAGGTATATATTCAAAATATATGTATTTATTGCTAAACACACCCCTCTAGTCTCTTTATGAGGCTAGAGTTCGAAGTACATAAGTTATAAGTTAGTTATCTACAGTAATAGCACAAATACACGTTTGAGCCCTAGGGGCGTACCAAACCATATACCAATAAAGTGGTATAAGAACCACGACTGAGCTAGACACAGGGCCTAGAGCCTGTAGAAGTGCTTGGACCACAAGGAACCACCCAAGGTAGTGACACAGGGGACCCACGGGGGACGCGTGCAGTGTGAGAACACAGCCGCGAATCGCCGTTGACTTCTATGGGGAAAGTCGCAGTTGGAATTTTAAAGAAAAGGGACACTTAGAGGAGGACTTGGAGCAAACCCTTTGAGAACTAGGCTGTTCTAGTGTCAATACCCACGGGAGCACCGGAGTACTCGAGTTACCTCACCCAGGGAGCCGGGTGCATAGGTGTCTTTCGGGGTCGGGTTTCGTCGTCGTTTTCAATGGCGATCTGCTGCAAAGTGCTGCTGGCGGCCAAGTCGAAAGTGTTCGGGTGGATCCAAAGGTGGATCGAAGATCTGAAGAACCTGAAAGCAGAGGGGACAGAGTCTGGGTCACTAGCCAGTGACCAGGAAGGCGATGAGCAGATGCCCACCGATGTCAAGTGCTTCAGGTAGGTTGACGGTCGTCTTGACTCTTCAGCCACGAGGTCCAGGAGGCGTCGACGACGACCAGGAGCTGGATTCGAGCTGTCCCACGACGTCTGTCGATTGCAGGGGTGTCGGCGACCGGATTGGACCCAACAAGCCTTGGCAACGGCAAGTCTCGTGGAAATGGAAGAAGGACGATGGTGCAGACCAGCAAGGTCTGTGGGACTCACCCAGCGAGGGTAAGTCAGGGCACGCCTGGAGCAACCAGGGAGCCCAAGCAGAAGAAGATTGGCCTTCGGGAGGGCCTACTAGCCAACGGACTAGCGACCGCGAAGGAGCCTCGAGTCGACGCACGTGGAGCTGGCTCACAGGACACTCGTGGAGTGGAGGCCAGTGATCTTCGGTGCAGTCGGTGCTGGAGGCTGGGGCTACTCGGAGCCCAAAGCACAACTTCGTGGGAGACCCAGAAGAGGATGCACTTGCAAATGCGATCGGTGTCCAGGGGTCACGGTTCCACGTTACCCACGACAGCTACGGGCCTCAGCTTTGCTGGGGACTCAGGGCAGCCTCGGGGAAGTTTGGATCTGTCACGCAGTAGTAAATGCTATTTGTCCTTTGGTTCCGTCACGCAGTAGTAAATGCCAGGTGTCCTTTGGTTCCGTCACGCAGTAGTAAATGCCAGGTGTCCTTTGGTTCCGTCACGCAGTAGTAAATGCTAGGCGTCCTTTGGTTCCGTCACGCAGTAGTAAATGCTAGGCGTCCTTTGGTTCCGTCACGCAGTAGTAAATGCCAGGTGTCCTGTGGTTCCGTCATGCAGTAGTAAATGGCAGGTGTCCTGTGGTTCCGTCACGCAGTAGAAAATGCCAGGTGTCCTTTGATTCCGTCACGCAGTAGTAAATGCTAGGTGCCCTATGGTTCCGTCACGCAGTAGTAAATGCCAGGCGTCCTTTGGTTCCGTCACGCAGTAGTAAAAGCTAGGTGTCCGTCACGCAGTGGTAAATGCTAGGTGTCCTTTGGTTCCGTCACGCAGTAGTAAATGGTAGGTGTCCGTCACGCAGTAGTAAATGCTAGGTGTCCTTTGGTTCCGTCATGCAGTAGTAAATGCCAGGTGTCCTTTGGTTCCGTCACGCAGTAGTAAATGCTAGGTGTCGGACACGCAGTAGTAAATGCTAATTGTCCTTTGGTTCCGTCACGCAGTAGTAAATGCCAGGTGTCCGTCACGCAGTAATAAATGCCAGGTGTCCTTTGGTTCCGTCATGCAGTAGTAAATGCTAGGTGTCTTTTGGTTCCGTCACGCAGTAATAAATGCCAGGCATCCTTTGGTTCCGTCACGCAGTAATAAATGCCAGGCATCCTTTGGTTCCGTCACGCAGTAGTAAATGCCAGGTGTCCTTTGGTTCCGTCACGCAGTAGTAAATGCTAGATGTCCGTCACGCAGTAATAAATGCCAGGTGTCCTTTGGTTCCGTCATGCAGTAGTAAATGCTAGGTGTCTTTTGGTTCCGTCATGCAGTAGTAAATGGCAGGTGTCCGTCACGCAGTAATAAATGCCAGGTGTCCTTTGGTTCCGTCACGCAGTAGCAAATGCTAGGTGTCCGTCACGCAGTAGTAAATGCTAGTTGTCCTTTGGTTCCGTCACGCAGTAGTAAATGCTAGGTGTCCGTCAAGCAGTAGTAAATGCCAGGTGTCCTTTAGTTCCGTCACGCTGTAGTAAATGCCAAATGCCGCCCTCGGGAGCCCTCCCACCCCCACAGACCACACTCGGAACCTCGGCATCATCCTTGACTCCTCCCTCACCATGACCCGCCAGATCAACGCCGTCGCCTCCTCCAGCTTCAACTGCCTCCGCAACCTCCGAAAGACCTTCAAATGGATCCCCCCGAACACAGAAAAACCGTCACCCACGCACTCATAACCAGCGGACTGGACTACGGAAACGCCCTCTACGCCGGCATCAACAGGACCCTTCTACACAAGCTCCAAACCATCCAGAATGCCGCGGCCAGACTCGTCCTCGGGACCCCACGGCACGAACGCATGACTCAACACCTTCGAGACCTACACTGGCTCCCCGTTGAGAAGAGAATAACCTTTAAGCTTCTCACCCACACCTACAAAGCCCTTCACAACATCGGACCCAAATACCTCAAAGATAGCCTGTTTCCACGCACCCAAAAGAAATCTCCAATCCGCCGACCTCGCCCTAGCAGAGACCCCCCGCATACGCAGAAGCAGAGCAGGAGGAAGGGCCTTCTCCTACATCGCAGCCAAGACCTGGAACGAGCTCCCAGTCAGCATCAGACGCTCCCTGAACCTGCACATTTTCAGGAAGGACCTCAAGACCTTGCTCTTCGACTGAGCCGGAGCTGCCTACCCTCCCCCCTCCCCCCCAGCGCCTTGAGACCCTCACGGGTGAGTAGCGCGCTCTATAAACCCCCTGATAGATTGATCCTTTAGTTCCGTCGCGCTGTAGTAAATGCTAGGCATCCTTTGGTTCCGTCACGCAGTAGTAAATGCTAGGTCTCCTTTGGTTCCGTCACGCTGTAGTAAATGCTAGGTCTCCTTTGGTTCCGTCACGCTGTAGAAAATGCTAGGTGTCCTTTGGTTCCGTCACGCTGTAGTAAATGCTAGGTGTCCTTTGGTTCCGTCACGCAGTAGTAAATGCTAGGTGTCCTTTGGTTCCGTCACGCTGTAGTAAATGCCAGGTGTCCTTTGGTTCCGTCACGCAGTAGTAAATGCTGATGGCTTGGTGTCTGGATGGCTTGGTGTCTGGATGGCCTGGTGTCTGGATGGCCTGGTGTTCTGGATGGCCTGGTGTTCTGGATGGCCTGGTGTTCTGGATGGCCTGGTGTTCTGGAGGGCCTGGTGTTCTGGAGGGCCTGGTGTTCTGGATGGCCTGGAGGGCCTGGTGTTCTGGATGGCCTGGTGTTCTGGATGGCCTGGTGTTCTGGAGGGCCTGGTGTCCTGGAGGGCCTGGTGTCCTGGATGGCCTGGTGTCCTGGATGGCCTGGTGTTCTGGATGGCCTGGTGTTCTGGATGGCCTGGTGTTCTGGAGGGCCTGGTGTCCTGGATGGCCTGGTGTCCTGGATGGCCTGGTGTTCTGGAGGGCCTGGTGTCCTGGATGGCCTGGTGTCTGGATGGCCTGGTGTCTGGATGGCCTGGTGTCCTGGATGGCCTGGTGTCTGGATGGCCTGGTGTTCTGGATGGCCTGGTGTTCTGGATGGCCTGGTGTTCTGGATGGCCTGGTGTTCTGCAGGGCCTGGTGTTCTGCAGGGCCTGGTGTTCTGGATGGCCTGGAGGGCCTGGTGTTCTGGATGGCCTGGTGTTCTGGATGGCCTGGTGTTCTGGATGGCCTGGTGTCTGGAGGGCCTGGTGTCTGGAGGGCCTGGTGTTGTTGGTGCACCTTCAGGAGAGAACCCTTGCAACCAAGGTCACGGTCTCGACGTGTTGTCTGTCGACGCTTGTTGTTGCAGGCAGATGTGTTCAGAGTGGTTGAAAGATTAGACTCACACCACGCATTCCTGACATTTATAAACCAAAAAACATGACAATATGTAACTCTTTCTAGCGCAATTGCTTGATGACAGAACCGCTTTAACATCAGATCTGTTTGTCAGGTTTTGTGACACGTGACACTTTAGAGCAGCTCTCGGACCCCCTGGTGTAACTGGGCGGCTGCAACAATAATATGTGGACATGTTTGTCAGACTCTTTCCTGATCCCAGGCTCCTTCCACGAAGGGAAGCAAACAGCGGCGGTCTCAGTGGGTCACGCTGACACAATGACCGTGGTTAGGAGCCTTGGGTTAGCAGTGCACCTCCTGTCCTGGCCATACTGTCCTAAAGCGCGTTAGGAGCCTTGGGTTAGCAGTGCACCTCCTGTCCTGGCCACGCTGTCCCAAAGCGCGTTAGGAACCTTGGGTTAGAAGTGCACCTCCTGTCCTGGCCATACTGTCCTAAAGCGCGTTAGGAGCCTTGGGGTAGAAGTGCACCTCCTGTCCTGGCCACGCTGTCCCAAAGCGCGTTAGGAACCTTGGGTTAGAAGTGCACCACCTGTCCTGGCCAATCTGTCCCAAAGCGCGTTAGGAACCTTAGGTTAGAAGTGCACCTCCTGTCCTGGCCATACTGTCCTAAAGCGCGTTAGGAGCCTTGGGGTAGAAGTGCACCACCTGTCCTGGCCACTCTGTCCCAAAGCGCGTTAGGAACCGAAGTGCACCACCTGTCCTGGCCATACTGTCCTAAAGCGCGTTAGGATCCTTGGGTTAGCAGTGCACCTCCTGTCCTGGCCACACTGTCCTAAAGCGCGTTAGGAGCCTTGGGTTACCAGTGCACCTCCTGTCCTGGCCATACTGTCCTAAAGCGCGTTAGGAGCCTTGGGTTAGCAGTGCACCTCCTGTCCTGGCCATACTGTCCTAAAGCGCGTTAGGAGCCTTGGGTTAGCAGTTCACCTCCTGTCCTGGCCATACTGTCCTAAAGCGTGTTAGGAGCCTTGGGTTAGCAGTGCACCTCCTGTCCTGGCCATACTGTCTTAAAGTGCGTTAGGAGCCTTGGGTTAGCAGTGCACCTCCTGTCCTGGCCACGCTGTCCCAAAGCGCGTTAGGAGCCTTGGGTTAGCAGTGCACCTCCTGTCCTGGCCATACTGTCCTAAAGCGCGTTAGGAGCCTTGGGTTAGCAGTGCACCTCCTGTCCTGGCCATACTGTCTTAAAGCGCGTTAGGAGCCTTGGGTTAGCAGTGCACCTCCTGTCCTGGCCATACTGTCCTAAAGCGCGTTAGGATCCTTGGGTTAGCAGTGCACCTCCTGTCCTGGCCGTACTGTCCTAAAGCGCGTTAGGAACCTTGGGTTAGAAGTACACGTCCTGGCCGTACTGTCCTAAAGCGCGTTAGGAGCCTTGGGGTAGAAGTGCACCACCTGTCCTGGCCACTCTGTCCCAAAGCGCGTTAGGAACCTTGGGTTAGAAGTGCACCTCCTGTCCTGGCCATACTGTCCTAAAGCGCGTTAGGAGCCTTGGGTTAGCAGTGCACCTCCTGTCCTGGCCGTACTGTCCTAAAGCGCGTTAGGAGCCTTGGGTTAGCATTGCACCTCCTGTCCTGGCCGTACTGTCCTAAAGCGCGTTAGGAGCCTTGGGTTAGCAGTGCACCTCCTGTCCTGGCCACGCTGTCCCAAAGCGCGTTAGGAACCTTGGGTTAGAAGTACACCACCTGTCCTGGCCACGCTGTCCCAAAGCCCGTTAGGAACCTTGGGTTAGCAGTGCACCACCTGTCCTGGCCATGCTGTCCCAAAGCCCGTTAGGAGCCTTGGGGTAGAAGTGCACCACCTGTCCTGGCCACGCTGTCCCAAAGCGCGTTAGGAACCTTGGGTTAGAAGTGCACCTCCTGTCCTGGCCATACTGTCCGAAAGCGCATTAGGAACCTTGGGTTAGAAGTGCACCTCCTGTCCTGGCCATACTGTCCTAAAGCGCGTTAGGAGCCTTGGGTTAGCAGTGCACCTCCTGTCCTGGCCGTACTGTCCTAAAGCGCGTTAGGAACCTTGGGTTAGAAGTACACCTCCTGTCCTGGCCACGCTGTCCCAAAGCGCGTTAGGAACCTTGGGTTAGAAGTACACCACCTGTCCTGGCCACGCTGTCCCAAAGCGCATTAGGAACCTTGGGTTAGCAGTGCACCACCTGTCCTGGCCATGCTGTCCCAAAGCCCGTTAGGAGCCTTGGGGTAGAAGTGCACCACCTGTCCTGGCCACGCTGTCCCAAAGCGCGTTAGGAACCTTGGGTTAGCAGTGCACCTCCTGTCCTGGCCATACTGTCCTAAAGCGCGTTAGGAGCCTTGGGGTAGAAGTGCACCACCTGTCCTGGCCACTCTGTCCCAAAGCGCGTTAGGAACCTTGGGTTAGAAGTGCACCTCCTGTCCTGGCCATACTGTCCGAAAGCGCGTTAGGAACCTTGGGTTAGAAGTGCACCACCTGTCCTGGCCAATCTGTCCCAAAGCGCGTTAGGAACCTTGGGTTAGCAGTGCACCTCCTGTCCTGGCCATACTGTCCTAAAGCGCGTTAGGAGCCTTGGGTTAGCAGTGCACCTCCTGTCCTGGCCATACTGTCCTAAAGCGCGTTAGGAGCGTTGGGTTAGAAGTGCACCACCTGTCCTGGCCAAACTGTCCCAAAGCGCGTTAGGAACCTTGGGTTAGCAGTGCACCTCCTGTCCTGGCCATACTGTCCGAAAGCGCATTAGGAACCTTGGGTTAGAAGTGCACCTCCTGTCCTGGCCATACTGTCTTAAAGCGCGTTAGGAACCTTGGGTTAGAAGTGCACCTCCTGTCCTGGCCATACTGTCCTAAAGCGCGTTAGGAACCTTGGGTTAGAAGTGCACCTCCTGTCCTGGCCATACTGTCCTAAAGCGCGTTAGGAGCCTTGGGGTAGAAGTGCACCACCTGTTCTGGCCACTCTGTCCCAAAGCGCGTTAGGAACCTTGGGTTAGAAGTGCACCTCCTGTCCTGGCCATACTGTCCGAAAGCGCGTTAGGAACCTTGGGTTAGAAGTGCACCACCTGTCCTGGCCACGCTGTCCCAAAGCGCGTTAGGAACCTTGGGTTAGAAGTGCACCACCTGTCCTGGCCAATCTGTCCCAAAGCGCGTTAGGAACCCTGGGTTAGAAGTGCACCACCTGTCCTGGCCACGCTGTCCCAAAGCGCGTTAGGAACCTTGGGTTAGAAGTGCACCACCTGTCCTGGCCACGCTGTCCCAAAGCGCATTAGGAACCTTGGGTTAGAAGTGCACCACCTGTCCTGGCCACGCTGTCCCAAAGCTCGTTGGGAACCTTGGGTTAGAAGTGCACCACCTGTCCTGGCCACGCTGTCCCAAAGCTCGTTAGGAACCTTGGGTTAGAAGTGCACCACCTGTCCTGGCCATGCTGTCCCAAAGCTCGTTAGGAACCTTGGGTTAGAAGTGCACCACCTGTCCTGGCCACGCTGTCCCAAACCTCGTTAGGAACCTTGGGTTAGAAGTGCACCTCCTGTCCTGGCCACGCTGTCCCAAAGCGCGTTAGGAACCTTGGGTTAGAAGTGCACCACCTGTCCTGGCCACGCTGTCCTAAAGCGCGTTAGGAACCTTGGGTTAGAAGTGCACCACCTGTCCTGGCCATACTGTCCTAAAGCGCGTTAGGAACCTTGGGTTAGCAGTGCACCACCTGTCCTGGCCATACTATCCTAAAGCGTGTTAGGAACCTTGGGTTAGAAGTACACCTCCTGTCCTGGCCACGCTGTCCCAAAGCGCGTTAGGAACCTTGGGTTAGTAGTGCACCTCCTGTCCTGGCCATACTGTCCTAAAGCGCGTTCGGAACCTTGGGTTAGAAGTGCACCACCTGTCCTGGCCACGCTGTCCCAAAGCGCAAGAGAAGGTCCGGGGCGTCTGTCTTCATGGAACCTTTCGCTGCTTCAGCACAGGAGCAGATCAGAGTGAAAACATGGGGTTTGTGCCCTGACATCCTTGGTGGCGAGTTCCTCCGACCCACTGCTGAGCCTTTTGTAGCCCTCAGTGTCTTCCTTCAAAGATGGGACCTGATCTGCTGGGGTCTTGTGGCATCGCCAATCCTGATCACCGAGGAGATAGATTCTCTTTCTAACAGCCCCCCCCCCTTCCTCACCATCCCCAGGGTGTCAGAGAACTGCAGCCCGTGGAAGGACGAGTGTCTCTGTACCCACAATACTGAAAACCCATCACCCAGGAGTCGGGGACACTCTTGTGCGCCATAGTTCCTGCATTACCTTCTTTCTCCCACGCTCGCACCTTGCCTCCCCGGAGCACTGCTTGCCTCCCCGGAGCACTGCTTGCCTCCCCGGAGCACTGCTTGCCTCCCCGGAGCACCTTGCCTCCCCGGAGCACTCTGGAGCACCTTGCCTCCCCGGAGCACTCCTTGCCTCCCCAGAGCACTCCTTGCCTCCCCGGAGCACCTTGCCTCCCCGGAGCACCTTGCCTCCCCGGAGCACCTTGCCTCCCTGGAGCACTCTGGAGCACCTTGCCTCCCTGGAGCACCTTGCCTCCCTGGAGCACCTTGCCTCCCTTGAGCACCTTGCCTCCCTTGAGCACTCTGGAGCACCTTGCCTCCCTGGAGCACTCTGGAGCACCTTGCCTCCCCGGATCACCTTGCCTCCCCGGATCACCTTGCCTCCCCGGAGCAGCTTGCCTCCCAGGAGCACCTTGCCTCCCTGGAGCACTCTGGAGCACCTTGCCTCCCCGGAGCACCTTGCCTCCCCGGAGCACCTTGCCTCCCCGGAGCACTCCTTGCCTCCCCGGAGCACTCCTTGCCTCCCCGGAGCACCTTGCCTCCCCAGAGCACTCTGGAGCACCTTGCCTCCCCAGTGCACCTTGCCTCCCCAGTGCACCTTGCCTCCCCGGAGCACCTTGCCTCCCCGGAGCACCTTGCCTCCCTTGAGCACTCTGGAGCACCTTGCCGCCCTGGAGCACTCTGGAGCACCTTGCCTCCCCGGAGCACCTTGGCTCCCAGGAGCACCTTGGCTCCCGGAGCACCTTGCCTCCCGGAGCACCTTGCCTCCCCGGAGCACCTTGCCTCCCCGGAGCACCTTGCCTCCCTTGAGCACTCTAGAGCACCTTGCCTCCCCGGAGCACCTTGCCTCCCTTGAGCACCTTGCCTCCCCGGAGCACCTTGCCTCCCGGAGCACCTTGCCTCCCTGGAGCACTCTGGAGCATCTTGCTGTGAGAAGTTGGCCTGGCATATGCTGTCCACTAATTATAGTGGGCACCTTGCACCAGTCCAAACAACCCCTTATTGGAGATAGGTTAAAGACAACCTTTATTGAAAGCTATCCTAGTGGTAGCTATGGAGAGCAGCCTTCAGGCTAAGTCTTGAAGGAATGTAAAGCAGCTTGTTTTACCAGTCTATAATCTCTTGAGTGACCAAATGAAAGAGGACCACACCAGGTATATATTCAAAATATATGTATTTATTACTAAACACACCCCTCTAGTCTCTTTATGAGGCTAGAGTTCGAAGTACATACGTTACGAGTTAGTTATCTACAGTAATAGCACAAATACACGTTTGAGCCCCAGGGGCGTACCAAACCATATACCAATAAAGTGGTATAAGAACCACGACTGAGCTAGGCACAAGGCCTAGAGCCTGTAGAAGTGCTTGGACCACAAGGAACCACCCAGGGCAGTGACACGGGACCCACGGGGGACGCGTGCAGTGTATGAACACAACCGCGAACCACCGTTAACTTCTATGGGGAAAGTCGCGATTAGAATTTAAAAGAAAAGGGACACTTAGAGGAGGACTTGGAGCAAACCCTTTGAGAACTAGGCTGTTCTAGTGTCAATACCCACGGGAGCACCGGAGTACTCGAGTTACCTCACCCAGGGGAGCCGGGTGCATAGGTGTCTTTCAGGGTCGGGTTTCGTCGTCGCATTCTATGGCGATCTGCTGCAAAGTGCTGCTGGCGACCAAGTCGAAAGTGTTCGGGTGGATCCAAAGGTGGATCGAAGATCTGAAGAACCTGAAAGCAGAGGGGACAGAGTCTGGGTCACTAGCCAGTGACCAGGAAGGCGATGAGCAGATGCCCACCGATGTCGAGTGCTTCAGGTAGGTTGACGGTCGTCTTGACTCTTCAGCCACGAGGTCCAGTAGGCGTCGACGACGACCAGGAGCTGGATTCGAGCTGTCCCACGACGTCTGTCGATTGCAGGGGTGTCGGCGACCGGATTGGACCCAACAAGCCTTGGCAACGGCAAGTCTCGTGGAAATGGAAGAAGGACGATGGTGCAGACCAGCAAGGTCTGTGGGACTCACCCAGCGAGGGTAAGTCAGGGCACGCCTGGAGCAACCAGGGAGCCCAAGCAGAAGAAGATTGGCCTTCGGGAGGGCCTACTAGCCAACGGACTAGCGACCGCGAAGGAGCCTCGAGACGATGCACGTGGGGCTGGCTCACAGGACACTCGTGGAGTGGAGGCCAGTGATCTTCGGTGCAGTTGGTGCTGGAGGCTGGGGCTACTCGGAGCCCAAAGCACGACTTCGTGGGAGACCCAGAAGAGGATGCACTTGCAAATGCGATCGGTGTCCAGGGGTCACGGTTCCACGTTACCCACGACAGCTACGAGCCTCAGCTTCGCTGGGGACTCAGGGCAGCCTCGGGGAAGTCTGGAAATCCACCTCTGGTGATGCAAAGACTTCGGCGTCCGACGGGAGCTTCAGCGATGCAGACCGCACAATTGCTTCTTTGGTGCCTGCCAAGCAGGGGAGTCACCCCTTGACCCCAAGGGAGATTCTTCAGTCCTCTAATCTTGAAGTAGAGCGTCGAAGGTCCAAGATCCTGTGTCAGAGTTTCGTCCAGGTAAATCTAAAGTCCTAAGGACTGGGTTCCCCTACTTATACTAAGGTAGGGGGTTGGACATACTCTGTGGCCCCACCTATGGGAGGGCCAGGGCAGAGGGGTGGTTACACCCCTTTCCCTTTGTCCAGTTTCGCGCCAGAGCAGGGGCTGGAAGCCCCTGAGCCAGTTTGAACTGGGGTATGCACAGGGACACCAAGTGTGCCCCCAGTGCAGGATTTCAAAGCACCCGAGAGTGCTCCCGCCCAGCCCCAATACACACTATCCTGTCTGGGGAGGTGGTCACACCTCCCTGGAACAGGAAACCTATTGTCCAGGCCTCCCCTGCTGGAGTTTCGGTCAGCAGCAGGAGGCCAGACTCGTGTCTGTGGCAGCGGCATCCATTTTGTGATGCCAGGGCTCTGGAAATTCAGTACCGGGTATACCGGTGTGTACATGTCTCTCCCTCTAGAAGGGTGGAATGCTACCCCCGCTGCCAGAACTGGCGGGGGGTAGTATTCCAAGATGTTTGACACCAAACACGACATGTTTCCGTGCAGCCATCCCAAAGTTAGCATTTAACGGGAGGTTATAATGCGCTTAAGAGTATATGGTCAGGCTGCACTACAAACAGCATCAGAGAAGGGTCTCCAAACGCTGCAGAGGGGCCCAGCTCATGCAGGGGCACCCTCTCACATAGGAACCACGCACTCTGCCTTTAGGATTGATAAGGCCTGCCATAGGAGTGACTTATAGGTTTATATGTGTGTATGTATGTGGTGATATAGGTAGCCTACATCACAGTAAGGGGTGCATGCACCACCTTACCCAGGCTGCAGTAGCAGACCTGTGGTGTCCTTTTGGCTGGCCTTCCAGGGGTGGCACAATACATGCTTCAGCCCCTGGCAGGCCTCTGAGGTACCTATGCCCTGGGTACATAGTATACCATATACTAGGGACTTATAAGGGCACTCCAGATTCCAATCAGAGATGTGCATAAGGCACATGGAAACCATTTTAAAGAGGAAGCAGCTAGGCTGGGGTTCTGATTAGCAGGGCCCCAGCCAGACTAAGGTCGAAAAACAGTGAAGCATCAGCAAAAAGTGGGGGTACCCATGTGAAGCAGATCCTACTCTCCTACACTTGCCTCCCTGGAGCACTCTGGAGCACCTTGCCTCCCTGGAGCACCTTGCCTCCCTAGAGCACTCTGGAGCACCTTGCCTCCCTGGAGCACCTTGTTGCCTCCCTGGAGCACCTTGTTGTCTCCCCAGAGCACCTTGCCTCCCCGGAGCATCCCCGGAGCACCTTGCCTCCCCGGAGCACCTTGCCTCCCCGGAGCACTCTGGAGCACCTTGCCTCCCTGGAGCACTCTGGAGCACCTTGCCTCCCTGGAGCACCTTGCCTCCCTGGAGCACCTTGCCTCCCTGGAGCACCTTGCCTCCCTGGAGCACCTTGCCTCCCAGGAGCACCTTGCCTCCCAGTAGCACCTTGCCTCCCTGGAGCACCTTGCCTCCCTGGAGCACTCTGGAGCACCTTGCCTCCCTGGAGCACCTTGCCTCCCTGGAGCACCTTGCCTTCCCTGAGCACCTTGCCTTCCCTGAGCACCTTGCCTCCCTGGAGCACCTTGCCTCCCTGGAGCACCTTGCCTTCCCTGGAGCACCTTGCCTTCCATGGAGCACCTTGCCTTCCATGGAGCACCTTGCCTTCCCTGAGCACCTTGCCTTCCCTGAGCACCTTGCCTTCCCTGAGCACCTTGCCTCCCCGGAGCACCTTGCCTCCCCGGAGCACCTTGCCTCCCCGGAGCACCTTGCCTCCCCGGAGCTGCTTGCCTCCCCGGAGCACCTTGCCTCCCTGGAGCACTCTGGAGCACCTTGCCTCCCTGGAGCACCTTGCCTCCCTGGAGCACCTTGCCTCCCTGGAGCACCTTGCCTCCCCGGAGCACCTTGCCTCCCCGGTGCACCTTGCCTCCCCGGTGCACCTTGCCTCCCCGGTGCACCTTGCCTCCCCGGAGCTGCTTGCCTCCCTGGAGCACCTTGCCTCCCTGGAGCACCTTGCCTCCCTGGAGCACCTTGCCTCCCTGGAGCACCTTGCCTCCCTGGAGCACCTTGCCTCCCTGGAGCACCTTGCCTCCCGGAGCACTCCTTGCCTCCCGGAGCACTCCTTGCCTCCCGGAGCACTCCTTGCCTCCCTGGAGCGCCTTGCCTCCGTGGAGCACCTTGCCTCCCTGGAGCACTCTGGAGCACCTTGCCACCCCGGAGCACCTTGCCTCCCAGGAGCACCTTGCCTCCCCGGAGCACCTTGCCTCCCCGGAGCTGCTTGCCTCCCTGGAGCACCTTGCCTCCCTGGAGCACCTTGCCTCCCGGAGCTGCTTGCCTCCCGGAGCACCTTGCCTCCCCGGAGCACCTTGCCTCCCGGAGCACCTTGCCTCCCCAGAGCACCTTGCCTCCCCAGGAGCACCTTGCCTCCCTGGAGCACCTTGCCTCCTGGAGCACCTTGCCTCCCTGGAGCACCTTGCCTCCCCGGAGCACCTTGCCTCCCGGAGCACCTTGCCTCCCGGAGCACCTTGCCTCCCTGGAGCACCTTGCCTCCCTGGAGCACTCTGGAGCACCTTGCCTCCCCGGAGCACCTTGCCTCTCCGGAGCACCTTGCCTCCCCGGAGCTGCTTGTCTCCCCGGAGCACCTTCCCTCCCCGGAGCACCTTGCCTCCCCGGAGCTGCTTGCCTCCCCGGAACTGCTTGCCTCCCGGAACTGCTTGCCTCCCGGAACTGCTTGCCTCCCGGAACTGCTTTCCTCCCTGGAGCTGCTTTCCTCCCTGGAGCTGCTTTCCTCCCTGGAGCTGCTTGCCTCCCTGGAGCTGCTTGCCTCCCCGGAGCACTCCTTGCCTCCCTTGAGCACTCCTTGCCTCCCCGGAGCGCCTTGCCTCCCTGGAGCGCCTTGCCTCCCTGGAGCGCCTTGCCTCCCTGGAGCACCTTGCCTCCCTGGAGCACCTTGCCTCCCTGGAGCACCTTGCCTCCCTGGAGCACCTTGCCTCCCTGGAGCACTCTGGAGCACCTTGCCTCCCCGGAGCACCTTGCCTCCCCGGAGCACCTTGCCTCCCTGGAGCACTCTGGAGCACCTTGCCTCCCTGGAGCACCTTGCCTCCCTGGAGCACCTTGCCTCCCTGGAGCACCTTGCCTCCCTGGAGCTGCTTGCCTCCCCGGAGCTGCTTGCCTCCCCGGAGCTGCTTGCCTCCCCGGAGCACCTTCCCTCCCCGGGGCACCTTCCCTCCCCGGGGCACCTTCCCTCCCCGGAGCACCTTGCCTCCCCGGAGCACCTTACCTCCCCGGAGCACCTTACCTCCCCGGAGCACCTTGCCTCCCCGGAGCTGCTTGCCTCCCTGGAGCTGCTTGCCTCCCTGGAGCTGCTTGCCTCCCTGGAGCTGCTTGCCTCCCTGGAGCTGCTTGCCTCCCCGGAGCACTCCTTGCCTCCCCGGAGCACCCCGGAGCGCCTTGCCTCCCCGGAGCGCCTTGCCTCCCCGGAGCGCCTTGCCTCCCAGGAGCACCTTGCCTCTCTGGAGCACCTTGCCTCTCTGGAGCACCTTGCCTCTCTGGAGCACCTTGCCTCTCTGGAGCAACTTGCCTCTCTGGAGCACCTTGCCTCTCTGGAGCACCTTGCCTCTCTGGAGCACCTTGCCTCTCTGGAGCACCTTGCCTCCCCGGAGCACTCTGGAGCACCTTGCCTCCCTGGAGCACCTTGCCTCCCCCTGGAGCACCTTGCCTCCCCCTGAGCGCCTTGCCTCCCCGGAGCACCTTGCCTCCCTGGAGCACCTTGCCTCCCTGGAGCACTCTGGAGCACCTTGCCTCTCTGGAGCAACTTGCCTCTCTGGAGCAACTTGCCTCTCTGGAGCAACTTGCCTCTCTGGAGCACCTTGCCTCTCTGGAGCACCTTGCCTCTCTGGAGCACCTTGCCTCCCCGGAGCACTCTGGAGCACCTTGCCTCCCTGGAGCACCTTGCCTCCCTGGAGCACCTTGCCTCCCTGGAGCACCTTGCCTCCCCCGGAGCACCTTGCCTCCCAGGAGCACCTTGCCTCCCAGGGGCACCTTGCCTCTCTGGAGCACCTTGCCTCTCTGGAGCACCTTGCCTCTCTGGAGCACCTTGCCTCTCTGGAGCACCTTGCCTCTCTGGAGCACCTTGCCTCTCTGGAGCACCTTGCCTCTCTGGAGCACCTTGCCTCCCCGGAGCACTCTGGAGCACCTTGCCTCCCTGGAGCACCTTGCCTCCCTGGAGCACCTTGCCTCCCCCGGAGCACCTTGCCTCCCCCGGAGCACCTTGCCTCCCCCGAGCACCTTGCCTCCCCGGAGCACCTTGCCTCCCCGGAGCACCTTGCCTCCCCGGAGCACCTTTCCTCCCCGGAGCACCTTTCCTCCCCGGAGCACCTTGCCTCCCTGGAGCACCTTGCCTCCCTGGAGCACCTTGCCTCCCTGGAGCACCTTGCCTTCCTGGAGCACTCTGGAGCACCTTGCCTCCCCGGAGCACCTTGCCTCTCCAGAGCACCTTGCCTCCCCGGAGCTGCTTGTCTCCCCGGAGCACCTTCCCTCCCGGAGCACCTTCCCTCCCCGGAGCACCTTCCCTCCCCGGAGCACCTTCCCTCCCCGGAGCACCTTGCCTCCCGGAGCACCTTGCCTCCCCGGAGCACCTTGCCTCCCGGAGCTGCTTGCCTCCCGGAACTGCTTGCCTCCCCGGAACTGCTTGCCTCCCGGAACTGCTTGCCTCCCCGGAACTGCTTGCCTCCCCGGAACTGCTTGCCTCCCGGAGCTGCTTGCCTCCCCGGAGCTGCTTGCCTCCCCGGAGCTGCTTGCCTCCCCGGAGCTGCTTTCCTCCCCGGAGCTGCTTGCCTCCCTGGAGCTGCTTGCCTCCCTGGAGCTGCTTGCCTCCCTGGAGCTGCTTGCCTCCCTGGAGCTGCTTGCCTCCCTGGAGCACTCCTTGCCTCCCCGGAGCACCTTGCCTCCCCGGAGCACCTTGCCTCCCCGGAGCACCTTGCCTCCCTGGAGCACCTTGCCTCCCTGGAGCACCTTGCCTCCCTGGAGCACTCTGGAGCACCTTGCCTCCCCGGAGCACCTTGCCTCCCCGGAGCACCTTGCCTCCCTGGAGCACCTTGCCTCCCTGGAGCACCTTGCCTCCCTGGAGCACTCTGGAGCACCTTGCCTCCCCGGAGCTGCTTGCCTCCCCGGAGCACCTTGCCTCCCCGGAGCACCTTGCCTCCCCGGAGCACCTTGCCTCCCCGGAGCACCTTGCCTCCCTGGAGCACCTTGCCTTCCCTGAGCACCTTGCCTCCCTGGAGCACCTTGCCTCCCTGGAGCACCTTGCCTTCCCTGGAGCACCTTGCCTTCCCTGGAGCACCTTGCCTTCCATGGAGCACCTTGCCTTCCATGGAGCACCTTGCCTTCCCTGAGCACCTTGCCTTCCCTGAGCACCTTGCCTTCCCTGAGCACCTTGCCTTCCCTGAGCACCTTGCCTCCCCGGAGCACCTTGCCTCCCCGGAGCTGCTTGCCTCCCCGGAGCTGCTTGCCTCCCCGGAGCACCTTGCCTCCCTGGAGCACTCTGGAGCACCTTGCCTCCCTGGACCACCTTGCCTCCCTGGAGCACCTTGCCTCCCCGGAGCACCTTGCCTCCCCGGAGCACCTTGCCTCCCCGGTGCACCTTGCCTCCCCGGAGCTGCTTGCCTCCCTGGAGCACCTTGCCTCCCTGGAGCACCTTGCCTCCCTGGAGCACCTTGCCTCCCCGGAGCACTCCTTGCCTCCCCGGAGCACTCCTTGCCTCCCCGGAGCACTCCTTGCCTCCCCGGAGCGCCTTGCCTCCCTGGAGCGCCTTGCCTCCCTGGAGCACTCTGGAGCACCTTGCCACCCCGGAGCACCTTGCCTCTCCAGAGCACCTTGCCTCCCCGGAGCTGCTTGTCTCCCCGGAGCACCTTCCCTCCCCGGAGCACCTTCCCTCCCCGGAGCACCTTCCCTCCCCGGAGCACCTTGCCTCCCCGGAGCACCTTGCCTCCCCGGAGCACCTTGCCTCCCCGGAGCACCTTGCCTCCCCGGAGCTGCTTGCCTCCCCGGAACTGCTTGCCTCCCCGGAACTGCTTGCCTCCCCGGAACTGCTTGCCTCCCCGGAACTGCTTGCCTCCCGGAACTGCTTGCCTCCCCGGAGCTGCTTGCCTCCCCGGAGCTGCTTGCCTCCCCGGAGCTGCTTGCCTCCCGGAGCTGCTTGCCTCCCCGGAGCTGCTTTCCTCCCGGAGCTGCTTTCCTCCCGGAGCTGCTTGCCTCCCTGGAGCTGCTTGCCTCCCTGGAGCTGCTTGCCTCCCTGGAGCTGCTTGCCTCCCTGGAGCACTCCTTGCCTCCCGGAGCACTCCTTGCCTCCCCGGAGCACCTTGCCTCCCCGGAGCACCTTGCCTCCCGGAGCACCTTGCCTCCTGGAGCACCTTGCCTCCCTGGAGCACCTTGCCTCCCTGGAGCACTCTGGAGCACCTTGCCTCCCCGGAGCACCTTGCCTCCCGGAGCACCTTGCCTCCCTGGAGCACCTTGCCTCCCTGGAGCACCTTGCCTCCCTGGAGCACTCTGGAGCACCTTGCCTCCCCGGAGCACCTTGCCTCCCCGGAGCACCTTGCCTCCCGGAGCACCTTGCCTCCCCGGAGCACCTTGCCTCCCCGGAGCACCTTGCCTCCCTGGAGCACCTTGCCTTCCCTGAGCACCTTGCCTCCCTGGAGCACCTTGCCTCCCTGGAGCACCTTGCCTTCCCTGGAGCACCTTGCCTTCCCTGGAGCACCTTGCCTTCCATGGAGCACCTTGCCTTCCATGGAGCACCTTGCCTTCCCTGAGCACCTTGCCTTCCCTGAGCACCTTGCCTTCCCTGAGCACCTTGCCTTCCCTGAGCACCTTGCCTTCCCTGAGCACCTTGCCTCCCCGGAGCACCTTGCCTCCCCGGAGCTGCTTGCCTCCCCGGAGCTGCTTGCCTCCCTGGAGCACTCTGGAGCACCTTGCCTCCCTGGAGCACCTTGCCTCCCTGGAGCACCTTGCCTCCCCGGAGCACCTTGCCTCCCCGGAGCACCTTGCCTCCCCGGTGCACCTTGCCTTCCCGGAGCTGCTTGCCTCCCTGGAGCACCTTGCCTCCCTGGAGCACCTTGCCTCCCTGGAGCACCTTGCCTCCCCGGAGCACTCCTTGCCTCCCCGGAGCACTCCTTGCCTCCCCGGAGCACTCCTTGCCTCCCCGGAGCGCCTTGCCTCCCTGGAGCGCCTTGCCTCCCTGGAGCACTCTGGAGCACCTTGCCACCCCGGAGCACCTTGCCTCCCAGGAGCACCTTGCCTCCCCGGAGCACCTTGCCTCCCCGGAGCACCTTGCCTCCCCGGAGCTGCTTGCCTCCCTGGAGCACCTTGCCTCCCCGGAGCACCTTGCCTCCCCAGAGCACCTAGCCTCCCCGGAGCACTCTGGAGCACCTTGCCTCCCTGGAGAACCTTGCCTCCCTGGAGCACCTTGCCTCCCCGGAGCACCTTGCCTCCCCGGAGCACCTTGCCTCCCCGGAGCACCTTGCCTCCCTGGAGCACCTTGCCTCCCTGGAGCACTCTGGAGCACCTTGCCTCCCCGGAGCACCTTGCCTCTCCGGAGCACCTTGCCTCCCCGGAGCTGCTTGTCTCCCCGGAGCACCTTCCCTCCCCGGAGCACCTTGCCTCCCCGGAGCTGCTTGCCTCCCCGGAACTGCTTGCCTCCCCGGAACTGCTTGCCTCCCCGGAACTGCTTTCCTCCCTGGAGCTGCTTGCCTCCCTGGAGCTGCTTGCCTCCCTGGAGCTGCTTGCCTCCCTGGAGCTGCTTGCCTCCCCGGAGCACTCCTTGCCTCCCCGGAGCACTCCTTGCCTCCCCTGAGCACTCCTTGCCTCCCTGGAGCGCCTTGCCTCCCTGGAGCGCCTTGCCTCCCTGGAGCACCTTGCCTCCCTGGAGCACCTTGCCTCCCTGGAGCACCTTGCCTCCCTGGAGCACCTTGCCTCCCTGGAGCACTCTGGAGCACCTTGCCTCCCCGGAGCACCTTGCCTCCCTGGAGCACTCTGGAGCACCTTGCCTCCCTGGAGCACCTTGCCTCCCTGGAGCACCTTGCCTCCCTGGAGCACCTTGCCTCCCTGGAGCACCTTGCCTCCCCGGAGCTGCTTGCCTCCCCGGAGCTGCTTGCCTCCCCGGAGCACCTTCCCTCCCCGGGGCACCTTCCCTCCCCGGGGCACCTTCCCTCCCCGGGGCACCTTCCCTCCCCGGAGCACCTTCCCTCCCCGGAGCACCTTGCCTCCCCGGAGCACCTTACCTCCCCGGAGCACCTTGCCTCCCCGGAGCTGCTTGCCTCCCTGGAGCTGCTTGCCTCCCTGGAGCTGCTTGCCTCCCCGGAGCACTCCTTGCCTCCCCGGAGCACCCCGGAGCACCTTGCCTCCCCGGAGCGCCTTGCCTCCCAGGAGCACGTTGCCTCTCTGGAGCACCTTGCCTCTCTGGAGCACCTTGCCTCTCTGGAGCACCTTGCCTCTCTGGAGCAACTTGCCTCTCTGGAGCAACTTGCCTCTCTGGAGCACCTTGCCTCTCTGGAGCACCTTGCCTCTCTGGAGCACCTTGCCTCTCTGGAGCACCTTGCCTCTCTGGAGCACCTTGCCTCCCGGAGCACTCTGGAGCACCTTGCCTCCCTGGAGCACCTTGCCTCCCCCTGAGCACCTTGCCTCCCCGGAGCACCTTGCCTCCCTGGAGCACCTTGCCTCCCTGGAGCACTCTGGAGCACCTTGCCTCTCTGGAGCAACTTGCCTCTCTGGAGCAACTTGCCTCTCTGGAGCACCTTGCCTCTCTGGAGCACCTTGCCTCTCTGGAGCACCTTGCCTCCCCGGAGCACTCTGGAGCACCTTGCCTCCCCGGAGCACTCTGGAGCACCTTGCCTCCCTGGAGCACCTTGCCTCCCTGGAGCACCTTGCCTCCCTGGAGCACCTTGCCTCCCCCGGAGCACCTTGCCTCCCAGGAGCACCTTGCCTCCCAGGAGCACCTTGCCTCCCAGGGGCACCTTGCCTCTCTGGAGCACCTTGCCTCTCTGGAGCACCTTGCCTCTCTGGAGCACCTTGCCTCTCTGGAGCACCTTGCCTCTCTGGAGCACCTTGCCTCTCTGGAGCACCTTGCCTCTCTGGAGCACCTTGCCTCTCAGGAGCACCTTGCCTCCCCGGAGCACCTTGCCTCCCCCGGAGCACCTTGCCTCCCCCGGAGCACCTTGCCTCCCCGGAGCACCTTGCCTCCCCGGAGCACCTTGCCTCCCCGGAGCACCTTGCCTCCCCGGAGCACCTTGCCTTCCTGGAGCACTCTGGAGCACCTTGCCTCCCCGGAGCACCTTGCCTCTCCGGAGCACCTTGCCTCCCCGGAGCACCTTCCCTCCCCGGAGCACCTTCCCTCCCCGGAGCACCTTGCCTCCCGGAGCACCTTGCCTCCCGGAGCACCTTGCCTCCCCGGAGCTGCTTGCCTCCCCGGAACTGCTTGCCTCCCCGGAACTGCTTGCCTCCCCGGAGCTGCTTGCCTCCCCGGAGCTGCTTGCCTCCCCGGAGCTGCTTGCCTCCCCGGAGCTGCTTGCCTCCCCGGAGCTGCTTTCCTCCCCGGAGCTGCTTTCCTCCCTGGAGCTGCTTTCCTCCCTGGAGCTGCTTTCCTCCCTGGAGCTGCTTGCCTCCCTGGAGCTGCTTGCCTCCCTGGAGCACTCCTTGCCTCCCCGGAGCACTCCTTGCCTCCCCGGAGCGCCTTGCCTCCCCGGAGCGCCTTGCCTCCCCGGAGCACTCTGGAGCACCTTGCCTCCCTGGAGCACCTTGCCTCCCCCTGAGCACCTTGCCTCCCCGGAGCACCTTGCCTCCCTGGAGCACCTTGCCTCCCTGGAGCACTCTGGAGCACCTTGCCTCTCTGGAGCAACTTGCCTCTCTGGAGCAACTTGCCTCTCTGGAGCACCTTGCCTCTCTGGAGCACCTTGCCTCTCTGGAGCACCTTGCCTCCCGGAGCACTCTGGAGCACCTTGCCTCCCCGGAGCACCTTGCCTCCCTGGAGCACCTTGCCTCCCTGGAGCACCTTGCCTCCCTGGAGCACCTTGCCTCCCTGGAGCACTCTGGAGCACCTTGCCTCCCGGAGCACCTTGCCTCCCCGGAGCACCTTGCCTCCCCGGAGCACCTTGCCTCCCCGGAGCACCTTGCCTCCCTGGAGCACCTTGCCTCCCTGGAGCACTCTGGAGCACCTTGCCTCCCCGGAGCACCTTGCCTCCCGGAGCACCTTGCCTCCCCGGAGCACCTTGCCTCCCGGAGCACCTTGCCTCCCGGAGCTGCTTGCCTCCCGGAGCACTCCTTGCCTCCCCGGAGCACTCCTTGCCTCCCCGGAGCACTCCTTGCCTCCCCGGAGCACTCCTTGCCTCCCCGGAGCACCTTGCCTCCCAGGAGCACCTTGCCTCTCTGGAGCACCTTGCCTCTCTGGAGCACCTTGCCTCTCTGGAGCACCTTGCCTCTCTGGAGCACCTTGCCTCTCTGGAGCACCTTGCCTCCCCGGAGCACTCTGGAGCACCTTGCCTCCCCCGGAGCACCTTGCCTCCCCCGGAGCACCTTGCCTCCCCCGGAGCACCTTGCCTCCCCCGGAGCACCTTGCCTCCCTGGAGCACTCTGGAGCACCTTGCCTCCCTGGAGCACCTTGCCTCCCTGGAGCACGTTGCCTCCCTGGAGCACCTTGCCTCCCCGGAGCTGCTTGCCTCCCCGGAGCTGCTTGCCTCCCCGGAGCACCTTCCCTCCCCGGAGCACCTTCCCTCCCCGGAGCACCTTCCCTCCCCGGGGCACCTTCCCTCCCCGGAGCACCTTGCCTCCCCGGAGCACCTTGCCTCCCCGGAGCACCTTGCCTCCGTGGAGCTGCTTGCCTCCCTGGAGCTGCTTGCCTCCCCGGAGCACTGCTTGCCTCCCCGGAGCACTCCTTGCCTCCCCGGAGCACCTTGCCTCCCCGGAGCGCCTTGCCTCCCCGGAGCGCCTTGCCTCCCAGGAGCACCTTGCCTCTCTGGAGCACCTTGCCTCTCTGGAGCAACTTGCCTCTCTGGAGCACCTTGCCTCTCTGGAGCACCTTGCCTCTCTGGAGCACCTTGCCTCTCTGGAGCACCTTGCCTCCCTGGAGCACCTTGCCTCCCTGGAGCACCTTGCCTCCCCCTGAGCACCTTGCCTCCCCCTGAGCACCTTGCCTCCCTCTGAGCACCTTGCCTCCCCGGAGCACCTTGCCTCCCTGGAGCACTCTGGAGCACCTTGCCTCTCTGGAGCACCTTGCCTCTCTGGAGCACCTTGCCTCTCTGGAGCACCTTGCCTCCCCGGAGCACTCTGGAGCACCTTCCCTCCCCCGGAGCGCCTTGCCTCCCTGGAGCGCCTTGCCTCCCCGGAGCGCCTTGCCTCCCAGGAGCACCTTGCCTCTCTGGAGCACCTTGCCTCTCTGGAGCACCTTGCCTCTCTGGAGCAACTTGCCTCTCTGGAGCAACTTGCCTCTCTGGAGCAACTTGCCTCTCTGGAGCACCTTGCCTCTCTGGAGCACCTTGCCTCTCTGGAGCACCTTGCCTCTCTGGAGCACCTTGCCTCCCGGAGCACCTGGAGCACCTTGCCTCCCCGGAGCACCTGGAGCACCTTGCCTCCCGGAGCACCTTGCCTCCCCGGAGCACCTTGCCTCCCCGGAGCACCTTTCCTCCCGGAGCACCTTGCCTCCCGGAGCACCTTGCCTCCCGGAGCACCTTGCCTCCCGGAGCACCTTGCCTCCCTGGAGCACCTTGCCTCCCTGGAGCACCTTGCCTCCCTGGAGCACCTTGCCTCCCTGGAGCACCTTGCCTCCCTGGAGCACTCTGGAGCACCTTGCCTCCCCGGAGCACCTTGCCTCTCCGGAGCACCTTGCCTCCCCGGAGCAGCTTGCCTCTCCGGAGCACCTTGCCTCCCCGGAGCAGCTTGCCTCCCCGGAGCAGCTTGTCTCCCCGGAGCACCTTCCCTCCCCGGAGCACCTTGCCTCCCCGGAGCACCTTGCCTCCCCGGAGCTGCTTGCCTCCCCGGAGCTGCTTGCCTCCCCGGAGCTGCTTGCCTCCCCGGAACTGCTTGCCTCCCCGGAGCTGCTTGCCTCCCCGGAGCTGCTTGCCTCCCCGGAGCGCCTTGCCTCCCCGGAGCGCCTTGCCTCCCGGAGCACTCTGGAGCACCTTGCCTCCCTGGAGCACCTTGCCTCCCCCTGAGCACCTTGCCTCCCCGGAGCACCTTGCCTCCCTGGAGCACCTTGCCTCCCTGGAGCACTCTGGAGCACCTTGCCTCTCTGGAGCAACTTGCCTCTCTGGAGCAACTTGCCTCTCTGGAGCACCTTGCCTCTCTGGAGCACCTTGCCTCTCTGGAGCACCTTGCCTCCCGGAGCACTCTGGAGCACCTTGCCTCCCCGGAGCACCTTGCCTCCCTGGAGCACCTTGCCTCCCTGGAGCACCTTGCCTCCCTGGAGCACCTTGCCTCCCTGGAGCACTCTGGAGCACCTTGCCTCCCCGGAGCACCTTGCCTCCCCGGAGCACCTTGCCTCCCTGGAGCACCTTGCCTCCCCGGAGCACCTTGCCTCCCTGGAGCACCTTGCCTCCCTGGAGCACTCTGGAGCACCTTGCCTCCCCGGAGCACCTTGCCTCCCCGGAGCACCTTGCCTCCCCGGAGCACCTTGCCTCCCCGGAGCACCTTGCCTCCCCGGAGCTGCTTGCCTCCCCGGAGCACTCCTTGCCTCCCCGGAGCACTCCTTGCCTCCCCGGAGCACTCCTTGCCTCCCGGAGCACTCCTTGCCTCCCCGGAGCACTCCTTGCCTCCCCGGAGCACCTTGCCTCCCCGGAGCGCCTTGCCTCCCTGGAGCGCCTTGCCTCCCAGGAGCACCTTGCCTCTCTGGAGCACCTTGCCTCTCTGGAGCAACTTGCCTCTCTGGAGCACCTTGCCTCTCTGGAGCACCTTGCCTCTCTGGAGCACCTTGCCTCTCTGGAGCACCTTGCCTCCCTGGAGCACCTTGCCTCCCTGGAGCACCTTGCCTCCCCTGAGCACCTTGCCTCCCTGAGCACCTTGCCTCCTCTGAGCACCTTGCCTCCCCGGAGCACCTTGCCTCCCTGGAGCACTCTGGAGCACCTTGCCTCTCTGGAGCACCTTGCCTCTCTGGAGCACCTTGCCTCTCTGGAGCACCTTGCCTCCCCGGAGCACCTTGCCTCCGGAGCACCTTGCCTCCCCGGAGCGCCTTGCCTCCCTGGAGCGCCTTGCCTCCCCGGAGCGCCTTGCCTCCCAGGAGCACCTTGCCTCTCTGGAGCACCTTGCCTCTCTGGAGCACCTTGCCTCTCTGGAGCACCTTGCCTCTCTGGAGCAACTTGCCTCTCTGGAGCAACTTGCCTCTCTGGAGCACCTTGCCTCTCTGGAGCACCTTGCCTCTCTGGAGCACCTTGCCTCTCTGGAGCACCTTGCCTCCCCGGAGCACCTGGAGCACCTTGCCTCCCCGGAGCACCTGGAGCACCTTGCCTCCCCCGGAGCACCTTGCCTCCCCGGAGCACCTTGCCTCCCCGGAGCACCTTTCCTCCCCGGAGCACCTTGCCTCCCCGGAGCACCTTGCCTCCCCGGAGCACCTTGCCTCCCCGGAGCACCTTGCCTCCCTGGAGCACCTTGCCTCCCTGGAGCACCTTGCCTCCCTGGAGCACCTTGCCTCCCTGGAGCACCTTGCCTCCCTGGAGCACTCTGGAGCACCTTGCCTCCCCGGAGCACCTTGCCTCCCGGAGCACCTTGCCTCCCGGAGCACCTTGCCTCTCCGGAGCACCTTGCCTCCCCGGAGCAGCTTGCCTCCCTGGAGCAGCTTGTCTCCCTGGAGCACCTTGCCTCCCTGGAGCACCTTGCCTCCCCGGAGCACCTTGCCTCCCGGAGCTGCTTGCCTCCCGGAGCTGCTTGCCTCCCCGGAGCTGCTTGCCTCCCGGAACTGCTTGCCTCCCTGGAGCTGCTTGCCTCCCCGGAGCTGCTTGCCTCCCGGAGCTGCTTGCCTCCCCGGAACTGCTTGCCTCCCGGAGCTGCTTGCCTCCCCGGAGCTGCTTTCCTCCGCGGAGCTGCTTTCCTCCCCGGAGCTGCTTTCCTCCCCGGAGCTGCTTTCCTCCCTGGAGCTGCTTTCCTCCCTGGAGCTGCTTGCCTCCCTGGAGCTGCTTGCCTCCCTGGAGCTGCTTGCCTCCCTGGAGCTGCTTGCCTCCCTGGAGCTGCTTGCCTCCCTGGAGCTGCTTGCCTCCCTGGAGCACTCCTTGCCTCCCGGAGCGCCTTGCCTCCCGGAGCACCTTGCCTCCCGGAGCACCTTGCCTCCCTGGAGCACTCTGGAGCACCTTGCCTCCCTGGAGCACCTTGCCTCCCTGGAGCACCTTCCCTCCCCGGAGCACCTTCCCTCCCCGGAGCACCTTCCCTCCCCGGGCACCTTCCCTCCCTGGAGCACCTTGCCTCCCTGGAGCACACCTTGCCTCCCTGGAGCACCTTGCCTCCCTGGAGCACTCTGGAGCACCTTGCCTCCCCTGAGCACCTTGCCTCCCTGGAGCACCTTGCCTCCCTGGAGCACACCTTGCCTCCCTGGAGCACCTTGCCTCCCTGGAGCACTCTGGAGCACCTTGCCTCCCCTGAGCACCTTGCCTCCCGGAGCACCTTGCCTCCCTGGAGCACCTTGCCTCCCTGGAGCACTCCTGGAGCACCTTGCCTCCCCGGAGCTGCTTGCCTCCCCGGAGCACCTTGCCTCCCGGAGCACCTTGCCTCCCCGGAGCACCTTGCCTCCCCGGAGCACCTTGCCTCCCCGGAGCACCTTGCCTCCCGGAGCAGCTTGCCTCCCCGGAGCACCTTGCCTCCCCGGAGCATGCTTGCCTCCCGGAGCACTCCTTGCCTCCCCGGAGCACTCCTTGCCTCCCCGGAGCACTCCTTGCCTCCCCGGAGCACTCCTTGCCTCCCAGGAGCACCTTGCCTCTCTGGAGCACCTTGCCTCTCTGGAGCACCTTGCCTCTCTGGAGCACCTTGCCTCCCCGGAGCACTCTGGAGCACCTTGCCTCCCTGGAGCACCTTGCCTCCCCCGGAGCACCTTGCCTCCCCCGGAGCACCTTGCCTCCCCCGGAGCACCTTGCCTCCCTGGAGCACTCTGGAGCACCTTGCCTCCCTGGAGCACCTTGCCTCCCTGGAGCACCTTGCCTCCCCGGAGCTGCTTGCCTCCCCGGAGCTGCTTGCCTCCCCGGAGCACCTTCCCTCCCCGGGGCACCTTCCCTCCCCGGGGCACCTTCCCTCCCCGGAGCACCTTGCCTCCCCGGAGCACCTTGCCTCCCCGGAGCACCTTGCCTCCCTGGAGCTGCTTGCCTCCCTGGAGCTGCTTGCCTCCCCGGAGCACTCCTTGCCTCCCCGGAGCACCCCGGAGCACCTTGCCTCCCCGGAGCGCCTTGCCTCTCTGGAGCACGTTGCCTCTCTGGAGCACCTTGCCTCTCTGGAGCACCTTGCCTCTCTGGAGCAACTTGCCTCTCTGGAGCACCTTGCCTCTCTGGAGCACCTTGCCTCTCTGGAGCACCTTGCCTCTCTGGAGCACCTTGCCTCTCTGGAGCACCTTGCCTCCCCGGAGCACTCTGGATCACCTTGCCTCCCTGGAGCACCTTGCCTCCCCTGAGCACCTTGCCTCCCCTGAGCACCTTGCCTCCCGGAGCACCTTGCCTCCCTGGAGCACCTTGCCTCCCTGGAGCACTCTGGAGCACCTTGCCTCTCTGGAGCAACTTGCCTCTCTGGAGCACCTTGCCTCTCTGGAGCACCTTGCCTCTCTGGAGCACCTTGCCTCCCCGGAGCACTCTGGAGCACCTTGCCTCCCTGGAGCACCTTGCCTCCCGGAGCACTCCTTGCCTCCCCGGAGCACCTTGCCTCCCCGGAGCACTCCTTGCCTCCCAGGAGCACCTTGCCTCTCTGGAGCACCTTGCCTCTCTGGAGCACCTTGCCTCCCTGGAGCACCTTGCCTCCCTGGAGCACTCTGGAGCACCTTGCCTCCCCTGAGCACCTTGAGCACCTTGCCTCCCCGGAGCACCTTGCCTCCCTGGAGCACCTTGCCTCCCTGGAGCACTCTGGAGCACCTTGCCTCCCCGGAGCTGCTTGCCTCCCCGGAGCACCTTGCCTCCCCGGAGCACCTTGCCTCCCCGGAGCACCTTGCCTCCCCGGAGCAGCTTGCCTCCCCGGAGCTGCTTGCCTCCCCGGAGCTGCTTGCCTCCCCGGAGCACTCCTTGCCTCCCCGGAGCACTCCTTGCCTCCCAGGAGCACCTTGCCTCTCTGGAGCACCTTGCCTCTCTGGAGCACCTTGCCTCCCGGAGCACTCTGGAGCACCTTGCCTCCCCGGAGCACCTTGCCTCCCGGGCACTCTGGAGCACCTTGCCTCCCTGGAGCACCTTGCCTCCCCGGAGCACCTTGCCTCCCCGGAGCACCTTGCCTCCCTGGAGCACTCTGGAGCACCTTGCCTCCCTGGAGCACCTTGCCTCCCTGGAGCACCTTGCCTCCCTGGAGCACCTTGCCTCCCTGGAGCTGCTTTCCTCCCTGGAGCTGCTTTCCTCCTGGAGCTGCTTGCCTCCCGGAGCTGCTTGCCTCCCCGGAGCTGCTTGCCTCCCCGGAGCTGCTTGCCTCCCGGAGCACCTTCCCTCCCGGGGCACCTCCTCCCGGGCACCTCCCTCCGGAGCACCTTGCCTTCCCGGAGCACCTTGCCTCCCCGGAGCACCTTGCCTCCCTGGAGCTGCTTGCCTCCCTGGAGCTGCTTGCCTCCCCGGAGCACTGCTTGCCTCCCCGGAGCACTCCTTGCCTCCCCGGAGCACCCCGGAGCACCTTGCCTCCCCGGAGCGCCTTGCCTCCCCGGAGCGCCTTGCCTCCCAGGAGCGCCTTGCCTCCCAGGAGCACCTTGCCTCTCTGGAGCACCTTGCCTCTCTGGAGCAACTTGCCTCTCTGGAGCACCTTGCCTCTCTGGAGCACCTTGCCTCTCTGGAGCACCTTGCCTCCCTGGAGCACCTTGCCTCCCTGGAGCACCTTGCCTCCCCCTGAGCACCTTGCCTCCCCCTGAGCACCTTGCCTCCCCCTGAGCACCTTGCCTCCCCGGAGCACCTTGCCTCCCTGGAGCACTCTGGAGCACCTTGCCTCTCTGGAGCAACTTGCCTCTCTGGAGCACCTTGCCTCTCTGGAGCACCTTGCCTCTCTGGAGCACCTTGCCTCCCCGGAGCACTCTGGAGCACCTTGCCTCCCTGGAGCACCTTGCCTCCCCCGGAGCACCTTGCCTCCCCGGAGCGCCTTGCCTCCCAGGAGTACCTTGCCTCCCAGGAGCACCTTGCCTCTCTGGAGCACCTTGCCTCTCTGGAGCACCTTGCCTCTCTGGAGCACCTTGCCTCTCTGGAGCAACTTGCCTCTCTGGAGCACCTTGCCTCTCTGGAGCACCTTGCCTCTCTGGAGCACCTTGCCTCTCTGGAGCACCTTGCCTCTCTGGAGCACCTTGCCTCCCCGGAGCACTCTGGAGCACCTTGCCTCCCTGGAGCACCTTGCCTCCCCCGGAGCACCTTGCCTCCCCGGAGCACCTTTCCTCCCCGGAGCACCTTGCCTCCCCGGAGCACCTTGCCTCCCCGGAGCACCTTGCCTCCCTGGAGCACCTTGCCTCCCTGGAGCACCTTGCCTCCCTGGAGCACTCTGGAGCACCTTGCCTCCCCGGAGCACCTTGCCTCCCCGGAGCACCTTGCCTCCCCGGAGCACCTTGCCTCCCCGGAGCACCTTGCCTCCCCGGAGCACCTTGCCTCCCCGGAGCACCTTGCCTCCCCGGAGCACCTTGCCTCCCCGGAGCACCTTGCCTCCCCGGAGCTGCTTGCCTCCCCGGAGCTGCTTGCCTCCCCGGAGCTGCTTGCCTCCCCGGAACTGCTTGCCTCCCCGGAGCTGCTTGCCTCCCCGGAGCTGCTTTCCTCCCCGGAGCTGCTTTCCTCCCCGGAGCTGCTTTCCTCCCCGGAGCTGCTTTCCTCCCCGGAGCTGCTTTCCTCCCCGGAGCTGCTTTCCTCCCCGGAGCTGCTTGCCTCCCCGGAGCGCTCCTTGCCTCCCTGGAGCGCTCCTTGCCTCCCCGGAGCGCCTTGCCTCCCCGGAGCGCCTTGCCTCCCTGGAGCACCTTGCCTCCCTGGAGCACCTTCCCTCCCGGGGCACCTTCCCTCCCGGGGCACCTTCCCTCCCCGGAGCACCTTCCCTCCCCGAAGCACCTTGCCTCCCGGAGCACCTTGCCTCCCGGAGCACCTTGCCTCCCGGAGCACCTTGCCTCCCGGAGCACCTTGCCTCCCCGGTGCACCTTGCCTCCCCGGTGCACCTTGCCTCCCTGGAGCACCTTGCCTCCCTGGAGCACCTTGCCTCCCCGGAGCACTCCTTGCCTCCCCGGAGCACTCCTTGCCTCCCCGGAGCACTCCTTGCCTCCCTGGAGCGCCTTGCCTCCCTGGAGCGCCTTGCCTCCCTGGAGCACTCTGGAGCACCTTGCCACCCCGGAGCACCTTGCCTCCCAGGAGCACCTTGCCTCCCGGAGCACCTTGCCTCCCGGAGCACCTTGCCTCCCGGAGCAGCTTGCCTCCCTGGAGCACCTTGCCTCCCCGGAGCACCTTGCCTCCCCGGAGCTGCTTGCCTCCCCGGAGCACCTTGCCTCCCCGGAGCACCTTGCCTCCCCAGAGCACCTTGCCTCCCCGGAGCACTCTGGAGCACCTTGCCTCCCTGGAGCACCTTGCCTCCCTGGAGCACCTTGCCTCCCTGGAGCACCTTGCCTCCCCGGAGCACCTTGCCTCCCCGGAGCACCTTGCCTCCCTGGAGCACCTTGCCTCCCTGGAGCACTCTGGAGCACCTTGCCTCCCCGGAGCACCTTGCCTCCCCGGAGCTGCTTGTCTCCCCGGAGCACCTTGCCTCCCGGAGCACCTTGCCTCCCGGAGCACCTTCCCTCCCCGGAGCACCTTGCCTCCCGGAACTGCTTGCCTCCCCGGAACTGCTTGCCTCCCCGGAACTGCTTGCCTCCCCGGAACTGCTTGCCTCCCCGGAACTGCTTGCCTCCCCGGAGCTGCTTGCCTCCCCAAAGCTGCTTTCCTCCCTGGAGCTGCTTGCCTCCCTGGAGCTGCTTGCCTCCCTGGAGCTGCTTGCCTCCCTGGAGCTGCTTGCCTCCCCGGAGCACTCCTTGCCTCCCCTGAGCACTCCTTGCCTCCCCGGAGCGCCTTGCCTCCCCGGAGTGCCTTGCCTCCCTGGAGCGCCTTGCCTCTCCGGAGCACCTTGCCTCCCCGGAGCACCTTCCCTCCCCGGAGCACCTTCCCTCCCCGGAGCACCTTGCCTCCCCGGAGCACCTTGCCTCCCCGGAGCACCTTGCCTCCCCGGAGCACCTTGCCTCCCTGGAGCACCTTGCCTCCCTGGAGCACTCTGGAGCACCTTGCCTCCCCGGAGCTGCTTGCCTCCCCGGAGCACCTTCCCTCCCCGGGGCACCTTCCCTCCCCGGAGCACCTTGCCTCCCCGGAGCACCTTGCCTCCCCGGAGCACCTTGCCTCCCCGGAGCACCTTGCCTCCCCGGAGCACCTTGCCTCCCCGGAGCAGCTTGCCTCCCCGGAGCAGCTTGCCTCCCCGGAGCTGCTTGCCTCCCCGGAGCACTCCTTGCCTCCCCGGAGCACTCCTTGCCTCCCCGGAGCACCTTGCCTCTCTGGAGCACCTTGCCTCTCTGGAGCACCTTGCCTCTCTGGAGCACCTTGCCTCTCTGGAGCACCTTGCCTCTCTGGAGCACCTTGCCTCCCGGAGCACTCTGGAGTACCTTGCCTCCCTGGAGCACCTTGCCTCCCCGGAGCACCTTGCCTCCCCCGGAGCACCTTGCCTCCCCGGAGCACCTTGCCTCCCTGGAGCACTCTGGAGCACCTTGCCTCCCTGGAGCACCTTGCCTCCCTGGAGCACCTTGCCTCCCCGGAGCTGCTTGCCTCCCCGGAGCTGCTTGCCTCCCCGGAGCTGCTTGCCTCCCCGGGGCACCTTCCCTCCCCGGGGCACCTTCCCTCCCCGGGGCACCTTCCCTCCCCGGAGCACCTTGCCTCCCCGGAGCACCTTGCCTCCCCGGAGCACCTTGCCTCCCCGGAGCTGCTTGCCTCCCTGGAGCTGCTTGCCTCCCCGGAGCACTCCTTGCCTCCCGGAGCACTCCTTGCCTCCCGGAGCACCTTGCCTCCCCGGAGCGCCTTGCCTCCCAGGAGCACGTTGCCTCTCTGGAGCACCTTGCCTCTCTGGAGCACCTTGCCTCTCTGGAGCACCTTGCCTCTCTGGAGCACCTTGCCTCTCTGGAGCACCTTGCCTCCCTGGAGCACCTTGCCTCCCCCTGAGCACCTTGCCTCCCCCTGAGCACCTTGCCTCCCCGGAGCACCTTGCCTCCCTGGAGCACCTTGCCTCCCTGGAGCACTCTGGAGCACCTTGCCTCTCTGGAGCAACTTGCCTCTCTGGAGCACCTTGCCTCTCTGGAGCACCTTGCCTCCCGGAGCACTCTGGAGCACCTTGCCTCCCTGGAGCACCTTGCCTCCCCGGAGCACCTTGCCTCCCCGGAGCACCTTGCCTCCCCTGAGCACCTTGCCTCCCCCTGAGCACCTTGCCTCCCAGGAGCACCTTGCCTCTCTGGAGCACCTTGCCTCTCTGGAGCACCTTGCCTCTCTGGAGCACCTTGCCTCTCTGGAGCACCTTGCCTCTCTGGAGCACCTTGCCTCTCTGGAGCACCTTGCCTCTCTGGAGCACCTTGCCTCCCCGGAGCACTCTGGAGCACCTTGCCTCCCTGGAGCACCTTGCCTCCCCCGGAGCACCTTGCCTCCCCGGAGCACCTTGCCTCCCGGAGCACCTTGCCTCCCGGAGCACCTTGCCTCCCCGGAGCACCTTGCCTCCCCGGAGCACCTTGCCTCCCGGAGCACCTTGCCTCCCCGGAGCACCTTGCCTCCCTGGAGCACTCTGGAGCACCTTGCCTCCCCGGAGCACCTTGCCTCTCCGGAGCACCTTGCCTCTCCGGAGCACCTTGCCTCCCGGAGCAGCTTGTCTCCCCGGAGCACCTTGTCTCCCGGAGCACCTTCCCTCCCGGAGCACCTTCCCTCCCCGGAGCACCTTCCCTCCCCGGAGCACCTTGCCTCCCCGGAGCACCTTGCCTCCCGGAGCTGCTTGCCTCCCCGGAGCTGCTTGCCTCCCCGGAGCTGCTTGCCTCCCGGAACTGCTTGCCTCCCGGAGCTGCTTGCCTCCCCGGAGCTGCTTGCCTCCCGGAGCTGCTTGCCTCCCCGGAGCACCTTGCCTCCCGGAGCACCTTGCCTCCCGGAGCACCTTGCCTCCCGGAGCACCTTGCCTCCCGGTGCACCTTGCCTCCCCGGTGCACCTTGCCTCCCTGGAGCACCTTGCCTCCCTGGAGCACCTTGCCTCCCTGGAGCACCTTGCCTCCCCGGAGCACTCCTTGCCTCCCCGGAGCACTCCTTGCCTCCCTGGAGCGCCTTGCCTCCCTGGAGCACTCTGGAGCACCTTGCCACCCCGGAGCACCTTGCCTCCCAGGAGCACCTTGCCTCCCAGGAGCACCTTGCCTCCCAGGAGCACCTTGCCTCCCCGGAGCACCTTGCCTCCCTGGAGCAGCTTGCCTCCCTGGAGCACCTTGCCTCCCCGGAGCACCTTGCCTCCCCGGAGCTGCTTGCCTCCCCGGAGCACCTTGCCTCCCCAGAGCACCTTGCCTCCCCGGAGCACTCTGGAGCACCTTGCCTCCCTGGAGCACCTTGCCTCCCCGGAGCACCTTGCCTCCCCGGAGCACCTTGCCTCCCCGGAGCACCTTGCCTCCCTGGAGCACCTTGCCTCCCTGGAGCACTCTGGAGCACCTTGCCTCCCCGGAGCACCTTGCCTCCCCGGAGCACCTTGCCTCCCCGGAGCTGCTTGTCTCCCCGGAGCACCTTCCCTCACCGGAGCACCTTGCCTCACCGGAGCACCTTGCCTCCCCGGAGCTGCTTGCCTCCCCGGAACTGCTTGCCTCCCCGGAACTGCTTGCCTCCCCGGAACTGCTTGCCTCCCCGGAGCTGCTTTCCTCCCTGGAGCTGCTTGCCTCCCTGGAGCTGCTTGCCTCCCTGGAGCTGCTTGCCTCCCCGGAGCACTCCTTGCCTCCCCGGAGCACTCCTTGCCTCCCCGGAGCGCCTTGCCTCCCCGGAGTGCCTTGCCTACCTGGAGCGCCTTGCCTCCCTGGAGCACCTTGCCTCCCCGGGGCACCTTCCCTCCCCGGGGCACCTTCCCTCCCCGGAGCACCTTGCTTCCCCGGAGCACCTTGCTTCCCCGGAGCACCTTGCTTCCCCGGAGCACCTTACCTCCCCGGAGCACCTTGCCTCCCTGGAGCTGCTTGCCTCCCTGGAGCTGCTTGCCTCCCTGGAGCTGCTTGCCTCCCCGGAGCACTCCTTGCCTCCCCGGAGCACTCCTTGCCTCCCCGGAGCACCCCGGAGCACCTTGCCTCCCCGGAGCGCCTTGCCTCCCAGGAGCACGTTGCCTCTCTGGAGCACCTTGCCTCTCTGGAGCACCTTGCCTCTCTGGAGCACCTTGCCTCTCTGGAGCACCTTGCCTCTCTGGAGCACCTTGCCTCTCTGGAGCACCTTGCCTCTCTGGAGCACCTTGCCTCCCCGGAGCACTCTGGAGCACCTTGCCTCCCTGGAGCACCTTGCCTCCCCCTGAGCACCTTGCCTCCCCGGAGCACCTTGCCTCCCTGGAGCACCTTGCCTCCCTGGAGCACTCTGGAGCACCTTGCCTCTCTGGAGCACCTTGCCTCTCTGGAGCAACTTGCCTCTCTGGAGCACCTTGCCTCTCTGGAGCACCTTGCCTCTCTGGAGCACCTTGCCTCTCTGGAGCACCTTGCCTCCCCGGAGCACTCTGGAGCACCTTGCCTCCCTGGAGCACCTTGCCTCCCGGAGCACCTTGCCTCCCGGAGCGCCTTGCCTCCCAGGAGCACCTTGCCTCCCAGGAGCACCTTGCCTCCCAGGGGCACCTTGCCTCTCTGGAGCACCTTGCCTCTCTGGAGCAACTTGCCTCTCTGGAGCACCTTGCCTCTCTGGAGCACCTTGCCTCTCTGGAGCACCTTGCCTCTCTGGAGCACCTTGCCTCTCTGGAGCACCTTGCCTCTCTGGAGCACCTTGCCTCCCGGAGCACTCTGGAGCACCTTGCCTCCCTGGAGCACCTTGCCTCCCCTGGAGCACCTTGCCTCCCCCGGAGCACCTTGCCTCCCGGAGCACCTTGCCTCCCGGAGCACCTTGCCTCCCCGGAGCACCTTTCCTCCCGGAGCACCTTTCCTCCCCGGAGCACCTTGCCTCCCTGGAGCACCTTGCCTCCCCGGAGCACCTTGCCTCTCCGGAGCTGCTTGTCTCCCCGGAGCACCTTCCCTCCCCGGAGCACCTTCCCTCCCCGGAGCACCTTCCCTCCCCGGAGCACCTTGCCTCCCCGGAGCACCTTGCCTCCCCGGAGCACCTTGCCTCCCCGGAGCTGCTTGCCTCCCCGGAACTGCTTGCCTCCCTGGAACTGCTTGCCTCCCCGGAACTGCTTGCCTCCCCGGAACTGCTTGCCTCCCCGGAGCTGCTTGCCTCCCCGGAGCTGCTTTCCTCCCCGGAGCTGCTTTCCTCCCCGGAGCTGCTTGCCTCCCCGGAGCTGCTTGCCTCCCTGGAGCTGCTTGCCTCCCTGGAGCTGCTTGCCTCCCTGGAGCTGCTTGCCTCCCCGGAGCACTCCTTGCCTCCCCGGAGCACTCCTTGCCTCCCCGGAGCGCCTTGCCTCCCCGGAGCACCTTGCCTCCCCGGAGCACCTTGCCTCCCCGGAGCACCTTGCCTCCCTGGAGCACTCTGGAGCACCTTGCCTCCCCGGAGCACCTTGCCTCCCTGGAGCACCTTGCCTCCCTGGAGCACTCTGGAGCACCTTGCCTCCCCGGAGCTGCTTGCCTCCCCGGAGCACCTTCCCTCCCGGGGCACCTTCCCTCCCCGGAGCACCTTGCCTCCCGGAGCACCTTGCCTCCCCGGAGCACCTTGCCTCCCCGGAGCACCTTGCCTCCCGGAGCACCTTGCCTCCCCGGAGCAGCTTGCCTCCCGGAGCAGCTTGCCTCCCGGAGCAGCTTGCCTCCCCGGAGCTGCTTGCCTCCCGGAGCTGCTTGCCTCCCGGAGCACTCCTTGCCTCCCCGGAGCACTCCTTGCCTCCCAGGAGCACCTTGCCTCCCAGGAGCACCTTGCCTCTCTGGAGCACCTTGCCTCTCTGGAGCACCTTGCCTCTCTGGAGCAACTTGCCTCTCTGGAGCACCTTGCCTCCCCGGAGCACTCTGGAGCACCTTGCCTCCCTGGAGCACCTTGCCTCTCTGGAGCACCTTGCCTCCCTGGAGCACCTTGCCTCCCAGGAGCACCTTGCCTCCCAGGAGCACCTTGCCTCCCTGGAGCACCTTGCCTCCCTGGAGCACTCTGGAGCGCCTTGCCTCCCCGGAGCGCCTTGCCTCCCCGGAGCGCCTTGCCTCCCCGGAGCGCCTTGCCTCCCCGGAGCACCTTGCCTCTCCGGAGCACCTTGCCTCCCCGGAGCACCTTGCCTCCCCGGAGCACCTCGCACAGAGCCGGGGTCTGCTGGAGCCGACCACCACAGGCCTGCTCCCTGCAAGGTTAGTTGTGGGTGCTGGCTGCTGCTATTTCCTGGGGTGAGAATGATTGGATCTGCCTCCTTTTCTGGATCAGCCACTCTGTTCTGCGCAGTGTGACCCAGTCAGGGTGGTGAGTGTGGGCGGGAAGCCTTCACCCCCGTGCAGTGGATCAATATAACCCAAAATGTATCTTCAGGTCCGGTGTCCCCAGATCTGATGACCGCATCAAAGGCTGCCCTAACCATCAGGGGACCTTCCTGCCTCATACCTACTGGGGGCGTGTTTGGTCTCCCACCTGCAGGTGCCCTGGACTTCCCTTGTGTTACCGCTCAGATCGTTAGATCATAGTGCCAATATCGGCAACACTCACCACCCCTCATGCAGCATCATACCGAATAAATAAACAGACAAGACACGTTTTTCGTGGAGAAAATTGCTGCAGGTTTATTAGCATACCAACTATTCCAACATGGTGGGTTATCTTACAGGCGATCCAAAGGCAAGCCGCCCCTCGCGGCCTACCACCTGATGGGCCAACTTGCATCGTGGCCTTAGCCAATCGGTGCTTAGCGGTTATGGTGAGGGGATAGCCCCTCCCACCTCCGGTGTACCGTCGGTCCACCCCATTACTCACGCCCCCCCCCCCTACGAGGGGCGGAGCGTTCAAGCAACCCCCGGTTGTACAGGTTTCCAACCGCCCGTAGGACAGACGGCACCGTCGCACCCCAGGGTCCATCGCGAAGACTTCCTGGGGATATTAGGCCTCAGCACCCTTTGTGCTCCTGAAGAGGGTACCCCTGAGTACCTTTCCGCCTCTGGATCGCCCTGTAACTCCGCCTGCAACACAAAATAAAAGATTAGAAATTCCTTCCCCCCGCCCACCTTTATTACGCCGGGTAAGCGGTAGGGAGGGAACGGCGTCAGGGGTGAGGGGAAAGAGGCCGCTAGGTGGGCGGCGGAGGAACTTATACCTTTCGCCTTCCCCCACCTGGGCCGGAAATGACGAGCGGGACCCCAACGGGGTCTCGCGACACTGGGCTGTCCCGTGTGCCATCCTGTGGCACTAAAGGGGCCGCTCTCTTACCAGGGTCCCCTTCGTGGACGTCGGGCAGCCCACATAGTGCCAATATCGGCAACACTCACCACCCCTCATGCAGCATCATACCGAATAAATAAACAGATACCAGGATGATGTCCCCTACTCGCGCCAGACCAGACTTCCAAGCTTCGCCAATGCGAACCCGGTCGCGGACAAGATGATGGGGACCGGGGGGGGGGGGGGACACCCTAAGTACGGCTACCAGCCCTCACTTCAATAATGGACATGCCAACTTGCAGCTTGTAACATGGCCCCGGGTCCAGTGTGCAACTACTTTGGGGAAGGGGGGGACCCCTCCCACCCCCTGGGTCTTTACCTTCTACTGGTTGGCACCAACTACTGCCTGCCCCCATACCACGCTCTACCGAAGCTCTATCAGTTACTACTGGCATACCTCCTGGCCTGCACCATGCCTAACTCAATTAGTGGATAATACGTTTGTGACTATCCCCTATGCTACGTGCCTGCCCCGCTTAGATGCACTTCGGAGCATGTGGCCAAGAGCATTGAATGTCTATAGCCATGAAAACATAATAAGCCGCGCAATGACCAAGGACATACCTAAAATGTCTCTTGAGGTAACGCCCTTGGGTGACGTCAGGCAGGCAAAATGCCAGAGACTTCGGCTGCCACAAGCAGCCCTTGATGTCAAAAGGACCAACATGTCCTAGAACACCCCCTTGGATGTAAACCAAGCAAATCCCCCAACCTGCTTCCACCTGGTCCTGAATTGACACATCTGCACCCCCCTTCCGGATGACAATCTATGTGCTTCATGCTTTCTGGCTTTACTGCTAAGTGTCCCAGATCATGCACTGCTATATCCAACCAGATTACCTTCTTTCTCTGACCACAAGTGAAAGGATGATGTAATCACCAAACCCAATGTAAACCAAAATGCAAGCAGAACTTGTTGGGTGACATTCAACCTCTGTCCTTGAAGCGCAGCAAACGTGGCAATCGAAATTACAGAGCTGACAAGCCTCTATTTAACTTGAACTCGAAGTGTGACAAATGAGGCAATCCAGGCCCCCCAAGGCTAAAAGGATGGCTTGGGCAGAAGGCAATAGTCAACAATGATCTTGACTTACTCAGTGCCTGTTGTAGTGGTCCTCTCTGAAAGCCAGACAGTGCAACCTAGTGGCAGACTGTCAGAGGCGCCGGTGGTGACAATTAGTGACGGAAGATAACTTCCTGAAAAGTCCTCCATGTACCCCCACAATGAGGACCACACAAGTCTTCTACCATTCTACCCCTGTGGTTACTCATCCTGTCACCTAGGAGCTGTGGCCAGCCAGGACTATTGACTTTGTCGCTGTTTGGTAGTTGCATAAGGTAATTAAGCAACAACTATGCTATGCCCTATTCAAAATGCCACCTGCAGGTAATAATTATTCTTTCGTGCCACCTTGTGGCCTAATGATTCTGACCCGACCCCTTCCTTTCTTTATAAAACATTAAACTTTGTTAGCCCCGAAAACTAGATAACCAGGTGTTTGTGAGGCCTTAAAAGTACTGAAAGGTTCTGAGCAGTACGGCGAATACCAACCGTGCTGCGGTCTGCCCATGAGTTTATAAAGGTATCAAAATTAGAAATCCCTGGCAGCACGAGGTTTGCTGCTGTGGAAACTTCTGTGGCTTTGCCTATGGGTCACCAGTTTCGGTGTGCCCGGATATATTTTGCACAGCAGGTGAAAGGGATTCAACAATAGTTGATTAAAACAACTCTACTAGCTGAGCTTGGAACATAATACACTCCCATGCGCCCTTTCAGAGTGGATACATACACATAGCATGATAGTATCATATGCTTGAGCTAATTTTGCCACTTGTATATATGTAACTAACCACTAGTACATATATACAATAGTACTATAATACATAATACTATAGTACGATAAGCTCGCTCCCCTTTATTACCAAACTCTGCCGTCCTTCAAACTCTACGAGAAAAGGTGTTGTTCATTTGGGCGCTATTTAATATCACTCAAATGATGTGCCCAGAGATTAAATTAAAGGTCTGAATCCAGACCTTCCCCATATCCTGATCTCACTCATACCCGAACTGAGCAATATTCCAGCCCTACCTGCCATACCCTCCTGGCCACAGCGACGGTGCTCTGAACTGTCGCTGATGCATATCAGCTGTGGGGGGCAGCTCGTTTAACCCATATAGACCAGCTGGACGTGCCCCGGTTTCAAGTCACCGCAAATTAGTCAAGGGAATGTAAGATAGGCCAATCGTCCCTTAAACTGAAACAGGGGGATCGAGCCACAGGAATCAAACCATCAGGCGAAGTGAGCTGCCCGTTGTCACTCTTAATTCAAAAGCAGATCGCCAAAGGGAGGAAAGAAGGAGCCCCGGGATCAAATGGCATGCCACCTGCCCTGTTCAAAGCGAAGAGAGAAGATTGGGCGGATATCCTACAACCCCTCTTTCTGGAAATTAGGCAGCTAAATAGAATACCAGAATCCTGGAGAGGCTCCACAATAGTCCCAATTCATAAAAAAGGGGACAAGGCCGAGCCCAACAACTACCGCCTAGTAGCTTTGATTGATAATGAAGCAAAATATTTTGCAGGCACCATATTAGAGGAGCTCACACTCTGGGCTGAGACGAAACAGATAATACCACTGAATCAGACCGGTTTCCACAAAATGACTAGCACATCTACAAATATCCTTGCAATCTCACTAATAATTGACGCAGCAAAAGCTTCCAAGTTCCCTTTGCACCTGTGTTACATTGACTTCAGTGCTGCCTTTGACAACGTCGAGAGAGGCAGACTGTGGGGGAAACTGGCGCGATGGGGCATTCCACAGTCCACCTTAAACATGCTGATGCTTCTACACACGGACACTTGGGTGCAGGTGAAACTAGGCGGTGGCACCCATCTCTCCTCAAAAGTACCAACAACAAAAGGACTGAAACAGGGTTGTGTGCTTGCACCAACGCTGTTCTACTTATTCATGGCTGACCTACCAAAGGTGCTTGACGCCTGCAACTCCCACTCTCCAAGGGTGGGAGGGAGAACTTTGACCAATCTCATGTATGCAGACGACGTAGTTCTGCTTAGCCATACTCACGTCGGTCTTCAACATTTACTGACGGAAATGCAGAAATACGCAACAGAAAACAACTTAAAAATAAACCTGAGTAAGACGAGGACAATGTCAATAAATAACAAAAAGAATACACAGAAGAGCTGGTTCCTTGGCGGCACTAAAATTGACTCTGCTTCTGAGTATAAGTACCTAGGAGTCATATTCGATAAGGAAGGGTCGTTCTGGCGCCAAAAAGAGGACATAAGAAGGAAAGGTTTGTTGACTGCCCTGACGATGAAAAATTTGGCAAACCAATTGATGGGACCGACTTTGACCCCGCTACTGAAGGTAGTTCAGGCCAAACTTCTCCCCTCGATCACTCATGGTAGCGAGGCGATGCGGGGAAGAGACGCTAAGGAGTTGGACAGTACGCTGGTCAAAGCTTACAGAACCATGTTCTGCCTTCCGCTCTATACATCACCCGCTCAAATAAGGCTGGAGTTTGGCCTTCAACAACAAGTTTTAGCCAGGTATGGTGCATACATCATCTGTTGGCATAAGATAAGAAGCGCCACTACAAACACGCTTAACTATTTGCTGTGGCACGATATACAACACAGGGAGTTCTCTCAGGCAAGAAACTTTCTTCAGTTAGCCTTGGATTCTACCAAACTCTCTGGACTTTGGGATACGCAACTCGGCTACCTCAACTTTAAAAACATAAAACTAATCTCCGTAGTGGAGGACAAGGCAAGCTTCGCGAAAAGATCTCACGCCTGGATGACCCTTAACTCTTACAAATCACTCGCCCCACAACCATACTTTAATCAGGGCTATCCCAGGGCCATAAAAATGAACTTCCTAAGGTACAGAATGGGGATCCTTCCATGTACCCAGCATCTACCACCATGGCTGAGGACAAAAGGACAAGATACTTGCAGGCTGTGCAACACCAAGAATGGCGATATTCTTCACTTAATTTGCCTATGCGAAGAACTGGACGAAGCGCGGCAACAGCTCCTAAAAGAACCTCTTAAACAGAAAGGTATCCGCACCAGAAGGCAAGCAGTGCTGGCCTGCTTCAACCCAGAAAATATTCAATTAAACTGCAGATTGGCAAAATTCCTGTCGATGGCTGAACAAAAAATGCCAAAAATACAAAAAAATGCTTCACAAAATCCATCGCCGCAAAGCTGACTAGCAGACGGAAAAAAGGTCTTAGCGGAACCTCATCAAAGATGCTTATTAGCAGCAGAGAGACAAATCCTGCAATAAACAAAGACAATGTGATCGGACAAATGGGCAAGCAGGGCTGGAATAAAGACAATGTGAGATAAGCACATGACAGCATCCAGCGACCTATTGACTTTCCTTAAATCTAGCACAACCTAAATGCGATTTTAACCTGCAATGAATTTTCCATCTTTGAATTTTAATTGGTTTTAATAACGATTTTTTAAGAATTTTGTAGTGTTACTATTGCAATGGTTTTAATTAACTATGCAAAAATAAATAAACTTAAACTGAAACAAGGTATTGTTAACAAGGATGATCCCCTCAGTACAGTCACCCTCAGCATGCACCAGGTGGGCCGCAGGAGTCCATATCCTGTGCTGTTATCCGCTGTGCCATCTGCACCCTACAAAAGCAAGTAATGTCCCCCATATTCGTTGAAACGTCACACATTATTACACTGAAATTAGGAACATGTCACACATGGCTATGTAAAACCTTGGCAGCTATGTAAGATTATTGTAACTGCAACTCACAGTACACTGGTTATCCTGCTATCGTTGTGAAGCTCCCCGGTGCCTCCGGGCCAAATTTGCGCTATCCAGAAGGCTGTAACTATAATGCCTGCTTCAAGTAATAAAATGTGTATCGCTGGAACTTATTAAGGCTGGGGTGAAGTATGTTTGGGTCCCTCCCCTGCTGCATTCAGATTCCTATTGCAATCAAGGTAATAATCTGTAGCTACATGAATGAAATAGTCGTCATGTAATCACAATGTAATCCCAGGTCGGTCACGTGCTCTCCGGCCCTGCAATGTGGCTAAACTAAAGCAACAGCCATATGAACCCGGAAAGGCGATGGCCACCTTGCGCTGAGGAGGAAAACAGACTCAAGCCGGCTTGCACCGCACACTGCGCACACCACTCACAGAACCGCGGTGCCTTCAGCGAGCTGAACCGCAAAGGCCCCCCAAGCAGCAGCTGCACCTAGGATTGAGCAAGGCTGGAGTCCCTGCACAGGGTGCACTGCTCTCCGCTGCCCGTGCACTGAGCTTGCTGTGCTCACCAACTGCCCAAGTGGCCTCCTTCTACCAAGCAGCCCATCCCTGTTAGAGTGCAGGACCAGAAACCCCAAAAATGCCACACAACCAAAGTCTCCAAATCCATCATTTTTCATCCCCATATATCTATGGCAGCTAACCCAGCATCTACGTCCAGGAATAAGTGTAAATGTGTACTTCACTTGGGCGACAGCAGAGAAGGCTGAACCTGAGCACTCGCATTCAAAAGTAACCAAGGCGATCGCCGTATGTGCCCCCAGGTAAGCTACTCAGCTTCTAACCCTTGGCAATGACGTTTCGGTTTTTTATAATCCGCATTCTAGTCAGGACTCCCTTCGCTTCACCTTACCCAAATGATCGAGAAGTGCTGTAGCCTTCTGAATGCAGCATGAAAGGACACTGGGAGGCGTTCCTCCATACCATCAATTCGAAGATGCTTCGACCGAGGAGTCTGTTATTCACCGCAGACCATAACAACACCCGCCTGGTAACAGGATTTAACATGCATCATGCCCACAGTAGCATGTTCGAAAACAAGGTAATTACAAACTTAAACGCGCAACATTCCTGTTGACTACAGGATGGGGCACATGCACCGCTGTGGATGGCAACCCCCTGCTACGGAGAGTTACATAACATCATTTACTGCACCGACTGCCACTGCCTAAGATTCTTGTGATGATTTTTTATTGAAACCCACCGTGACCAGTGTTTAAGATCGTAAGTCGCGCCCTGATTACAGATTGCCACCGGAATCACTATTTTGACAAGCGTCGGAGCCCCCACGTGGCATCGGGAAGCATGCGACCGACCACTCGGTGCATGGGAGGTGCCCAACCAGCCGTGTGCCCGAGACTGGGCCAATTGAGACTTTTATCATTATGGCGACGTTAAGGGGACTGGTTACCCCTACCCATTCCAAGCGTAGGTGGCACGCTAAGGCATATGGTGCCGCCCCCTTGTATACGTGACCCGGCACAGGGGACCACGTGACCTCCCACGGATCAGAGGGTGTTGCGGACGTGACGTGACGGGCCGGCTCGTCAGCCAATCTGGCCCTGCCTGTTAATTGTTCCCCCGTTGACGAACCGCACTTTCGCCCCCGCTCGAAAGCCAGCAAGCCTGAAGATGCAACACAACGTACCATAGCCTACTACGGGCATACATATCATCGGGTTTACCACCAGGCACGGGCCCGACGCACCACAATGGCAAGGCATGCTCCTGCCTGAAGCCACAACCGCTGGCGATAATCGAGGAAGAGACAGGGTGCCCTAGGTCTCTAATCAGGTGGGGGAGCCGCGAGGAGGCCACAGCCAATGCCCCGCCACGCACCCGCCTCCTGAATCACACCGAAGCTGTAACCCCCGGAATCCTCCCGCTTTGAAGCCTACCCCGGGATCAAAGTATGACACCACGCGACTAGTCGGCGTGGAACCTGGGCACAGAAGCGCCGAGGTGGCTTGGTATACCGAGCCTCCTCCCACCTCATGGCTTCTTCCCCGGTCTGCAGTATGCTGACCACGACCCGGGGAGGAGGCCGATGCACTGTGCCCAGCGATGACGGGAGGAGCAGAGAAGAATTGCGGGCTGTAAGCGCCCCTTGCCACAGGGAGCCAGGTGAGGCTACCGGCGACGTTCCCGGAGAGACGCCCCACGTCGTTGTCCCCCCCCCCCCCGGCCAGGGGTCTCGCCCCAAAAGGGACCTGGATCCCCCCAACAGCAAGTGCACCGCGCGAAGGAGGGAGCCCTAAGCAGAGGATGATTCACTCGTAACACATCCTTCACTGGGGTCAGCGTGGCCCCCGAGGCGGGATGCCCATGACGCCTCCCATTGGACCAGGGTTTGATGCTATAACCAGGCCAGTCCCGCTTGGATTGCGTGAAGCGTCCTGCCCTGTGGTGCTCACAGAGAGGCCTGTGGTCTGTGGCCTCCATTGTGCGCCAGGCCAGTCCCGCATCGATTGCGTGCAGTGTCCTGCCCTGTGGTGCTCACAGAGGCCTGTGGCCTCCATTGTGCGCCAGGCCAGTCCCGCTTGGATTGCGTGCAGCGTCCTGCCCTGTGGTGCTCACAGAGGCCTGTGGCCTCCATTGTGCGCCAGGCCAGTCCCGCTTGGATTGCGTGCAGCGTCCTGCCCTGTGGTGCTCACAGAGAGCCCTGTGGTCTGTGGCCTCCATTGTGCGCCAGGCCAGTCCCGCTTGGATTGTGTGCAGCGTCCTGCCCTGTGGTGCTCACAGAGAGGCCTGTGGTCTGTGGCCTCCATTGTGCGCCAGGCCAGTCCCGCTTGGATTGCGTGCAGCGTCCCGCCCTGTGGTGCTCACAGAGAGGCCTGTGGTCTGTGGCCTCCATTGTGCGCCAGGCCAGTCCCGCTTGGATTGAGTGCAGCGTCCTGCCCTGTGGTGCTCACAGAGAGGCCTGTGGTCTGTGGCCTCCATTGTGGCCAGGCCAGTCCCGCATCGATTGCGTGCAGCGTCCTGCCCTGTGGTGCTCACAGAGAGCCCTGTGGTCTGTGGCCTCCATTGTGCGCCAGGCCAGTCCCGCTTGGATTGCGTGCAACGTCCAGCCCTGTGGTGCTCACAGAGAGCCCTGTGGTCTGTGGCCTCCATTGTGCGCCAGGCCAGTCCCGCTTGGATTGCGTGCAGCGTCCTGCCCTGTGGTGCTCACAGAGAGCCCTGTGGTCTGTGGCCTCCATTGTGCGACAGGCCAGTCCCGCTTGGATTGCGTGCAACGTCCAGCCCTGTGGTGCTCACAGAGAGCCCTGTGGTCTGTGGCCTCCATTGTGCACGAGGCCAGTCCCGCTTGGAATGCGTGCAGCACACTGCCCTGTGGTGCTCACAGAGAGGCCTGTGGTCTGTGGCCTCCATTGTGCGCCAGGCCAGTCCCGCTTGGATTGCGTGCAGCGCACCGCCCTGTGGTGCTCACAGAGAGGCCTGTGGCCTCCATTGTGCGCCAGGCCAGTCCCGCTTGGATTGCGTGCAGCGTCCTGCCCTGTGGTGCTCACAGAGAGGCCTGTGGTCTGTGGCCTCCATTGTGCGCCAGGCCAGTCCCGCTTGGATTGCGTGCAGCGCACCGCCCTGTGGTGCTCACAGAGAGCCCTGTGGTCTGTGGCCTCCATTGTGCGCCAGGCCAGTCCCGCTTGGATTGCGTGCAGCGTCCTGCCCTGTGGTGCTCACAGAGAGGCCTGTGATCTGTGGCCTCCATTGTGCGCCAGGCCAGTCCCGCTTGGATTGCGTGCAGCGTCCTGCTCTTTGGTGCTCACAGAGAGGTCTGTGGCCTCCATTGTGCGCCAGGCCAGTCCCGCTTGGATTGCGTGCAGCGTCCTGCCCTGTGGTGCTCACAGAGAGGCCTGTGGCCTCCATTGTGCGCCAGGCCAGTCCCGCTTGGATTGCGTGCAGCGTCCTGCCCTGTGGTGCTCACAGAGAGCCCTGTGGTCTGTGGCCTCCATTGTGCGCCAGGCCAGTCCCGCTTGGATTGCGTGCAGCGTCCTGCCCTGTGGTGCTCACAGAGAGGCCTGTGGCCTCCATTGTGCGCCAGGCCAGTCCCGCTTGGATTGCGTGCAGCACACTGCCCTGTGGTGCTCGCAGAGAGGCCTGTGGTCTGTGGCCTCCATTGTGCGCCAGTCCAGTCCCGCTTGGATTGCGTGCAGCGTCCTGCCCTGTGGTGCTCACAGAGAGCCCTGTGGTCTGTGGCCTCCATTGTGCGCCAGGCCAGTCCTGCTTGGATTGCGTGCAGCGTCCTGCCCTGTGGTCTGTGGCCTCCATTGTGCGCGAGGCCAGTCCCGCTTGGATTGCGTGCAGCGTCCTGCCCTGTGGTGCTCACAGAGAGCCCTGTGGTCTGTGGCCTCCATTGTGCGCCAGGCCAGTCCCGCTTGGATTGCGTGCAGCGTCCTGCCCTGTGGTCTGTGGCCTCCATTGTGCGCCAGGCCAGTCCCGCTTGGATTGCGTGCAGCGTCCTGCCCAGTGGTCTGTGGCCTCCATTGTGCGCGAGGCCAGTCCCGCTTGGATTGCGTGGCAGCGTCCTGCCCTGTGGTCTGTGGCCTCCATTGTGCGCCAGGCCAGTCCCGCTTGGATTGCGTGCAGCGTCCTGCCCTGTGGCCTCCATTGTGCGCGAGGCCAGTCCCGCTTGGATTGCGTGCAGCGTCCTGCCCTGTGGTCTCCATTGTGCGCGAGGCCAGTCCCGCTTGGATTGCGTGCAGCGTCCTGCCCTGTGGTGCTCACAGAGAGGCCTATGGTCTGTGGCCTCCATTGTGCGCCAGGCCAGTCCCGCTTGGATTGCGTGCAGCGTTCTGCCCTGTGGTGCTCACAGAGAGGCCTGTGGCCTCCATTGTGCGCGAGGCCAGTCCCGCTTGGATTGCGTGCAGCGTCCTGCCCTGTGGCCTCCATTGTGCGCGAGGCCAGTCCCGCTTGGATTGCGTGCAGCGTCCTGCCCTGTGGTGCTCACAGAGAGGCCTATGGTCTGTGGCCTCCATTGTGCGCCAGGCCAGTCCCGCTTGGATTGCGTGCAGCGTCCTGCCCTGTGGTGCTCACAGAGAGGCCTGTGGTCTGTGGCCTCCATTGTGCGCGAGGCCAGTCCCGCTTGGATTGCGTGCAGCGTCCTGCCCTGTGGTGCTCACAGAGAGGCCTGTGGTCTGTGGCCTCCTTTGTGCGCCAGGCCAGTCCCGCTTGGATTGTGTGCAGCGTCCTGCCCTGTGGTGCTCACAGAGAGGCCTGTGGCCTCCATTGTGCGCCAGGCCAGTCCCGCTTGGATTGCGTGCAGCGCACCGCCCTGTGGTGCTCACAGAGAGCCCTGTGGTCTGTGGCCTCCATTGTGCGCCAGGCCAGTCCCGCTTGGATTGCGTGCAGCGTCCTGCCCTGTGGTGCTCACAGAGAGGCCTGTGGTCTGTGGCCTCCATTGTGCGCCAGGCCAGTCCCGCTTGGATTGCGTGCAGCACACTGCCCTGTGGTGCTCGCAGAGAGGCCTGTGGTCTGTGGCCTCCATTGTGCGCCAGGCCAGTCCCGCTTGGATTGCGTGCAGCGTCCTGCCCTGTGGTGCTCACAGAGAGCCCTGTGGTCTGTGGCCTCCATTGTGCGCCAGGCCAGTCCCTCTTGGATTGCGTGCAGCGTCCTGCCCTGTGGTCTGTGGCCTCCATTGTGCGCGAGGCCAGTCCCGCTTGGATTGCGTGCAGCGTCCTGCCCTGTGGTGCTCACAGTGAGCCCTGTGGTCTGTGGCCTCCATTGTGCGCCAGGCCAGTCCCGCTTGGATTGCGTGCAGCGTCCTGCCCTGTGGTCTGTGGCCTCCATTGTGCGCCAGGCCAGTCCCGCTTGGATTGCGTGCAGCGCACCGCCCTGTGGTGCTCACAGAGAGCCCTGTGGTCTGTGGCCTCCATTGTGCGCCAGGCCAGTCCCGCTTGGATTGTGTGCAGCGTCCTGCCCTGTGGTCTGTGGCCTCCATTGTGCGCCAGGCCAGTCCCGCTTGGATTGCGTGCAGCGTCCTGCCCTGTGGTCTGTGGCCTCCATTGTGCGCCAGGCCAGTCCCGCTTGGATTGCGTGCAGCGTCCTGCCCTGTGGTCTGTGGCCTCCATTGTGCGCGAGGCCAGTCCCGCTTGGATTGCGTGCAGCGTCCTGCCCTGTGGTGCTCACAGAGAGGCCTATGGTCTGTGGCCTCCATTGTGCGCCAGGCCAGTCCCGCTTGGATTGCGTGCAGCGTCCTGCCCTGTGGTGCTCACAGAGAGGCCTGTGGTCTGTGGCCTCCATTGTGCGCCAGGCCAGTCCCGCTTGGATTGCGTGCAGCGTCTTGCCCTGTGGTCTGTGGCCTCCATTGTGCGCCAGGCCAGTCCCGCTTGGATTGCGTGCAGCGTCCTGCCCTGTGGTGCTCACAGAGAGGCCTATGGCCTGTGGCCTCCATTGTGCGCCAGGCCAGTCCCGCTTGTATTGTGTGCAGCGTCCTGCCCTGTGGTGCTCACAGAGAGGCCTATGGCCTGTGGCCTCCATTGTGCGCCAGGCCAGTCCCGCTTGGATTGCGTGCAGCGTCCTGCCCTGTGGTGCTCACAGAGAGGCCTGTGGCCTCCATTGTGCGCCAGGCCAGTCCCGCTTGGATTGCGTGCAGCGTCCTGCCCTGTGGTGCTCACAGAGAGGCCTATGGCCTCCATTGTGCGCGAGGCCAGTCCCGCTTGGATTGCGTGCAGCGCACCGCCCTGTGGTGCTCACAGAGAGGCCTGTGGTCTGTGGCTTCCATTGTGCGCGAGGCCAGTCCCGCTTGGATTGCGTGCAGCGTCCAGCCCTGTGGTGCTCACAGAGAGGCCTGTGGTCTGTGGCCTCCATTGTGCGCGAGGCCAGTCCCGCTTGGATTGCGTGCAGCGCACCGCCCTGTGGTGCTCACAGAGAGGCCTGTGGTCTGTGGCTTCCATTGTGCGCGAGGCCAGTCCCGCTTGGATTGCGTGCAGCGTCCAGCCCTGTGGTGCTCACAGAGAGGCCTGTGGCCTCCATTGTGCGCGAGGCCAGTCCCGCTTGGATTGCGTGCAGCGCACCGCCCTGTGGTGCTCACAGAGAGGCCTGTGGTCTGTGGCTTCCATTGTGCGCGAGGCCAGTCCCGCTTGGATTGCGTGCAGCGTCCAGCCCTGTGGTGCTCACAGAGAGGCCTGTGGCCTCCATTGTGCGCGAGGCCAGTCCCGCTTGGATTGCGTGCAGCGCACCGCCCTGTGGTGCTCACAGAGAGGCCTGTGGTCTGTGGCTTCCATTGTGCGCGAGGCCAGTCCCGCTTGGATTGCGTGCAGCGTCCAGCCCTGTGGTGCTCACAGAGAGGCCTGTGGCCTCCATTGTGCGCGAGGCCAGTCCCGCTTGGATTGCGTGCAGCGCACCGCCCTGTGGTGCTCACAGAGAGGCCTGTGGTCTGTGGCTTCCATTGTGCGCGAGGCCAGTCCCGCTTGGATTGCGTGCAGCGTCCAGCCCTGTGGTGCTCACAGAGAGGCCTGTGGCCTCCATTGTGCGCGAGGCCAGTCCCGCTTGGATTGCGTGCAGCGCACCGCCCTGTGGTGCTCACAGAGAGGCCTGTGGTCTGTGGCTTCCATTGTGCGCGAGGCCAGTCCCGCTTGGATTGCGTGCAGCGTCCTGCCCTGTGGTGCTCACAGAGAGGCCTGTGGTCTGTGGCCTCCATTGTGCGCGAGGCTCTCTTTGGACATCTCAGAAGGTACAGAGCCCGGCTCCTGTCGCATCCCTCCGGAGTCCCTTCTGGAGTCAGACCAGGCCCTCCTCTCCCAGGAAGACTGTGGTCTTTGATGATGCCAGGAAACAACCTGCCGATGCCCCCCTCTGCCCGAAGGTGCATCTGTGCCCCAACATCTCCGTTGCTATTGTGAAGAGCTTGATTCTTAACTTGGGGAGGAGACCGGTGTGTGTCCCCACAGAGTTTAATAATCCAGTGCCCAGTTAGTAAAGGAATCCTGGGCTCGTTTTAAGCAGCTGTGGATTAAAGCCACAAGCTTCTCTCGGAGGAAATACGTGTAAAGTGTTTTAGCAGGCCCAAAGCACCATTACGGCTAATAAAAAGAAGAAGCATTTATATCTCGAAGGACTCCGAAAATGACATTTTGTAAACGGGACTGCGAGTTCCATATTTTTAAAGAAAACAACATAATTCGTCTCCAGAACAGAATGTGAATTCCAGCCGGTGTTAGTCTATGGGGCCTGGGTGAGGGGGGCCTGGGTGAGGGGACCCTGGGCACGTGGCCAGGCCGACTGCACAGGAACAGCTCATCCCGAAAACAGTTTCAGCTTTTGACACAGCCCTTTGGTGGAAGTCCAAGTCCTCCACGGGGTCAGGCAGGACGCGGGGGCTGCCGGGGGGGTTGGGGGGCCTGATAGCTCAAGCCAGGGTCCTGCCGAGGGCCTGAGTGTTGGTACCTGAAGCTCTAAGGAGGGCAAACTCAACCTGCAGACACCCAAATCCTGTCTCTGCGGGGTCATGTTGCTGCTTTGTCTTACTGAGGATTTCTATGTTTTGCCCCCCCCGTGGTCACACATTTTAGGGTTGGCGTGGTACAGTGTTGAATTAAAGACTAGCTCCCAATTTTTCAAACTGGTGCATAAGTTCTAAGAGGAAAAGCTTTCAGGGGCTCTTGTGGGGGATCTAAGGGCGAAGAAGCCCTTTTTTCTCAAGGAACCTTCCAAAGCCTCGTCCTTTTAGGCTTGCTAGTTTCTTCTTCCAATGGGCCCGCTGGGCCTGAATTTAACGACCCCAGACATTCATCCATGGAAAAGCGGGCACTTAAAGTGTGACCCCCCCATAGAGGCGTCTTCCTGTAGCATGGAATGCCAAAGACAAGCTGACCCCTCTCGCCCACAGTGTCCCGGGGGGCTGTGAATGCCAGAGGTGGTATACATTATCTTATATTGCCATGCTCCATTGGATGGTCTTCGGGGAGCAATTTGGGCGACTTCACATGCTTTCTGCAAAAAATACCCCTTGAGCGACTTCTAGGACTAATGTCCAGCTCATCCTGCCTCTTTTAATAAAAATGTTTGACAAATCGTCAGCTGGGTCTTATTGTTACAAACTTTGCTGGCTGGTCTGCCAACAGGACAGTACTTATGAGAAATGGACACGTTTTAGAGGGTAGGATTGCTCCTGGTTGCCCAGATTCACCTCCTGTTGAGTGTCTCATCTTCCCCCATCTCACCTGAAAGAAGATCAAAAGGGGCAGAGACAAGATGTGCTTCACCCAGAGTTCACCTGGTGGTGTCCACTGTGGGGACCCTCAGACTGTCTGTTTGGAGAACCAGCTTTATAGGTGGGACTCACCCCAACCTATGAGGGAGGTTTTGGCATCTAAGAGTCTACATGGTGTGTGTTCCATCTTTTGTTGTTGGGTTACACTACTCTGGGAATGTCCATTTAGTGTTAAGTAGGGTCCAGAGTCTAAGAATCCTGCAGCAGATCACTAGCTGTACCAGGTGTCTGCTCACCAACGGTGATTCCGAGGAGCGGGCGTGTTTGTGAGAGCAGGCGTGTTGTACCAGAGAGATGACTTCGAAAGTCAAGTGGAGAGAAATGGAGGAGAAAGGTAGTGGGGGCCAGGTGATCAAGGAAGGTGACGGAAGGACAGAGGGCTGCCAGGAGGCTTCGGGTGCTGAAGGAGGAGCTGTGTGTCCAATTGAATTTTCTGATTAAGTGAGACTAGATCATTCGTCCATAGTGGACGAAAAAGGGCGTCCATGAGGTTACTTTGGGGATCATCGAAACAAGGCAGTCCATTAACAGGTTGGCCTAGTCTCTACCCAAGCTGCATGCCTGGTTTACTGTGAGATCTCTCTCGAGGATGCACCAGTGTTTCTTGGTGTTGATGGAACATCTGTGTGGCCACAGTTGTTGATCACTGCAGGAAGAGTGCTCAATCTCATCGAGGGAAGTCTAGCGACGGAGTGATTTCCTGTTAGATTCTTGATGGATAATGTGGATTCAATTGACCTGGGTGTAACAGTTGAACAATAGTTATCATTTTTATTCAGCCTTCAACTTGGTGAAATGGAGGAAGCGCTTTTATAAAGAGTGAATGATTGTAAGAAAATGGTGAAAGGTGGTGATATGGATGAGAAGAATGGTGAAAAGAGAGTTTGTGTGTATACAGTAGGGCGACACATTCCACAGGTGGACTGGTTTGTTGGAAGAAAAAATATTCTCTTGAGATGTGTGTGTGAGTTGGGGCACGCAAGAGTAAAAACTGAACAAATGTGTGCTACGAAGTGCAGCGTGAAGGTGAATATTGATGCTGTGGTCAGAATATGACTGGGCGGTGCGAACATGAAGGGATTATTTCTGCTCCCTGAGCCCACCGTGTGGTGGACATGGTGCTGAGCTTGGTCCATATGGATGATGGGCGAGTAGATTTTGTGCAGAGTATCGGTGAGTGGAGGGCTGAGATCCTACTCAGAGTTTCTCATGTTTGTTCACTGCTATAATGGTGAAGTGTGTGTGTGTGTGTGTGTGTGCGTGTGTGCGTGTGTGTGTGTTGTCTTGTGACAAAAAGGTGCTTGAGAGAGCTCTAAGAATGAGTACGCTAAAGGCTGTGTCCATTTCTGACAGTTGGCAGTTGATGATAGCACATCTCTCTATTGTTGCTGCACAGTGCATCTTCTTATACGTGCTATCTTATGTGCAAGAACAATAAACTATCTAAATCTCGTTCCACCCTCCGTTTCATCCTTCGTAAGAAGTGAACTTAAATAATTGCATACAATGAATCGCATTAGTTATGTGCACAGTCAGTGGCTATCCTGAGAATCTGACCTGCTTCAGCTCTCGCGAGCCAATGTTGAATATGTGCACAGTCAGTGGTTATCCTGAGAATCTGACCTGCTTCTGCTCTCGCGAGCCAATGTTGGATATTGTAACAGTCAGTGGTTATCCTGAGAATGTAACCTGGTCCAGCTCTCCCAAGCCAATGTTGGATGTGTGCACAGTCAGTGGTTATCCTGAGAATCTGACCTGCTTCAGCTCTCGCGAGCCAATGTTGAATATGTGCACAGTCGGTGGTTATCCTGAGAATGTAACCTGGTCCAGCACTCTCAAGCCAATGTTGCATGTGTGCACAGTCAGTGGTTATCCTGAAAATCTGACCTGCTCCAGCTCTCGCGAGCCAATGTTGGATGTCTATGTGGATTAGTATGAATCTGTTGATCAGTCACACTGCTTCAGAGCTTTAGGTTGTCTTGTGCATGGTGGCATCCATATGGCTCGGTTCATTGGGTTTTCTTATGTTTAAATGTTTCAGCTTTTCCTTGACTGAGCTTCATCTTTCTTGCATCTCTCATGTTGATCTTTCCTCCTTCTTGTAGACGAGGATGCCATCGGGCTCCTTGACAGCCGAAATGGAAGCCAGCGCCTGCCCCCACTTCTCGGAGAATGCCCTGGTGAACGGCGCAGCTGAGGAGGAGGCCATGAATGGTGGCAGTGAAAAGGAGAGAAAGTGGATCCGACCTGATCTCCCCAGTAGATGCACGTGGAAGGCCGGGATGTCCATCTCGGAGTCGCCTCATCACCACACCAAGCTGTAAGTGTTCAGCAGTAGCGTTAGAGGTGCACAGCTCAGCTCACCTATGAGACGCATGCTCAGCTACACCATTATGTCTACACAGTACTACAAACACAGAAAGTTATAACTCTGGATATTGTTCATCTGTACTTTAACTCTTACACGGTATAGAGTAAACCCCCTTTTTTACGCCAGCCTGCAAACAATTTGGCACCACTAAATGTACACAGAGTACTGAAAGAGCCCATATCACAATGTACAGTTTTAAGCACGTCACATACTTAGAACTGATTTATAGATATTGAAGGAAACAACTTGTAATAGTCCAGGCCTGACTGGCAGTGGCACAGCATGTGAATCTACAGCACTGCAAGCTGCAAACAGAGTATTACAGGTGAGTAGTGTTTTCCATTCAGCAGGTGATCTTGTTACCATGCAGCGCTGTGAGGATATGTTTATCGGTACCTCTATATATGGACAGTGTTTTAGGGATTCTCTTTCTACCAGAAAAGCTGAAGGTGAGGCTCATGTTTGGGTGTCTTCCTGTTCTTATTCCTCGACACCTTCTCGGGCAACCCATTGGCATCCATGGGAACTGTCCTTTAAAACATGTGAGTGCTTTAATCTTTCAACAGGGACCCCCCGTTTGTGAATCCCTCCACCTGCTAGGCTCCTTCGCTTACATGCGCTAACAAAGGGATCTACTTCTTATATTGATTTTGCTTTGTTTAACAGTTCTCCGCGCCTTGAGTGTTTTTAGAATTCCTGGGAGGTGAATGGGACTCCCTGGTGGGTGGAGGTACTGGAGGGCTCTCGCTTGTCCTCAGGTGGGATTGCAGGCATGTGTAGAATATCTCCAGGGGTTCTCGTGTCTAGAATGTTTGATCACATCTAAGACCTATCTGATTTGGAGGGCGTTGACCCAGTTGTATCTAGAGCTCCCAGATCCTCTGTGAACATCATAGAACCTACAGATGAGAGGACAGTTTTACGAGGTCACTGAATGTGCCCTACACAAATACTTCAGCACAGAGACTTCGCTCACCTCAGTAGACGTCCTCAGAGGGAGGTTTGCTGTTTTGAGATTCCGTTGTTGATCTTCCAAATCCCTCGCGAGGCCTAACCATAGGTATGAGACACTCACACCACAAGCAGGGACACTCACACCACAAGTGCCTACACCCAGTGAGGGACTCTTGCACTATATAATAGCCTCAAACAGGTTCTTTGTGGAGGGAAGGGGAACCAGCTGCTATTCCTTCTCTGCATAGTTCCTTTTCACAGTATTTGTTCCAAAACAGTCATAGGACCCAAGGGGAAAAAGTGATTGTCAAGGAGGAGTTATGGTCCACTTCCTCGTAGACGCCACCTACAAGCAGTACTTACTGGTCACAACTACTCACCTGGACTTTGTGATAGGGAAGTGAGTATGATTAAAAGTGTCACATTTATGGATTAATTCCACCTTTCTCTTCTGCACATTTCTGTGTATGAAGAGACCTCCTTGGGTCGAACAAGGTCATCAGCCCAAACAACCTGTGATTATTGCCTACTTAGAACCTGGATAGAGGAAGGCTCTGGTTTCTCTTTTCGTGACTGCTGTGACTGCACTACAGGGTTAGTATGAAATTACTCATTGTTGAAGTTAAGGATTCCGACTCTAATTGCCGGTGTGGGCATGCTCTGTAGCAGTGTGATGCTTACAGCGAAGAACTCCCTTGAGGTGCTGGCGTCTACTGTGCCGACGTCCGTGAACATCCCAAAAACTGAACCGAGGTTCAGACACATCTATAAGGGTCCACAGAGCTTGTCCCTTCAAGGCAGGGTGGGACTTTCACCGTTACTTTTTGTGAGCAAGTAAGCAAAGGGATAGACCTCGTTCTATGGCTTCGGTATCTGAATCCATTCCTTCTGCTACATTCAATATGGCAGAGGTCCTGAGAGTAGTTCCCCTCTTTAGAGGACTTGGAGACAAATGTTTGTACGAATGAGTAAAGAGCCGACATCAGGGGTGTGGAATTTCTTAACAGATCTTCTTGTCCAAGGGGCAGAATGCTTCATAAACCCACTTGCTCGTGTAGGAATCCACTTGTTCCATCGGATGCCTTGCAGTGAGTCAGAAGCATTAAGGGCAGCTGTGGGTCATGGTAGGGCTCTGGACACGCTATCACTTTCTCTGTGCCGCGTGAGGTTGTGATATACCATTGTTCTGACGATACCATTGGTCTCTTCCTTACTTTGGTTTGTGCGTAGGCATCTATTTCACTAAATGTTATTGTATGTGATGTTTGTGATGCAGTGTCTCGGTTGCCACCTGAAGATCATGGAGACCCCTCTCGATCACTTCATCTCATTGTGCCTCGGTTCCCTTATTTGCCATAATTGTGAACATGGACCAAGCGATACGTCACTGGTTTACACTTTACGACTCGATGAACTCTGCAAGGCCTTATCAGAGTCAAAATGTTTTGAGCTTCATTCTTAAAGCTATTTAGGCTTGTCAGTGCGTCTTGTGCAGAAGTTGGTTTTATACTCAAAAAAGGATTTGCTGGCATTAAAATGTTTGCGTGCGCGCACATCTACTCACGGGGCCTGGAGGCAGGCGGGAAGTGGGCATCAAGGGCTGGAATGCCATATCTCTTTATGTCCACCCACAAACCTAGGTGTTTCAGGGCATACACTAACTCCTCTCCTACCCATCCTCATCCTGGAAAAGGGTGGAAATTTACTCCTGACATGGGCAGGAATAAACCATTATCCAGAGTGGGAAGGGACCATCCCCTCCACAAAAACACATGTCAGGAATAAACCATTATCCAGAGTGGGAAGGGACCATCCCCTCCACAAAAACATAAAATGAGGTGGAGGTGCACGGAAAGGAGTTTTTCCACGGGGAGAAAATATTTTCCTTCTGGAGATGAATAGAAATGGTAACAAGTGAATTTGCACTTGCTCTTTTCACAAGTGTATGTTTTCTCAGGCCAAAATGGATGGAGTTCACCAATGTTTGCTTGGAGCATGGATTCCAGGCCCATTTCTGTAAGCTCTTGTGTATTTCTGCAAGTCCAACATCTGTTCCCATGCTAGGTTTACCTTTAGGACTCTCTTTAAGAAGGTTGTCCAAGTCTTCTTTCTAACATCTTGCCATAATTTTGTCCTTAATGGTTTTACACTGATTTTCCAGCATCAATTTTTTTTTAAAGATGGCATGTATCAACCCTGTTTTATCAACGGATGCCTTATAGAAATGGTATATAACGTTGGCCTTTAAAATCGCACAACAGTTTAGCAACATTTTAAGACCCAACAGTTTGCTGCCACTTAGTAATACTCCACATCACAATATTCTTGTGTCATGGAACTACTGGAGGAATTTTAAATGTCCAGCGGTCTGTTATTCCAACAAAGTCAACAACTTGGTGGTGACCATTCCCAGAGCTGGTCGAATAAAACAATCTGTGCGTTTAAACCACATGACAAAGATTCCTGTGACAGGCAATGAGTCCGGGACTAATCTCACCAGCTCTCTTCATTCAAAATTCACATAAGATACCCGACATACCTAAAACATATTTTACTTCCTTTACAGTATCTTACGATTTTTTCCTGAAACATCACTTGGAAGACAACTAAAACTGGGGGGAGTGGTGGGAGGAGGGGGATAATTTGGTACGTTTAAAAAAAATCCTTTTTAGGTCTTGCCTGCAACAGCGCATGCATTCTTTCTTGCTAGAAATATTGTATACAATAAGGGGCTTGCTGCCCGCCCACTGCTTAACATTCGTTGGTTTCATTGTCACTCTTATTTGCTGCCTTCTAATTGGTCACCGCCTTTTGGCTTCACTTCCTCTTCTTTCGGCTGGAGCATGGACCAAGTACGGACTGCTTCAGCTTGATTGCTGTCCTTGCCCTGATCTCTCTGTGATTGCGAAACTATTTTTTCTTCTTCCCTGTGGTCCTTGTTGAACCTCTTGTCATTTGTAGCTATGTTGTACTATAATATCCGCACTTCAAAGAAGTCTGTTTCTCCTTTGAAATTGATGTTTTTGTGACAACAGATGTTATCTACTTCCAAATGTTGTTTCACTAAGACATGGATGCTATTTTTTTTTTATGTATCACGATTTTTTGCCAAATGACGTATTTTTTTAATTTTTCTCCCATGGGAAGATTAACTGTTTTACTCCGAATAACAGGGGTGTTGTTCCGAGACCTAACTAACATCGGCAAAGTTAATAGATCTTGCCTATCAAACCATTGTTTGTGCCATTGCCTTTTGTTCATGCTTTACAGCATGGGCATTGTTGCAGACTTAGCAGTGATTTGTAGCCCCGGTGTATATCAGCATGGCTACTGTATAGCTTTTCTAAAAATAATAATAAACAAGCATTGGCATAGCCAATAGGTCTCGCCTTTGGGGCCTTATAAGTGCATGTTTTCAGAAACAGCAATGGAGCAATAACAGCACTCTGTTTATAATGTTCTGCATTGATATTATAGCCAGATATTGATTATAATTTGTTGTAATGGGGGAAAACACAAAAGCAATATTATTTAAGTAAGTAATAAAGGGGCATAAAAGTAAATTACGTAGGTGGACCGGCACAGGCTGTCTGAACAGGCAAGCTGTAGGGAGAGATGAAGACGGTGTTGTGCAGCTAACACTGCATTAAAGTTCACTTTTACCCAGTTTGTGGTGTGCAAAGCACAATAGCAGTGAGAGCTACCGCCCTCCCTGGAAACGCCTGCGGCTATTTAAATGCAGAGTCCAGGGTGGGAGGTGTTGTTGGGGCAAGCCGGGGAGATGAAGCAAAGTGTAAGCAGCGCCCTGCGCTGCTGCGAAACGACCCCCAATTCTTAGAGGGTACTCCACTGCACTAACACAATGAACCTGACATGTTGCTTTCCCACCTGGACAGCACACGATGGGCATAAACTGCAGAATAATGTATTGTGCACAACAGAAGTCTGCACTATCTCTGAGACATGGAAAATCCTGCTTCATAAAAGTTCGGAATCCAAAAAATAACAAACATCCCACTTCCTATCACTTTTGCTGCAACATTAATTTGATCATTGGTGGATAACAAACTTCTGTTACACTGAAAATGATTCTCTCCCACAGTATGTACAACTAACAATTGGACCCACGGAACCACCGGAGGCTTGTGGCGTGAAGTTGTTGGTCTCTCAAAGGCTCTTGAGCTTCCTTGGAGTTGAGAGCCGTCTGCATGGTCTCAGGCACCACATCCTCTAGGTGAGAGCAGCCTCTGTTGTCTTGGAGGTGACCCCCTGCACTGGATTGCAGTGAGCCTCGAGCCCTCCTGCCTGCGGGAGTTCTCGACTCAGGCTGCCAGCAGTCCGAGAGGGAGGAGAGGCTATGGGTGGAAACCGAGAGAGGAACGGCGGGCGGGGAGCGCGAATTGTCGGAGGAAAGTCAAAGAGGCGAAAGAGAGTGGGTGAAAAGGACGGGGATGCGAAGGGAGGCTGCACGGAGGAAGGAGGGAAGCAGAGACGGGGAGAAAGAGAGAAGAAAGCTGAACAGGGAGGGTTTAGGAAAACAGAGTGGAGGAGTGGGGAGAAAAGGACGAGAGGCTGCGGGGGCGGGAGGAGGGAGGCATGGTCAGAGAGGAGAGGTGGGGAGTGAAAAAAACAAGCGCGACCGCAAAAGTGAAAGCGACCGCGCTGTGTTTATTTAGTAACATGATCCACGACGCGACAAGGAATGCAGCTGCACCCTGCGCGCCGCTGCTCGCTCCCGAGACCCAAACGCCGTGGGAGTGAACATTTGAAGAAGAGGTGGGACATGCACCCGCCTTTGGCCATTTGCGTGCTTTCATTATTGAAAGCCACACGCAAAGGCCAATCAAATGTGTGGGCAGAGTCACACCCACACGGAGAAGTTTGGAGTGCTCACAAGAAGCCTCCCATAGAGCAGCGCATGCGCGCTGCGCTAGGCTCGACCTAAAAAGGACTACGTTGCATCCAGCGCTTATGCACTTTAAATAAAAAGCCCTGGCCGTATCAAAGCGCTTTTTAAAATTAGTTCTGATCACACTGCAAAGCATCTGTGCTGCTATACAGCATGGCTAAAAAAAAAAAATGCCAAAGCGAATAGCTTGCATAGATGAGACCTGTTGGCTTTGCCAATGCTTGTTGTGTTATGTGTTTGCCAGATCAATGAAAGCTAGCTAATTGTACAAAAGGCATCAAGCGGTAGGCCTTCTTGCATTGTATTACTCCTCTCCATGCATGAAATGATCGGATTGAATGTTAAAATCCAAATGTATCCTTGCCATCAAGATGGAGGCCTCATAGTCATTTGTTTGACCAAAGCGTACAAATTCTCAATGTTTGTCTGCCAGCACTTCTTAAACGCAACATAAGTTCAAAATATGTTGTTTTCCTAAATTGAATATCTGATTAATGGTAATTACTGGTAAATGTAATGCTAATTTGCTAAGTTATCAAGATTTTAGTTTATCAATAGCAGACTCAATTGAGAATCATTATAACATACCACAGCTTATATTTAGTGGCAATGCCCCAATCTGCTGTAGATAAATGTATATTTTCTACTATAAATGTCTTGGGCTTTTGTAGCTTAAATGGTCGTTTATGGTTCTGATCGACCTGCCCAGAGCACTCCTTTTTCACATGGTCATTGTACGATTTTGGCCTTCACTTTTCTACTTATTCCTAAATTTTAGTGTTGCTCAAATTTTTAAATTATTTCTTGAAGCAAAAGCGATCCAAACCCACATTTTTTGTATTGTTTGGGTACATTTAGCCCATATAAGTAAGACAACCCCTCTCGAAGGTGCTCTTTCCATCATAAACAAGAATATTTGATGGAACGGCTGCCAATTTTATATTCTAACAATGTCACGAAGGATATATTTTTTCAACTTAACAACTACAACTTAGAAACAGGAGTTTGTTGAGCTCTTGTTTAAATATTTCATTTGATAATCCACTTGAAGTAGAAGGCAATAAAACCGATGTTTGACAGGTCGATTATTGATGCAAAGTAGCAGCATGGGAAGGTACTTCGATGTCTTTTGAAGCACCGGGTTTCTTTAATGTAGGAGTTAACTGTAAAAGAATTCAAACCTGGCTGTAGAGAACAAATGTGTGATGCTATGAAATATAAGCGTGAATATATCTGGTCACAATTGTTTGACAGCATAAAAAATAGACACGAGGCAGTATTGCATTTAGTAAGATGTGGTCCAAAATTGTACAAATAGCTACTCTTATAACATCTCTTTAGAAATCTTGGACTCTTTTATACTGCATGTGTACTGTTATTCTCACAACTAAATTTAGTAGTTCCCCTTGGGTAATAAATCACAATCATTTCAGAAAGCGAGGTACTGTTAGTCGAGGTCCTGCTCCTTACAGTGTTCCCATTGCTGTGTTAGGATCAGGAGCTCTGGACTAACAGTCCCTCGCTTTCAGAAATGATGATGATGCTGGTTCCAACGGTGTTCCCATTACTGTACCTAACGGCAGTCCCATACTTTGGTGTAGCGTACTGGGTATTTTCTTCACTAACATTTATAATCTTTGGGTTCTACCTTTTTCTTGTAAAGGATATATGTGTGAACTGCTGTACAAGCGAGGCTTATGTTCAGACCCCCAAAATGATTGTTTATTTGCAATATTGGACTTTGATGGCAAGTGTGAGAAGTTGGCCTGGCATATGCTGTCCACTAATTATAGTGGGCACCTTGCACCAGTCCAAACAACCCCTTATTGGAGATAGGTTAAAGACAACCTTTATTGAAAGCTATCCTAGTGGTAGCTGTGGAGAGCAGCCTTCAGGCTAAGTCTTGAAGGAATGTAAAACAGCTTGTTTTACCAGTCTATAATCTCTTGAGTGACCAAATGAAAGAGCACCACACCAGGTATATATTCAAAATATATGTATTTATTGCTAAACACACCCCTCTAGTCTCTTTATGAGGCTAGAGTTCGAAGTACATAAATTATAAGTTAGTTATCTACAGTAATAGCACAAATACACGTTTGAGCCCTAGGGGCGTACCAAACCATATACCAATAAAGTGGTATAAGAACCACGACTGAGCTAGACACAAGGCCTAGAGCCTGTAGAAGTGCTTGGACCACAAGGAACCACCCAAGGTAGTGACACAGGGGACCCACGGGGGACGCGTGCAGTGTATGAACTCTGCCGCGAACCGCCGTTAACTTCTATGGGGAAAGTCGCGATTTGAATTTAAAAGAAAAGGGACACTTAGAGGAGGACGTGGAGCAAACCCTTTGAGAACTAGGCTGTTCTAGTGTCAATACCCACGGGAGCACCGGAGTACTCGAGTTACCTCACCCAAGGGAGCCGGGTGCATAGGTGTCTTTCGGGGTCGGGTTTCGTCGTCGCTTTCAATGGCGATCTGCTGCAAAGTGCTGCTGGCGGCCAAGTCGAAAGTGTTCAGGTGGATCCAAAGGTGGATCGAAGATCTGAAGAACCTGAAAGCAGAGGGGACAGAGTCTGGGTCACTAGCCAGTGACCAGGAAGGCGATGAGCAGAGGCCCACCGATGTCGAGTGCTTCAGGTAGGTTGACGGTCGTCTTGACTCTTCAGCCACGAGGTCCAGGAGGCGTCGACGACGACCAGGAGCTGGATTCGAGCTGTCCCACGACGTCTGTCGATTGCAGGGGTGTCGGCGACCGGATTGGACCCAACAAGCCTTGGCAACGGCAAGTCTCGTGGAAATGGAAGAAGGACGATGTTGCAGACCAGCAAGGTCTGGGGGACTCACCCAGCGAGGGTAAGTCAGGGCACGCCTGGAGCAACCAGGGAGCCCAAGCAGAAGAAGATTGGCCTTCGGGAGGGCCTACTAGCCAACGGACTAGCGACCGCGAAGGAGCCTCGAGTCGATGCACGTGGAGCTGGCTCACAGGACACTCGTGGAGTGGAGGCCAGTGATCTTCGGTGCAGTTGGTGATGGAGGCTGGGGCTACTCGGAGCCCAAAGCACGACTTCGTGGGAGACCCAGAAGAGGATGCACTTGCAAATGCGATCGGTGTCCAGGGGTCACGGTTCCACGTTACCCACGACAGCTACGGGCCTCAGCTTTGCTGGGGACTCAGGGCAGCCTCGGGAAGTCTGGAAATCCACCTCTGGTGATGCAAAGACTTCGGCGTCCGGCGGGAGCTTCAGCGATGCAGACCGGACAATTGCTTCTTTGGTGCCTGCCAAGCAGGGGAGTCACTCCTTGACCCCAAGGAGATTCTTCAGTCCTCTAATCTTAAAGTAGAGCGTCGAAGGTCCAGGATTCTGTGTCAGAGTTTCGTCCAGGTAAATCTAAAGTCCTAAGGACTGGGGTCCCATACTTATACTAAGGTAGGGGGTTGGACATACTCTGTGGCCCCACCTATGGGAGGGTCAGGGCAGAGGGGTGGTTACACCCCTTTCTCTTTGTCCAGTTTCACGCCAGAGCAGGGGCTGGAAGCCCCTGAGCCGGTTTGAACTGAGGTATGCACAGGGACACCAAATGTGCCCCCAGTGCAGGACTTCAAAGCACCAAAGAGTGCTCCCGCCCAGCCCCAATACACACTGTCCTGTCTGGGGAGGTGGTTACACCTCCCTGGGACAGGAAACCTATTGTCCAGGCCTCCCCTGCCGGAGTTTCGGTCAGCAGCAGGAGGCCAGACTCGTGTCTGTGGCAGCGGCATCCATTTTGTGATGCCCGGGCTCTGGAAAGTCAGTACCGGGTATACCGGTGTGTACATGTCTCTCCCTCTAGAAGGGTGGAATGCTACTCCCGCCGCCAGAACTGGCGGGGGGTAGTATTCCAAGATGTTTGACACCAAACACGACATGTTTCCGTGCAGCCATCCCAAAGTTAGCATTTAACGCGAGGTTATAATGCGCTTAAGAGTATATGGTCGGGCTGCACTACAAACAGCATCAGAGAAGGGTCTCCGAACGCTGCAGAGGGGCTCAGCTCATGCAGGGGCACCCTCTCACATAGGAACCACGCACTCTGCCTTCAGGATTGATAAGGCCTGCCATAGGAGTGACTTATAGGTTTATATGTGTGTATGTATGTAGTGATATAGGTAGCCTATATCACAGTAAGGGGTGCATGCACCACCTTACCCAGGCTGCAGTAGCAGACCTGTGGTGTCATTTTGGATGGCCTTCCAGGGTGGCACAATACATGCTGCAGCCCCTGGTAGGCCTCTGAGGTACCTATGCCCTGGGTACATAGTATACCATATACTAGGGACTTATAAGGGCACTCCAGATTCCAATCAGAGATGTGCGTAAGGCACATGGAAACCATTTTAGAGAGGAAGCAGCTAGGCTGGGGTTCTGATTAGCAGGGCCCCAGCCAGACTAAGGTCGAAAAACAGTGAAGCATCAGCAAAAAGTGGGGGTACCCATGTGAAGCAGATCCTACTCTCCTACAGCAAGCTTTTTGCCAAATTCTTATTAGGCAAACTCTCTTTATGGGCAGATGAGGAGCGTTTGTTGAAATGAACCCAAACTGGATTTTAAACTAGTTCTACTATTGACAACATCATGGCTTTGAACATTCTGCCCACTTGCACTTATCAAAGAGCCAGAGGCAAGTCTTCTGTCTGCTTTGCCGATTACTCTTTGACTTTCGACAAGGTAAACCGGAATCACCTATGATTAAAATGACAGTTTTGGGGATCAATAGTACGTCTGTCATTTTTTTTTTTTTTTTGGTAGAATTTCACGCAAATACCTGAGTGCAAATAAAGTTTTCCAGCGGTTTGAGACGTTCCGCAGACTTGTATGACTTATGATCTGCAAGAGTGTCGCATCTTAGCGCCTCTTTTATTTTCATTATATATTGCGGATCTTTCTGAATTTCCGGATCGTGGAGATAGCTCAGTACCCAATGTGGTGGCATAAAAGTGAACAACATGCCTATGCTGATAACTTGATCATTTTTTTGATGACCTAGTTAGGGCTTCAACGACAACTGGGCAGACTTGAGAAATACGTCAAACTAAACCGTCAAGTAATTAACAATTTGAAAACCAGAGTCGTGTTTCGGTTGCCAGAAGCCTGGCTTTCCATGGAAGATTGACTCTACCTTTCTAAACCTCACCCGTTGTCCGTATCTGGGTGTAATCGCAGGCAAAAAGAGATATTGGGATTCACCACTATCCAATCTTAAGTGCAGAAGTAGTGAAATTGCTTCTGAGATTTGGAGAATCTCAAACAAACATGTCAGCAGAGCTATCGGACCCTAATGTGATGTCATTGCACATAAACTTGTTACAATGTCTTGCCTATTGGTGCTTTTTAATCTGAATAAAGGTTCTCTAGACAATATAGGTTATTACCCCTAATAAAGATATGATTACTGTCAGTAATGAAAGTTTACCTTACAGTTCACCATACCTCCTTCGTTTGCCCACCATCTAAAGGCTTTACACGAATGAACCCCGCATATAATTTTCAACATCTTATAAAGGCGGATGCATGTCTCGCCTTAGCAGTAGGCAGTGCACATTCCCACAACCAAACCGCACTTTGTAAACTGGCCGCCGAAGGGGCGTTTGGGCTTGTTTGACCAATGGACAAAATCAACCTGAAAACTTGTTCTCCTTGACCCCAAGCAATTTCTCATGGGCGTCGGACGATAGGAATTCCACCCCCAGAAGATAAAGTCTCAGGAATATCATGAGTTTATCATTTTCATTACAAAATGCCCGCTTTAGTTTAAATTCAGCTTCGTGTGGTCACCGATGCTGCTTGCCTTTGCGTCTACATTTATGGGTTGTGGAAATCTGCCACCCACACGACTCACTACCTTCTGCTCTTCGGAAACAGTTTTGTTTCAGTGTTTTCTACTGGGATCTGTGAATGCAAAATTGAGTCTTTTGCACTGTTCTTTTTACTAGTTTATTTTATCTTTTCTTTTTAATAATTTCCTTCATCTGTTTGAGGCTTTTAATCCTGCCAAATTGTGTCCTTAGTTTCTATTTGTTTTTCCTTTTTTTTTTTTTTTCCTTCAAACTCTGATGTTAATTTGTTCTCTTTATCCTATCTTGGACTACATTTTTCAAACCTTCCTTTGCCTCCTGTCACGTTCTGACCTGTGTTCTCTTCCTGGGGTGGAGTAATGGGTGGAGACGTGACTGTCCTGGTGGGATGCTGTAGGAGCAGAGCCTCTGTGCCATTTACCACAGACGAGATCAGACTCTGTAGGGCGATGAGTCTGAAAGTTCCAAAAGAGACGGCAACGAGCTAGCTAGAATCCATGATAATAAGAATAATGATCAGACCTGCTTATTGTATAGTGTTTAATACAGCACTTCTGAGGTTTCTAAGTGCTATACTTACCAGGTTTACTGCCATGCAGTTAACTGGTCTCAGAAGGACTGAAGGCCGAGTTGCCTTTCCCAGTATTCAGACTTGAGACCTGTCTGTTATTCCACATGTTTGCATCAAGAGACCCGTCCACTGACCCCTCGGAAGGAAGGTCCACTCGTGTCCACTTCCACACTACTTAACTCCCTTTCCCACCCATGACACTTGCATAGAATCCCAGTGGGACCTGTTGGAAGCAAAGTTATCACCCCCACCCCCTGGCTCCTTCGGAGCCACACTTGCACAAAATATCACTCCCCAAGGCTGTCTCCGAAAGTATGGTTGGCCCTTGAGTGCCAACCCCCCCCCCCTCGGTATCCCACTGAACCAGTGTTGTCTTCCACCTTGGAGGGACAGCTGCAAAAACAATCACCTGGCCCCTCCAGAGGTGAGGTGCCATAAAATGGCTGCAAACCCCCCTGTGGTCTACTTTCACTCATCTTATGGCTGCTGTGAGGTAGCGGTCTGCTCTGAGGTAGGGGTCTGCTCCTTGCTCCTCCGAAGCTGGGGTCTTTTCCTTCATTTCAAAGCCACAACATACTCAGTCTGGGTGCTGCGCCCGGTGGGATTCCTGGGAAGGAATTAATTTCCCTCTCAAGAATCCTGTGTATGACATTCCCTTTGGTCCTTCTGAGCTTTTGGTCTGTTGTGTCTGTATCTCCTATAAGCCTGTCTGACAGGCACTGGGGCACTTCAGGCTGGAGCAGCTCTAGGTTGGGGTCTGCTTATTTAACCCCCTGGACAGAGTTGATGCAGCAGTATGTATTGCTCAGTCCAAGCTTTGTGGCCGGGTCCCTCGCTCCCCACACTCCCCGAGAAGCCGTGGCCAACAACCTCTATTCACCCTCTGAACCTCCCAGTGGACCTATCCCCTTCTAGGGCCCAGAGCTTCACATCCCATCCTGCAGGGGGCGAGGGAGCGCAATCGTTACAGGTAAGTAACATCTCTCTACTGACCACACCCTGCCCCTGCACAGCAATAGTTCTGCAGCTGATGTCTTCTACTTTCTCTTCCATAGGTCAAAGCCGTCCAAAATCATGTCCACCATTTTGGAGAATATTGGCAACACCCCCATGGTGCGGATCAATTCCATAGGAGAGACGTATGGACTGAAGTGTGAACTGTGTAAGTAGCCATGTCTGTGGGTTTACAGAACAGGCGTTTACCTCGAGCAAAAGGTGGCCACAATCGAAATAAATACTTCTTGAAGTACAGAAGTGGGGATATCCCTAACTGGTGGTCAGGTGAAGTCCCTCTCTTGTAATTCCGTCAGTAGTCATCTTGGCAGTAGCCCTCTTTCTCCCATCTCTCTCATTGCACTGAAGACGCCCCTAGTGGGTCCCAGTAAAAGAAAGATTAAACTTCAGAATCCTGTGTCACATCCACAGAGTGCTGTTCAACTACTTCCCAAATTGTTGTCTCTTACCTTCCTACCAGAGGTCAAAGGTCTCCTGAGTGTCTCTCACAAGGTACAAGGTATTCAGAGGAAGATCACTACACACACAGGGCTCCTCATGTGGGAACACAATCCCAATACAGCTTAGACTAGAAAAAGCCCATTTCAGATTTTGGACATTTCTAAAAAGCCACCTCTTCCATCTGCCATTCAGTGCCTGTGCTCCTAACCCCCTAGGGGCGCACAGGTCCCTTGGCATGTGTTTGCTTTGTCCTGAGTATGTTGACATTTCAAACACAAATCAAAGGGACGGCTAGGAGAGTGCTCTGTGGCCGACAGTCTTTGCAAGTAGAGATACCAGGTGAAAGGGGCTATAGGTACAGTATGAGGTGGGCTTCCGGCTCTAACTATCCACCCCTAAGTGTGCGTGTGTTGTGTTGTGGAAGGGTAAAGTAGGCCTTCACAAGGAGATGATGGACGGAGCACTGAAACTTTTTAGACACTCTCCCCCCCAGTCAACTGATCTGGGTTTAATCCATCATCATTCTTTAGCTCACTTCGCCACCCCAGTTCAGACACAGCCATATGCAAATCAGTCTTGACCCTGTGCCTCATGGGAACAGTCCAGACCGAACTGCCAAGCCAGGTCCTCCCTGGACCGGAAACAAGCATCCTGGGACCGGTTTCTGGGTAACACCCTTCATCAGCCAGGCTAGCTTGAATCCAGTGGCAAAGTGAGCAAGGGACCCATGTCTGGGCATACCCTGCCAACTTAGGGCGAACAAAGCAAACACAAGGAGATGATGGACGGAGCGCTGAAACTTTTCAGACACTCATCCCCCAGTCACAGATCTGCGTTGAATCCATCATCATTCTTTAGCTCACTTTGCCACCCCAGTTCAGACCCAGCTATATGCAAATCAGTCTTGACCCTGTGCCTCATGGGAACAGTCCAGCCCGAACTGCTAAGCTAGGTCTTCCCTGGACTGGAAACAAGCATCCTAGGACCGGTTCCGGGGTAACACCCCTCATCAGTCAGGCTAGCTTGAATCCAGTGGCAAAGTGAGCAAGGGACCCACGTCTGGGCATACCCTGCCAACTTAGGGTGAACAAAGCAAACACAAGGAGATGATGGACGGAGTTTAATCCATCATCATTCTTTCGCCACCTCAGTTCAGAGACAGCTATATGCAAATCAGTCTTGAGCCTGTGCCTCATGGGAACAGTGCAGCCCGAACTGCCAAGCCAGGTCTTCCCTGAACCGGAAACAAGCATCCTGGGACCGATTTCTGTGTAACACCCTTCATCAGGGTCAAGACTGATTTGCATATGGCTGGGTTCAAACTGGAATGGCGAGCAAAAAAACGATGGATTTAGGCCCAGATCTCTGTACTGGGGTGAATGTATGACATTGTTCTGCATTCTGTCCATCAGTTGTTCTTTTTGCATTTGTCACCCCGAGTTGGACAGGTATGCCCAGACGTGGGTCCCGTGCTCTCCATGCCACTGGAGTCAAGCTATCCTGGCTGATGAGGGGTGAAACCCCGAAACCGGTCCTAGGATGCTTGTTTCCAGTCCAGGGAGGACCTGGCCTGGCAGTTCGGGCTGGACTGTTCCCATGAGGCACAGGGTCAAGACTGATTTGCATATGGCTCGGTTCAAACTGGAATGGCGAGCAGAAAAACGATGGATTTAGGCCTAGATCTCTGTACTGGGGTGAATGTATGACATTGTTCTGCATTCTGTCCATCAAGTGTTCTTTTTGCAATTTTAACGTAAATTGTTCCCTGCACATCACCAGAAGAAACCTAACATAGGGAGACTGTTTCCTCTTATAACTTTCTTTTCTGTCTTATGAACACATCCTGAATTCGGGGCCAAGAGTAAAGCCTCCTCTGCAAAGCAACAAAGTAGGCAACTTAAGGTGAGGTCTTCAGCACTGAATGCCCAGTACAGATGATGTTCAATTAGATGAGTGGTAGGACCAGGCCTCAACTTATCCTTCTCTGAAGGATCCCTTCTTTCAACCTGATGCCCCTGCTCTCCAGATGTCCAAGCACTGGTAGCTCCTTTGGGAATAACTGGACCTCCAATGGCATGAAATCCTCTAGTGTGTTGGAAGTTGTCTTGTTTGTTTCTGCCAATTAGTCATTTCCTTACAGTGCAACCCACAGAAATGTTGTTTTGAGGTCTACCTGTTTAGAACTCTCATGCTTTTATCACCAGACACATCCCTGGTTATATTTTAACTACTCTTTGTCAAACGAAGTTTAGAGCAACAGTCAGATTGATACATATACATTGGACGTAGCTCCTTTCCATTACCCTGTAAAATGGTGAACAAAATTTTCTGACTAAACAATGTAATTTACTTTATGCTAATTGTCACCCCACAGTTCCCTCAATCATACCTGCAATGGTAGAGACACTGTATAAACAAGAAGGTGCCTGATGTGTACCCTCGTGACAGTGCAGGTAAAACTGTGTGTCTTGGTGGGGGCAATTGTCCACTTCAAGGAATAATCACAACCCACAACAAACCTAGAGACAGAAGTCTAGTTGGAAAAAAGTAGGGTCCTTCAGCAACCAGACAGAGGATCCACAAGAATTGTCTTTCCATTTTGTTCTGTCTCTTTCAAGTGTCCCCCAAGTATTACATGTGGCTCATTCGTGGTATTACCGTATGCTCACAGTGACCACTCTGAATTATTCTGTGGTGTTCAGAGGTGTCGCCTCCTCAAGGCTGAGCACTGGCTGGGAGAAGCTGGAGAGCTTTTGCAAATTAGCCTCCATGAACTTCAGGAAGGAAAAAGCTAACTTTCTAAAAGTTACTTTTCCTTTGTATGTATTAAAGACTTCACCATTGATTTGTATATTAATCAGTAATAAAAATAGTGCTTTAATGATTCTTCTAACTGGTTTCTTTCCTGAGTTAGCAGTGTTAGTATTGTAATCTGCACCCTGGTTTTGGATCTCTAGGCTTGCCACAGCGAAAATACCGTTTTGGCCCTTATCATTGTAGGGACTTGGTAATATTACATAGGGGTGTTTTACTAATATTTAAAAGGAAGGGTTTTACTTGTCAAAAGGGTTATTTTAACAGATCTCACTGCACGTGTTACACTGCAGCAGTCAGACTGCACAGTTTAGGTTTGGATCCATGGTTGCACTGCCGCTGTAATAGATGGCAAAATAGGTTCTTCAATCCAAAAGCAGCATTTAACTTCTAGGCCCTGGGAAGAATTCTACACCATATACTAGGGACTTACAGGTATGTTAAATGTGTTAATTTAGAAATAAGTTTTATGGGCAGAGCATTTACACTGGGCACTGGACAGCAGTTCACCAGTGAGCAGAGTCTAAGAACCAGTAATAAAATAGGATCCAGCAAATGTGATAAATTGGGGGTAACCATGCCGAAAATGCGAATTTCCTACAAAGCATTTGTATTCAATTGAAGCAGACTCTCATTCATTGGCTCTGAATCTAGGAGTGCATGACAGTTCACAGACTTCCCTTTCCATATGACGAGATGGGAAAGGAAGCCACACTGACAAAATGTTGGCTTTACTCAAATGTCTTGCCGATCTCTCCCTAGCCATGGCCTTCCTGAACTCACAAGCCGCATCCCATAAGGAATATCAATTTCTAGCCCTTGGCTCCCTTCAGTTCTTCAGACATAAATCCAAGAACAGCAGACGCATCCTCAGGAAATGAAAAATCTGCCATGGACTTGGTGCTATGGGCCCCTAGGATCTCCTCTGAGGGTATCTTCACCTATGGTCAGGACACCAAACATGAAAAAACCACAGGTTTACCCTCCTGTGGACCAGCAAAGGTTTGAAATCCCTCCATGTCAGTCTGGAGACTAGTACAACCTGTCATGATTTTGAAAGACCTCTGTGATATATATATATATCCAGAGTAATTCTCTGTGCTTTTGGGGTATTCTCATATCCAGTATATTTCCATTTTGCTTCACTTTGGACATCCTGGGTAATTTATACAACTCTTGACAACAGCTGCCTCGTGCCCCTAAATGTTGTGATCACATTATCTGTTGCTTCACGGGTGCCCTGAACACTGGGACCCAGTGTCTAATTTGTTGGCATCGGAACCTCTCTGTTTCTGGGACCCTAAACATCCTTTTACAGTCTTCATAGGATCTAAAGTGTCTATTATTGAACAGGTCCACCATAGAGCTGCAGTCCCCCCTCACGGCCCAAGAAAAGCCTGTATCAAAGCGTAATAGTAACTGGAAGAAGGAAATGTCCTGATGAGTCTAGACGTAGAGCTCGGACCCCAGACGCTATGCATAGTGTTGGTATTCTGCCTATGTAAGAGGTTCTGAGACCTTTGCCTCCAAGGGAGCCGCAGTATCTCCGACAAAGGGCTTCTCGTTGCTTGATCCGTATGGACCCAGTGCTCACTTGATTCGTAACGGTACTTCTTGCACAAGGCCCTCAATGGACTTGGCTTGTAGTCCATAATTTCTGGGTGAACCATGTCACCCTCATGTCTCTTACACTGTACACATGGGGGGGAGAGGTCCCTGGCCAACGAATCATAATATGTCCTTTTAAAACCTTTAAAAGGTCCTTCTCAAGCTGAATTGGGATAGTCTGAAATGCACACATCACCTGGGAAGGACAGTCATTTTAATAGTGGCCGGTTGCCCCATCCACGATATGTACAAATGTCTCCTTCTGAAAATGTTTTCTTAATCTCTTGCTGTAGAGCTTTTTAAAGTAGTCTGCTGACCAAGGTTATCAAATATCATTAGATGTTTCACAGATTTGATGTCCATTGTAAAGCGCGTACAGTCTAGCAGACACCCACTTTAGTAGCCGTGAGCTTCACGGGAAGCAGAAAAGATTTCTCTGCTTTTTCATTCTAGTCTGATATCGCTCTACATTCCCTCAGTACTTCAACGTGGTGTATTCCAGGCCTCTGGCTTTGTTAAGGCGAACCTCACTTTGTCGGCGAGCGAGGATGTCCTATGCGCCGTATCTCTGAATCGGATTCCATTAATGGAACTGCAGAACCTGATCTTCATTGCCAGGTGGTCCATCAGCAGGACGGATAGGAGCGGGACATCGGGCATCCCAGTTTGGTGCCACTGTGCAGTTGGAAGGTGGGAGTGGAGTACAGCTCTAACCAGTACCCTAGCCTTAAGTGTTTTGTATCCTGCCAAGACCATGCCTATAAAACTGCCACCCAAACATAGTCTTTCCATGAGTTTCCTCTGGAAATTCCAACCCACCCAGTCAAAAGCCCTTTCTCCTTTGAGCGCGGTCTGTGTACCTTTATTCTTATCCGTGTTGGATATTCTAACAGGGTTATCTAGTTTGTGTATGTATTACATGTTTGCGTACCCAAAACAAAACCTTTGCTATCAGGGTGGGAAGACGCAGTCTGTTGGCCGGGACTTCACGTGAATCTTGACATCCGCATTTAGCCAAACTATTCGCCGGTATGAAGAACACAGCAATCCAACCTTATCAGGTTTAGGAATACCCTCTATCTGTGGGGATCCACAAACCTTCTTGTATCTGACCTTTCTCCTTTCCAAACAGAGAGTGATCTAGTTCTCTAAATAGACCTGCCGTCTGTCAGTCAGCAGACGTCCGTGTTCTGGCGCATCACTCCGGCCCAGCATCCAAACATTATTCAGGTTTGTCATCGGTCTGTCAGCCAGTGATCTGTGTGCTTTGTCATCCTTCTCGGAGGCCTGTCTCCTAAGCGCTAGAAGTGTTCTCTTTGACCCAATCGCTGGAAGAGGTGCCCACTCAGTCTCCAGCTGCAAACACAGTGGACCTTACTCATTGCCACCGAATAGCTGTCAGTGCTGTGTGTTATTACACTGATAGAGAACTGATATTCACCGCTCCACAAGCCCTAATGGCATATTCAATACATGAATGTGGTATATCCCTGAATATGTTTGGTGGAAGTGGGAATAAAAAGTTAAGTCTTCCTCCCCTGAATGTAATGCCCTCTGAATGTCCGACATGTCCGTGTCCTCCAGGATACCCTCTTTTTTGGGATAAGGCCTCAGCCAACTTTTTGGAGGCATTCCTTCTCAGTAATGAGCTGCAAGTCAAGTCTCCAAGCAGATTCAAGCACCCATCCCATAGGACCACTGGGCTGAGCCTTCTAGCCTCTGTCAAGAGAGGTTCCTCAGTGGATAGATCAACAACTATGTCTCTGGATGTCCGCTCCCTCCTTGTCTCCTCAGGTCCACTCGATGCGCCCTTTCTATGCCCACCAGGTCTCCTTTCTTCAGATTAAGGATCTGTGCAAAGAGAAGCTCCACAGTGTCCAACCTCTCCACTTCCTCGCTGGCGTTGAAGATCCTCACATCCTTACCTGGCCCGTTCTCTTAAATCCTCTTTGTTCAATTACAGGGTCACAGCCCGAGGCTCCATTGTCTTCTAGTTTTTGTGTTCATTGTTGCCATAAAGTCTGCCTGAAGCTTTTCCGCTGTCTCCGCTGGATCTGATACACACCCTTTCTGTGTCTCTTCTTGGCTTTGCTCCCCTCCTGCCACATCTTGTTTCGTAAGGGGAGCTTTACCCGTCTTGGAAGCCAAGGTGCAAGAAGATGAGCCTGCCGCTTAGGAGTAAAGTCTGCCAGGGAATTCTCAGCCCAGTAACTTCTGTGTCCTTGTGGCCTTTGTATGGTGGGCATCACTTCATTCAAACAAAGCCCAGACTATAATGCACCTGTCGGAAAAGAGGCGACCTCTGTGTCTGTATCGAGACCCAATGACCTACTATCCGCACACTCAAAAGAAGGTCTAAAGACAAACAAGGTCCAAAAAGTTATAGGCCCCTGGTTTGTACGGGAGGTTATCGAAGCCAAATTTGCCGAAACACGGCGTAAGCTGCGAGGAGACGATCACGACAGCTCCACCTTAATCTCTCGTGCCCTGCAAACTCTTGGGCATGGATTTACGGTCGCCTTTTTTCTCACCTTATATCTGCCTTCACGTGTAGCCCATCACGAGGGAAGTCCAAATCAGCTGTAGTGAGAGAACCCAGTGCCTGCCATCTGAAGTCAAGGGGGCATTCCTGGCTCATATGCAACCCACATTCCCTAGATAACCTTTGGTAGGCAGTGGGCTCCCTGTGCACAGTTCTCCACACATATCGGTTCTAGGCTCCCTTTCATGTAAAGAAAACTGCTTCCCTCATGACCAAATGCCACCTCAATATGGTGCCATTTGGGGTGATCACCGACAGGTACACACATTTAACCATTTCAGCAACTCTGCTCTGCCATCTCCTCCTGTGTAGGGCAGAGGAGCGTCAATTCCCCTCAATTGTTCCCCTGCATCTGGTGCAGGACGTGAGGGTTGCAGCTGGGTCCCTCTTTGCCTCCGGTCAGGCACAGGAAACCTGCACATTGTTTGTTCTTTCATGCCTGCAGGGGCTGCTGCACACCCGATACACTTGTACCTGCAGCGGTCCCACTCCTCCTGCAGGCATCTCCTTGGAGGCAGTGCCATTTCCTCCTACATCGTTGCGTGGCAAGGAGTGAGGTGCAGAGAACTGGAAGCTAACGCCGCATGCCTGGCTTTGAAGCTTTATCTTCCTTCACCAAGGTGCCATCTTGGATAAGGAGCACCACCAGGGAAGTGTCAGCCATCTTGGATAAGGAGCACTACCAGGGAAGTGCCTAATTCAAGCCTCACATGTGCAGGCAAAGAAACCTCCCAGCCCCCTTGTGTGGATTGCCAGGTGCCTGAGGTTCCCCCGCTTCATGAGCGCAGTATGAGCCCCCCAGGCATGATCTTTATGGATAGTAAGGAACTGGGTATTCTAGGCCAGTTTACCCAGTTCCTTACTGCCCATTAGGATCATGCTTTGGGGGGGAGACGGGGGCTGTCTGGAGGCAGGTGGAGCCTGAGAGCTATGCTTTCTCCATGCCATGGCCTACGCATCCCTTCTGTGATGGGGACAACATGCAGTGACTGTCGGAGCGAGGGTCCTTTGATCTCAGGTGAAGGATGCATTAAATATGAACGTCCTTTTTTCTGTCCGGAGGTAAATCCAGTTTTGTCTTAAAGGTGCTTCCTCCAGCGCTACCTGGAGCCTGATTCATGGTAAAGAAAACTACAAACCATGAAATGTAATAAATGAATAACTTTCAGAGACACCGCAGAAGCTCTAACAACCAGTGTTGGATGTCACTGTATGTGCACCTCGTGCAGTGCTCTTTGCATCCGTTTGCTGAGAGAAGTACTCAGTCAGTCTGATAGGAATGAGTGTCTTCCTCCCATAGGACCCTGCTCAGATAAATTCTGGTTCCTCACATGTTGAGTAGACGGAAGAAAATGTTAGTCAATGTTACACGTAAGTAACGCCTCCCTCAGTCATGACATGTAGATCTACTAATGAGGTTTGTGTGTACTTTTGTGTTTCAGTGGCAAAGTGTGAGTTCTTTAATGCAGGAGGGAGCGTGAAGGACAGGATCAGTCTGAGGATGGTGGAGGACGCGGAGCGGAATGGCACCCTGAAGCCTGGCGACACCATCATCGAGCCCACGTCTGGAAACACAGGTTTGTACCCCAGACCCGCAAGGTCATTCACCTACTTGGGAGAAACATAAGCGTCAACTTTAGGTGCATAAGGGAGATGGCTGCCATTGCTGCACTGGTGTCACAATACATTTGTTTGCTGCATCTGAGCAGGAACAGGCAGGCAAGTCACACACTCACAATGTACATAGCCACCGTCGCTTCTGACGTGCACCTTTATTACCCTTGGGTTCATGCATCAGCAGTAGTGGTGCCCTTATTGTCCTCTGTCACCATAAACATTAAACTCTATCTGCAAGATCTTGCCTTTGTATCCTGTGAGTGTAAGTTGTACCTCTCTGATCACGGTTCTCCATCTCCAGGAATCGGCCTGGCATTGGCCGCCGCTGTGAAAGGGTATCGGTGTATCATTGTCATGCCTGAGAAGATGAGCATGGAAAAGGTAAGTGTTTCTGCTTCTTCAAGCAAGCAGAAGTGGTTGTAGAGTTTCAGTTGAACAGTGGGCAGCATGATGTGAAGTGGGAGCTGCTGCCGGTTATGTTTGGGTTGCAGTAGCAGAGATCCATGCATGACTGCTACAAATGTGTGTTCTTCAGTTATTTTCTTGCATGGAGGTGTTTCTTGCTGTATTTAATATTCTGTTGCATGCATATGATCTATGCTCTGTTGCTGGACTGCTGCTAATGTTTGCTGTTCCGTTGTGTCCTGTTGGGTACATATGGTCTGGTCTGAATGTTGCAGACCTGTTGGGTGCATACATGCTTTTATCTGTAGCAATAGTTTTCCTGGTCTCTGTTTACTTCTATTTTTTGGAGGTTCCTTTCGTCTCTGATGCACTGCGTTTCTATTGTCTGAATTATGAAGGGTGACAAAGCGTTATTTGTGTTTTGTAAGTGGTACTTGGCGCACAATTTTGCCTAGTTTACGGATGCTGTGGGAGGTATCTAGTTTCTCATTGCCGCAGATCGACTGTGTTGAAAACAGCTCATCATTGGCAGAAGCAGGCGGTATCCTCTGTGCTTTCCTCTCTGTTTGCCAATAAGACTGAGGAAACGCTGTTATATATATCATCCATGGCAGGACCCAGTTTTACCTGGCAGTGAATACGCGGTACTGCTCAATGGCAGATGATAGTGAATGAACAGCATGCATAGGAAGGGAGATGGGTTGGGGTCACCGGAATGCCCCTTGCTCAGAGAATGCCCATACGGCTGTTTTTCAAAGGCTGCATCTGACGTGCGCTGTTTAAATTACTGATTTTGCAACGCTGTAAACATCTTGAACTCTTTCGGCTCCATTTCGTTTGTTGACGCTACACCCATCTCTTGCTTTGTGCAGATGTTCGCTGGTCTCTTGTTTGGGGTAACAGTGCCTGGGTCTCGGATTAGACGGGGTGGCCTGCTTTCATCCTATGTTACTTAGAGGTGCCCGGCTTTCTGTGTTGGATGACTGTGCTCTTGTCTCTCTGTTGGCTGGAGGTTCTCTGACTGCATGTTGTGTTGCTGGAGTGTCAAGGATTTGTTATATAATCTTTCGGCGCTTGAATCTCTGTTGATTGGCAGTGCATGGATTTCTGATGATGTGGTTGGAGGTACTGTGGCCTGCATGTGCTCCAACTCTGTGTTTGGTGATATTTGACTGCTGGCCCATTGCATCTTTGGAGGTGACCCAATTCCTTGCTCAATCGTTGAAAGTTCTGCTCTCTTGATTGTGTTGGTCGAAGTGTTGTGTTGATTAAAAGTGTGTTTGTGGCCTGGGTTCCTAGGAGTTTCACTGGTTTGTGTATTGGATGCTTGCTCTCTGATTTCTGCGTTTAGTCGAGGTTCTCTGGTTGGTTGTTGTTGAAATGACCATGATTTCATGGGGTGTTGCTGAAGGGTCAGTGATCTCTGTTGTGTTGGAGGGATTGTGCTCCTATCTCTAGTCTTAGTTTACTGTATCCTTCGCCCTGCACCGCAGTTAACACAAGAGACACAAATAACTGCAGCGTGGTAAGGTGAGCGCAGAATAATGGGATTTGTGTAATAATACTCTGACTCACACTAAGTAAGGGGAGATCTGCTTTAGTGTCTCCATGGTGTCAAAGGTGCTCCTTAAAATTGGATTCGCTTGTAGGGTCAGTGATCCGTTTGAGTTCTTGATCACTCCTGAGTTTCCTTTTTTTGGTGATGTTGCTGGCGGACCGTGTATTTGTTTGTGCTGCATTGTCCGTTGTCCGCATGGCCTGAGCTCAGGTTTTCTAGAGTTTGGTTTAAGGTGGTTGGACATCATCTGATTGCCGATGGCACAAAGACACTCTTCGACTCTAGGTGTCTTTCTGGTTCTCCAGTTTTAGCATCATCTGTGTGTCATCTGCATTGTTGTAGCACGTAAGGGTAAGTGATTTAATCAGGTTTCACATGATTGTGAGGTAGAGGTTAAAAGTAGCGGTATTGTTGATGACTCTCGTGGGAATCCACAATGTGGCCGATGAGGAGCCGAGTTGAAAAGTGTTATAGTTGTCAGATTGTTTTTGTCTTTAAGGTAGGTGAAGATGCATTTTAATCTGTTTCCTTGTATGCCAAGCTTTTCAAGTTTTAATAAGAATGTCTGATGATGGACAGTGTTGAAGACAGCTGATAGGTCCCGGAGTAGTGAAGCTGAAACTAATTTTTTTTGTCTATTGCCAGTATATAGATAAGATGGATTAGAGGTTAGGTTATGTTATTACATATTATGTTTTATTTTATGCTTTATGTTTTGTTATGTTTTGTTATATATGTTGTTCTATGTGCTGTTTTGTTATACCTCATGTTATAACGTATAGCATAAAACATAACATATGACGTGTTCTATGTTATGTTCTGTTATGTTGTGCGTTATGGTATGTTATATATTATGTTATATATTATGTGTTATGGTATGGTATGTTATATTATATGTACACTATCACCCGCGAGGTTATACTGGTGCTGGTTATTCTGGGGACTCCTTTTATTTAATACAAAGGGGGAGCAGGTCATTTGTACATATGGATACAATTTGAGGTTGTTGTGTCATTACTCACATCCCAAAATGTGTTGCACAGTGTTGCTGCTAATGGGCCTGCAGCTAGTATGGGAGAGGAGGCCATGCCTCTCTGCTCCCTCTGAGTCCACTCTGGGTTCCAGGTGAATGAGGGTGACCGCGTGTTCATACCCATTTGTAAACTGGAAGAGTTCATTGGATCACTGACACTAGACATGACACCAGAATGGGGCAGAAAAGTAGGCTGGAGACCTCACAGCAGACCAACGACCAGGGGAATTTTATGTCAAAACCTGCAATCTACAAAGGTTGGTTTGTAATAGCTCAAGGCACCGTAAAAAGAACTGCCTGATTTGGAACACTTTTCTGGATATGATTTACTAGGTCAACATACGAGTTGTTTCAGAAAACTGGTTGTCTTAATAGATTATTGAAAAGTAGTATTGAGAAGTCTTGGTAACAAAAAAGTAACACTGAGACATTAGTGAAAATAAGACCTAACTGAGGAAAGGGATAAGGGAGGGCTCTCACCCTACTGTTTGCAAAGCATAGAGTTTTTACAGGCTTAAAAATTTGACAGTAAAGATTATGAAAGTCTTTCTAGACAAACTTGGGTCCTTTAGAAAGGCAAACACTATCTTTTCTAAATTTACTGTCAGTCAATGTATCTTAGGTTTGAAGAAGAGGTATTCCTCATGTGAAAAATAAAAGCTTCCTCACTGTGGGAGCTTAGTGGAGTTTTTCCAACTTTGATGTCTGCTCCAATAAAGCCAGGGGGTTGGCTTCGGTTGTTCTTATGGTAGCAGCTTTCTTACTTGTGGTGATCATATTTATTCGCTAAATAAACAGGAGCCGTCTCGGGGTATTTTGGCGCTAAATGCAAAATAGGTTTTGCTCCTCTCCATTTATTGAAATGTGCCTAAGCCTGATTAACTGTATTTCATGCAGAAAAAGTGTGAAAAGAACTCTCCCTCACATGCCTCTGAGAGTCCAAGACTGCAGCAGCACAATTCTTCTGGCATCGTGGTTGTCCTTCACTTTAGAGGAACTATTTTCCGTCATATCTAAGAATAAACACTGCTCTCATTTCTCTCCCTACTTCACTTCCAAGAGAGATCTGCCCATCATCAAAACCTTCTTGGAAGACCTGAATAAATAAATCCTCTCCTCCCTGTCCTAAGACACAGTTGCAGACTGCTAAAAATAGAACAAGTCTCACCATTACTTAGAAAAAAGCCTGGGGAACATCCAGAGGATGTCAACAACCCCCACCCTCCCCACTTCCAGTCTCCACACTATCCTTCCTAGCTAGATTGCTGCTCCAACCTGTTATAGAGGAAAGCAGCCTCCTGGATGAGCCCCAGGCAGGCTTCAGGTCAGGCTGCAGCATTGAGACCACAACACTAAAAATGGCTGACGCACCGAGCCTTCTGAACGAAAGTTTCTCCTGCTCCTCATCCTTCTGGACCCAGGAGAATCACCTCCATCTTCTCAGGACCTGCAAAAAGAACATTGGGTTAAATGGTGCAGTCCTCATCTGGTTTGCTTCCTACTTGAAAAACTAATGTCAGTGCATAAAAATAGCGACTTCTTTCCAACTATTACTAAGCAGGACCACCTTCTCTGCACTGGGGGGACCTTATGCCAACATTGCCTCCTCCAGTGGTCTCTTGTTCCGGGAGACATCTTGTTTCATGTACTGCCTGCCATCATTTTATTGTAGACTCTCTCTCTCCGGTGACTGTATGCAGAGGTGCCGCATGAGTCAAGTCCCATTTGCTGTAAACATTCCCTACACTCAGATATTCAAGGAAAAAACACCTTGTGTAGCTCTTTCCTTAATTGATGGACCCTAAAATCCTCTCCTCCCACAATATATTTTACCTTATTAAATTATACATTATAAAAATGTGGAATTTGAGGATGAGCACATGCCAGAGAGACAAAGTTCTTACCATAGCGAATAGAGCTATGGACTTAAGCCCTTCCTTTGACCCTCGCAGCCGGCCACACTCCCCCCTCCTACTTGTTTGGCCGATCAGTGAGTATGTTTTCAAGTCAGTCCAAATTATCTGTGGAGTCCAGTAAATATTGTGAAGTCGGCCTGGGAGGTGTAAAGATTAAAATCTTTCTATTCATTTAAAATGAGCATTTAAATGCATTTTCTACAGTTTCTCTTATAAACACTGGGTTCTGGAGTACTTGCAGAAAAAAAGGCCATGTAGCTATTGATCCCCCACAAACTGCTATTGGCCATGCATAATACCAGATAATATTTATTCGGGGAATGAGGAATATGAGTGTGCAAGATGACTGGCTTCGAATATTCGGGATGGGTTCGTGATACCTTGACGAGAGGGACTATGGTCTAGAGTGGGACACCCAATGGGGCACCTGGATGTGCCGGACGTGCAGTAAGAGCCCTTTCTTCTCTCCGTTCCAGGTGGATGTGCTCAGAGCTCTAGGGGCTGAGATTGTCCGGACCCCCACCAGTGCCAGGTATGACTCCCCAGAGTCCCATGTGGGTGTGGCCTGGAGGCTTAAGAATGAGATCCCCAATTCTCATATATTGGACCAGGTATGTGAGGCCTTGCACCATCTCCACACCCCCTTCAGGCCCTGATGTGAACTTGCATTCGTCTGAACATTCGTATCTGTGTTCTCTCTCCTCCTACAGTACCGCAATGCCAGCAACTCCGCTGGCTCACTACGACTCTACAGCCGAGGAAATCCTACAGCAGTGTGACAGTATGTGCATTTCTTTGGTTTGTACAGGTGCCCCTTCCTCGGTGGCCTCCAACCTGGCAGTGGTGGCTGTCCGTCGGGCGTATGTGGGCAGGACCCTATCACACACACCACTACATGGATGCAAATTGAATTCATGGTTTATATCTGAATTTAGAAAGTGCGTATTCTGTTCCCAACAGCAGTGATGAGCTCAGGCACCAACTGACTCGAGTGCAGTTCCACAACATCCGGAATACCGGAATAAGAAACCTAACCATAGGAGGAACAGGGATTCCACTAAAACATGTGTGAAAAAACCCTCTTTCCAGAAAGAAAACTTCTTTTCTAGAGTCCCCTCACCCACCAGGGTTGCCCCTAGGTGGCATGCTTCATCATTGGGGTCCTCTCAATCCGCTGCGGATTGAGGCGTGCTGCGACTTTCGAAACTACGTAGGAGCACTAAGTTTTGAAAAAATGTGTGGTGCAGTGATGTGGAGTGGGAAACAAAAAGGTTAAAAATACCTAGCTATTGAGCTAATATTTTATTCCTGCTCCTAGTTGGTATGTTTAAAACCAGGGGTTAATAATAGGGAAAGACCTAACTTTAATAAGTATGGTGTCCCTAGTATTGGGTCGACATGTTTCGAGCTATCCCCTAAAAAGCCCTTCTTCAGGACCACACGAGGACCAGCTCCGTGCGTACCACTCCTAAGCAATCCTATGAATAGGAAACGATGAGGTGCCCACCTAATGTGTAAACACCTAATACTTAATACATACGGTTAAACACTGACACGCTGTATCTGTAGGAAAATAAAGCAAAAGGAAAATTAAAAGTCGCCTATTTTTCCTTTTAATTTTAAGAGTCGACCCAATACTAGTTGGGGGCGAGGATACCCTGTGGGCTTCTCCCTTTCAGGCTCTTGGGCTTAGGTCTAAGCTTTACCCAGGTGTTAAGATGCCTGTTCAGGTGCCCATTCCTGTATAGGACACTCTAAGACTGGCTCTAAGGGAGACGTCACTCAGTGTAGTAAAGTCTACGTTTTACCGCCCTCTCAGTTCACAGGGTCCTAGGGCTCTTGAATTCCGTGTCCTTCAGGCAGAGCCGTGGTCCTTTCTCGAGTTCAAGTTTAAGCCTATTTAATTCTCATGGTTGTGATGATTTTTCAGACAGTCTTTTTTGGTAAGTTTGGAGTCCGAACGTCATGGTATAGTTACAATGAAAATAATGTCTTGGCGCTGTGAGGTGAACTAAGAAAGTCTTGTTTGTTTCCGTCTCTGTCTCTTCTGCTCAAAGATAAAGTGGACATGCTGGTGGTTGGCGCGGGCACAGGTGGCACCATCACTGGACTGGCCCGGAAGATAAAGGAGAGGTGCCCTGAATGCAAGGTGAGTTAATGCACCCGCTCTAGTTAGCCCCCCTCTCTCTCGCTAGGAAATGGATGTGTGATTCCAGGTGAATGCAGTTACAAGGGATGTCATGCCCTACCTGGTGAATCCTGTCTGGTGAACTCTCATCACCAGGGTGTGAAGTGCCTTTCCTGCTAAATCTGAGTGACGTGCCCTGTGTGGTGTACCCCTTCACCAATAAGTGGCGTTCTCTTGCTGGTATACCCCAGTGCTAGGGAATGAACAGACCCGCCTGTTAAACCCCAGCCCAGGGATTGACACGTTCTGGCAGTTGAACCCCCATCAGTAGTTTACGACACCTTTGTGAACCCTTGTTACTAAGACAAGAACTTCCCTACCTGAACAACACAGGGCATGATGCTGTGCCTAGAAATCCTCTCTGATAGGGGTGAAATGCCCTGCCAGGTAACCCCCAAACTCCCAGGTGTGACATACCTTGCCTGTTAAGTCCTACCACTAAAAACGCATGTGGTGTCTGTCGAAGCCTCATTACCTATGAGTGACACGCTGCCTATTTCACCCCAACACCTGTTGGTGACACATGGCTGGTGTACCCCTTTGCTGGGCTGTGAAACGCCCTGCTTATTGCACTCCATCACCAATCAGTGACATTCCTTCTCGATTTCCCCCCTCTCTAAGGATGTGACATACTCTGTCAGGCGTACGCGATTGGTTTGGAGTGACATACTCCGACTGATGTACCCCTTTGCTCTTGAGTGGCTTGCCCCTCATGGTTTTCCACATTACTGATGTGAGACATGCCGTTCGTAGTGCGACACCACTAGAGAATGATGTGTCCATGCTAGAACATTGGTGCATTGCTCCTCACTCGCTGAACCTCTGCAGAGCAGACTGATGCTCTCTAGAGGCGTTGGCGAGCCGTGCCTGGATCTTACTCCCGGAGAGGAGACTTAATGAAGGACTGCTCGCAGCAGACAGCACCGCCATGTTGAATAATTGTTGACTGTGTAGTCAGTAGGGTGTGTGTGGAGGGCTGTTGTAGCTCACGAGTACCCTTTTCTGCTCATAGGCAGTCTGTTGAAGACTGTGATGATGCTGAAGTCCATTCTGCTGCCCGTAGGTAGTCCATTGAAGCCGTGGTAATTCATGGCAGGGTCTGTTTCGTAGAGGCGGTAGTCTGGGCATATACGTGCATGTTTATGACGTATTGTTTAATCCAGAAGTATCTTAAGCAATAAAGGTTGCTGAAGGGATGATGGAAATTGAAGAAGGGGAAAGCATTACCCAGAGCAGTCCTCATATAGCAATTCTGGAGAGATGTAATGTGGAAGAACATTCTGTTGACACTAGGCATCTGGGAGTGTGGTAATTGGTGAGTATAAGTCCCTGCCTTTGGGTGTCTGTTGGGGAGTCTAATCCTGGAGTTCTGGCAGAGGTCAATTTGGTGTCAGTGGACGTGGTGGTAATCTGATATTACTATCCAGTACTAGTGGGGAAGTGTCCAGGTAAGGCTGGTGATCACACATTAAAGCCCCTGGGTGCTCCCATCGGGGGGAGGGGGTGAGTGTGTAGTAGTGCTCTTGCAAGTACTAGAGTGCAATCTGGGCTTCAGGCGTAGGACTGAGTGTGACCACCTGAAAGTTAGTTCTCTGCTCTGATTGGTGATTCTCTCCAGATTGGGTATTACGTGGTGCCTCTGTGCTCTTCGTTGGTCGGATCTTCTGTTATACGCTGTAGAACTAGTTTTGCGTATGTGCGAGTGCATCTCACTGATCCCTGAAATAGACCAACAATATTTAAACCCATAACCTGCTTCTAATATTCCCCTTCACTCAAAGCATAGTCGCCAGAAAAGCCCTCTCACACTCTACAACCTGCCCACGTGAGAGCGCGAAGGTACATGTAATAATGATATCTGTCGATCATAGGTTAGTAATTGCCAATATGTCCCTTGTGGAACAGCCCTGGCCAGCTGAAATGCACTTGTTAAATAGCCATCTTTCCCCGCACGCTCCTACCCTTGACATGTTTGCCTCCATCTTTCCCCGCACGCTCCCAGCCTTGACATTCTTGACTCCATCTTTCCTCGCTCGTTTTAGCCTTGACATGATTGACTCCATGTTTCCCCGCGGGCTCCTACCCTTGACATGTTTGTCTCCATCTTTACCCATGCGTTCCAACCCATGATATGTTTGCCACTATCTTTACCCTTGCATTCCTAGCCTTGACATGTTTGACTCCATCTTTCCCGCGCGTTCTAGCCTTGACATGTTTGACCCCATCTTTCCCCGCGTGCTCCTAGCCTTGACATGTTTGACCCCATCTTTCCCCGCGTGCTCCTAGCCTTGACATGTTTGACCCCATCTTTCCCCGCGTGCTCCTAGCCTTGACATGGTTGACTCCATCTTTCCCCGCGCATCCCTAGCCTTGACATGTTTGCCACTATCTTTACCCGCCTGGTCCTAGCCTTGACATGTTAGCCTCCATGTTTACCTGCGTGTTCCTATCCTTGACATGTTTGTCTCCATCTTTCCGTGCTTGCTCTTAGCCTTGACAGGCGTAGTAGCTGTCTGACCCCTACTCTCTTCTCCTGGCAGGTGATTGGTGTTGATCCAGAAGGTTCCATCCTGGCGGAGCCCGAATCTTTGAATGTGACAGACAAGACCGCGTATGAAGTGGAAGGCATTGGATACGACTTCATTCCCACAGTGCTGGACAGATCGGTGAGTATGTGCGTTGTGCGCTGCTGTGTTTGCGTGTGCGTCTAGAGCGCAAACCTACCCATAACGCAAGAGCGCCCTGTACAAGAGAGGGTTACAGGGTACGAATCATAGCAGCGCAAGTAGCCTGTTAGAGGGGGTTCTCTTCATCTGTCGTCTGATAAAGGGATTCAGTGGAAGTTGATGCTTGCGAAGGAGGAAGGTCTGAAACTGCTTCCGGAGGTGGACCACGGAAGGCGCTTATTGGCTCTCTTTTGGGATACCGTTCCAGACTCTCCTCTGTAGTAGGAGAAGCGCTGTCGTCTGCTCTACGTGCGTTTCTTGTTCGCAAGCCTGGCAGCGTGAATGCTGTGAGTGTTAAGTCTTCAGAAGTGACACTCCATGGTTGCCTAGGTGATGGTAGAGAAAGTAATTATCCCAAAGATTTACATCATGTAGCTTTACCTGGGCTGTAGATTTGTAAGCATTGATATAGTAGTCCTGGACATGCTTTTCCAGTTGGGACTGGCCAGAAGGACCTGTTGATCGTTTTCTAAGTGCGTAATTGTCCTGGGTATCTATTGGGCAGAATAGCGACACATGTTTTCTCCTCAAACCCCATATTTCTTTTCTATTAGAGGAACCTTGCTGAATCCCTCCTTATTTACCTGTGGCAGTTTGTGCTGTCTATATTGCCACCAAAAGTCCCTTGGCGTAAGAGGGTGGTGCTGTTGTAGGCAGAATTGACAAATTTGTGTGTATTTTTTCTTGGCCAAGCATGACCGAGTATCTATAGCAATTCCCCGATCTATGTCTAACAAGAAAACTAAAAATGAGAAAAAAACATCTGGCTTGTTGGTGATAGTACATTTCGGAGTCTTAAAAGAACCTATTCTATGACCTGTCCTCCCAGTCATCAGAAATGCAAGCCCTTCTAGGGAACATCTCCAGAGTTTCCGATAGAAAGGCACCGTGTGGCAGTCTGTGCTAGTAACCTCTCTGAGACAATACGGCCCCTAGAGCTGAGCTTCAGACATCTGTTGTGTAACATAAGGATGATGCAACAGCGAGCAGTTGTGAAAGGGTTCCTCTCTGTCATGGGACTCTCAGATATCCATAAACAGTATCATAGATCTGCGCATGTGCGGATCCCTGAATCACCTTCATTTCAAAACTTTTCGCTGAAAGAAAAATGCCTCATAGAGGCACTTTCTATGGGTTTTGGGGGGTTTTAAAAACATACAATTACTCAAATTAACAGAATAATGTACTTGACTGAAACGTCACTTCACTAGACCCTTTCTAAAACTCCACACTAAATGGAAAATGCAGACTCTGCTAGGTTGAGCACATGCCGTGCTAACTAATGCGAGAATTGTAAGGAAATCTAAGGCCCCCGCCTTCCCATCAAGCCGTCTGAGGTCTGTGTCGCAATACATTTTCCCGGTTGCCAAAAAAAACGACCCACAATTGCTGCTGCCATTTTAAGTCCTATTTTGTCTGAAAACTCTAATTTTGGGGTTCGTTGTTGCATCACTCCACTTTTTTTAACATCCATATTCTTTCTTTGCAAGTGCTTGTTTTTTCCTAATTTTGGGGGAGGAGGATGGTGGAAGTGGTAAGTCCGGTTCCTTCCGCCTTCCTGCCTGGCAGAGCATCACAGGAGATTTTCGGGTGATGGATATTGTGAAATCTGGTTACAAATTCAGATTTCATTCTTCAGTCTTCCATACCGCCGAAGGCATCCAGGTGGTTACATCTAAAACATTTGATTCAAGAAGTAAAAACTCTTTCTTCACAAGAGAGGGGGCTCCTCCCAATCCAGACCCCAAGGGAGACCTTGCTATCCTCCAGAACAGTTGGGCTACCATCAAATCTGTTCCTCCTCAAGAGGGCAGTGCCAGGACTACAGCAGAGCATCCGAGGAAGAAGAGGGGAGCACCCCAGCCATCTCTCTGGACTACCCGAAGAGAGATTGACATTCGCCAGCTGCCCCCCAACCTTCCCTCTGTTCTTCTGGCCCAGGGAAGAATCTCAGCTCTTGCTCCCACTTGGGAAAGACCGTTGGATGCTCTAAGTGGTGTATTCTGGCCACACACTGGAGCTTAACCAGAAACCGCCCTACTCCCGCCCTCCCCCACCCCCCAGAAAGGAACATCATCTCTGCTTGCTGTAACCAAAGCGCCCGATTCTTCACCTTCAAAAAGGAGCCATAGAGAAGGTCCCAAAGAACCAAAGGAATCGAAGACCTGGTCAGTAAGTAAATCCATACTGCGGCGAATGGCTCGTCAGCGCTCCTTCAAAGGGAGAGGCTCGTGCCTCCACAGCCGACTGCTTCACCCTACTCCAAGAACTAGGACTTACTTTGAACATTGAGAAATAGTCCATATATCCGGTGACAAAACTGCAGTGAACAGGAGCAATCCTGGATACTTAACTGGGGATGGCTTTCTTGGAAGAAAGAGTTGCAAAACTTCAGGCTAGGACAAAGGCAATTAAAGCAAAGCCAGAGTGGCAGCTGTGTCATGACACATGCACCCACGCACATCATGAAGCAGCAGCCATTTGGCAACAAGCATTGGCAGAGCTAAAAGGTCAACTAATGCCTTTCAAAGGTGAGACCTGTTGGCTTTGGCAATGCTTGCTTCCAAATCGGTTGGTAAAAAGGGTCTAAAGGCTGTGATCCTGCCTCTGTATTTCCTTTGAATTGAACTGCAGCCCTGACCCTTCATGGAGGGGGGCAGTCTTAGAATTCCTTAAAGGTACGGTGTAAGTAGGCACAGTGAATGATTAGTCTATTAGAGGCTACAATTTCCCTTGACTATGGAGTTTTAAAAAAAAAGTCTAATATGGTGGTGTTTTCATCAATTTGGAAAGCAAACATTAGTGGTTTCCATTAGCTTGGAAAATGTAGGCCATTTTGTGCACAGTGAGTGTTTTGCCGCAGGTCGTACTCGAGGCCCATCTTAGATTGTCGCTTTTCTGTCAGTACAAGGGAATTGAATGAATGAATGAATGAACCAAACATATGAAACGCAGCAGCTGCTCCAAACCAGAGCATCCTGTGCTGAGTGGATGTAAGGAAGAAGGGAAGTAGATAACGTATACCAGGACAGATGCGTGTGAATGGCCCTAAGGATGATCAATCGGGGTGCTTGTGAAGCGCGACTACTCACCCGTAAGGGTCTCAAGGCACTGTGGGAGGCACTGCTGGACCGTCGAAGCACTGCGGTTCAGTCGAAGAGCCAGGTCTTGCTGTCCTTCCTGAATTGAGGCAGTGATGGTGATTGCCTGAGGTGGAGAGGCAGGGTGTTCCAGGTCTTTGCTGTGAGGTAGCAGAAGGATCTTCCTCCGGCCGTGGTCTTGCGGATCCGTAGGATGGTGGCCAGATCCAGCTGGGCGGAGCGGGGTGTCTGGTAGGAGTGTAGAAGGAGAGGCGATGGTTGAGGTATGCAGGTCCGGCGTGGTGGAGGGCTTTGTAGGCATGGTGGAGGAGTTTAAAGGTGATTCTTTTGTTTACTGGGAGCCAGTGGAGGTCTCTCAGGTGTTCGGTGATGTGGCTGCGGCGGGGGATGTTCAGGGTGAGTCTGGCGGAGGCGTTCTGGATGTTCTGTAGTTTCTTGAGGAGTTTCTGGGTGATGCCGGCGAAGAGTGTGGATGTGGAAAGTAGGCCAAAGCATTACTCGCATCAAGGCTGTCCAAGGTCTTCCGAACGCCCACAGTAGGTGTAAGTGCCATTTCCCCTCAGCTGCTGTTGAGTGTTCTCACAAAGTTGGGCTTCTCGAAGATATTATTTGAACAACACTTATTCAGGGTGTAACTAATGCTTGAGCAGACAGTAGCTTTCCATATTAAGATATTACTATTGTTATTGTGCTGTACGTATATAATGCGCTGCACCTCGAGAAATCTCTGGATACTGATCTTTATTGTAAAAGGGCGCCCAGTAGCCACTGCACAGCTTTCAGATTTTGGTCATCAAAGTAAGTACTAAAGGTGCCTCGTGTCGAGTCCACCGATATATCGGGTTTGTTATTTCACCTGAGTTGGGCATTTTCCCTGTCGTCCTGGATCCAAGCAGTGACTGACTTGGAGAACATTAAAAGGGGTCAATTTCCAAACCGCTTGCTCCTGCCCAGCAGTTGCTACTCAGAACGTGGGGCCTGTTTAGGTCTTTCACAGGCTGCAGTAGGTGATAGAAGTATTGGTGGGATCAGTCCTGGAGATGTTGGTTGTTGCAGTTCAAGACTGGAATCTTTTGCTCACCTGCTCTTGTGTGACGCGCTGGTTTCAACCTGTGCAGGTGGTGGACTGCTGGTACAAGAGCAACGACGAGGAGTCCTTTGCCATGGCCCGGATGCTGATCCGACAGGAAGGCTTGCTGTGCGGTAAGACCGTTTCTTCCTTCTACCACTGACTGCAACACAGGCTCAAGCCATTCATTAGTACTTTCTATTTTGTTTTTAATTTTATTACAAATTTTTGCATTCAAACCACCAACTCATAGAGCATATTTCAGATTGTATTTTCACATCTGCATGTAGGTAGTGAGGTTCCCTGGTGACTTTGCATTTTTTTCTCTGTTTCTGCAGGAGGTAGTTCTGGCACAGCCATGGCTATTGCGGTGAAGGCTGCACAGGAGCTGAAGGAAGGACAGCGCTGCGTGGTGATCTTGCCGGACTCTGTCCGCAATTACATGTAAGCATCTACTAAGACTAGCCACATAGTCTAGTTAGTAGGAGACTAGCTACAAAACCAACTCTGCTCTGGAACAGAGACATGTCTTCGGAAAAGAGCAGGGCTCTTAAACACATCGGGGAAGTAGCAGGATGGTGCTAGGGGTTTGCCTGGGTGTGCAACAGCAGTGCAGTCCCATTGCCTCTATCAGTTTGCTGAAAGATGTTCAGGGCTGAAGTTGCTTGACAAGGCATCATGTTCAGGAGTGTGGCCGAGAGCAATCTTCATTTACCTGAGGTGCTTGATACCTGCTATCAGTTGGAGTTTAGATTCTCCTTCTTTGCGCAGTCCTGTGCCCACTTTGTCCCACTCCAGAGCATGGACGGTACGGCTAACCCCACGGTACGGCGCAGTGGTTACCCGTGAGGTGGCCTGCATTGTGCACTCTTGCACCTCGGCTTCCTGGGGTCAACAGAAGCCTGCTTTGAACATTGGTTCATGCCTTTATCAGTTGAGTTCTCTGCCTTTTGTTTCCAATCTCAGATTCCTTCTCCATCTCCTTTGTAGGTCTAAGTTCTTGAGTGACAAGTGGATGGTGCAGAAGCAGTTCATGACAACTGAGGACCTGGAGGTGGCTAAACCCTGGTACGTTTTTGTTATGTCAATGTTAAGTCTATTGAATGAGTTACCTTGCACCTTTCTCAGTGTGTCAAGCACAATATGCATGTAGCGGATGTTTCCCTGTGTCCCTCAGTTACCCAGCACCCCTTCCAGTAGTTGGGCTCTCTACGCTCTCAGGGGACACCCTCACGTACACGGAGGGTGCCCGCTGGGTCACCTTACCTGCTTTTTCCTACTTGGCCTCCTCTTTCTGTTGCAGGTGGTGGCACATCAAGGTGCAGGAACTGAACCTCTGTGCTCCGCTGACCGTGCTTCCAAGTGTCACCTGTGAGCGGACCATTGAAGTCTTGCGGGAGAAGGGCTTTGACCAGGTGCCCATCGTGGAGGAGTCTGGGTAGGTGGTAACATCCATCAGAATCCATCTTCCCCTAACATTTCCGCTTCTTGTCTACACAGAGCCTCGTGTCCCTGTACCTCCCCAGCTAACTTACTGTTCTTGATCAGTGCATTTATCTGCACTCGAATATCCATTTTGATGTCATAATCAGAAAAGCGCTTCCTCAATGTGTTCTTTCATTGCCGTCCACCACCCGGTTCTGTATGTGCATATGAGATGGAAGAGGTCACTTACAGGGAAGGATCCCTCCTAGCAGCAAGGGCTGCAGATGTTCCAGTAGAGATGAAAAATAATCAGTACAATTGGTATATTGCGATAAGCTTTTAAGACCGATTTCTTTGTAATGTTTAATGTACACGTTAGAAGAGTTGACAAATGTTTCACCTGGACTTTCCTAGACTCTTCAACCTCGCGCCCCCCCCCCCCCACACGCACACTGACCTCAAGGGAAGACGCCGAGTCTCCGGAGGTTCCTGATTCTGCCTGGTAGGAGCTTCATTTATAGACCTAAACAGTAGAATCATTCTCAGCTGTTTGCAGGCACCCTGCAACACTTTAAATCATAATAATATATTTGAGATAGCGCAGCCGGACTACATGACGCTCTACGTACACCAACAGGGTGGTACCAGGTCATGACCAGGGCCCAGAGAAAATGGCTGCTAGCCAGGAAGTTCTCAATGAATTGTTTTTATTTATTATCTTCGGAGAACAGAATCAACAAGCAGATCTACTCGCACAATAAATCCATGAATGGGTTATAGGCAAAGAAGTTCTCTGAGGAGTCATCTTGAAATAGGAGTCCTCAGAGATAGACCTATTCATTCTGTCCCAAAAGCCCAAGCTTGTCCTCCAAGAGAAGGATCCAGACTCACTGGACAATGCCCTTTTCATAGGCTGGTCGAAGACATTGCTATGCGCTTTGCCTCCCGTCCCTCGGTTTCCAGCAGTTCTATTGACGTTATGGAGCTCCGGAGTAAGCATGGACCTAGATGGCCCCTGGCTGGCCGGCAGTGGTGGTTCAAAGACCAGGCAACAGAGTCTATTTTTCTATAAGAACTGGACGGCGTTGACTTAGACAGCATAGCTCCTAAAATCAGGCTGCTTGGGCACTTAAACTTGCCACAGTCGAAAAAGAAGCAGAGTCCTTCAAAAACGGTCTTTTACACTTTTAAATGGAAAAGATTTTGTTTACGGGGACAACAGAAAACCTTTAATCCCATCTCCTTCCAAGAACAAGTGATTCTACGCCCACCAGACTTGACGTCCTAAGTCTAAGCTGCAGTTCTCCTCACAGTCCACCTCGCAGCTTTGCCGGTGTTGAGACAAGGACCTCCTCAGGCTTCCTTTTTCAAACTCTGCCATTAATTAAAGCCTTCGTTCAAGGCTTAAAGAAGGTCTTTCTGCCACTAAGAGCACAGTACCCTCCTTAGGAGCGTAACCTACTGCTTCACAGATGAATGGGTCCTCCCTTTGAACCCATTCACAAAGCTTCATTGCAGAATCTGTTGTGGGAGGTGGACTTTTAAATAAATCTCTCCTCTGCACCCACGCTTTCTCGGCTGGTGAACCCAATGCAATATTCCATTGTAACATGGTAGTCATGAGGACAGGCCACTCTTCTCTTTACCTCAGTATTCCATATTAATCAATCTATTGTTGTCCCAGTATTTTTAATAGTCCGGCTATACCACCTGAACACTATCTCCGCTCATTAGATGTCAGGAGAGTTTGGCTTTTAACTGGAAGATGCATTATCATAAGACAATCTGAACCACCTTTTCATTGACTTTGCTCCACTATGTAAATGCTCCGCGTCCTTGAAACAATGGATTTCACTTTGAATGTTTTCTTTCTTTTCACGCTGTTATCATTTGGCCAGAAAATCCCTTCCACTAAAACCTACAACCCGTTGCACGAGATTAAGGGCAGCAACTACAGCCGGCTTAAGGAACTCCCGACTAGCGGCAATTTGTAAGGCAGCTACTTGGTAATTGGTTCACACCCTTACAAAACATTGTCTTGATTCTGACACGAGAGATGACTCTGGTGTAAGTTGAGCCACCCATAAGAATCTTTTCACTCGATACTTCCTAAAGAGCTGTGTAACCGTCCGTAAGACTTCAGGCCCTGTCTTGCTTGTGAGGGAATACCACAGAAGATTAAGGGATTTGCTTGATGCTCTATTCCAGTGCCTGACTATGAACGAAGATCCTACAATGCAGAACAAAGGATCACTGATTTGTTGTCCTACTTTCACATTCTTGTGGTCTTCGTTAAATTCAATTAATTGAATTCGTAAATGACCCTCCCTCCTCCCCGGCTGTTTTTCTCTGCCATGTGGGACAAAGCCCAGAAGGCTGATTCTATGTACAGCTCAACTTACTCATCAAGAAGGAACAGAGTCTGAGAGGTGGCTGCCAGTGCAAGGCATCATGGGATTGGAAGCCACTGGACCCTCAAGGGCACAGTGCACTTGCTTAACTCCTCTGCTGTAAGACGAGCAGGTCTCTTGTTTCCTCTTTCGCTGGCAGGATTAGGCAGCAGCTTAAAGTTTAAAAGTGCTGCACTGCAGTTGCATTTGGGATGGTAGAAATTCCATAAAATAGAATTTGGTAGGTTTTTCAGAGTGTTCTACAGCACTGGACATTCTAGGCTTTCACTCTAGATAAAATCCATATTTGGATTTAAAGTGTTCGTGATCCCTGCATACAGCAGGAATTATTCTAAAGTCTGACTCCAATGATGATCACTGTTATGCAGAACTAGGACTAAGGTGAGTAACCATTTGTTCCCTGCTAGTTATCAACAACGTTGTTAACGCTCCTCTGTGGTCATCTACTTGACCACCAGTGATGGCTTCTCTCAGTCCTCAACAGCGCATGCGTTGCCCTTCGGCAAGCCACGCTGTGTAGACTCTGTTCCTCCTCACCACCAAACCCCTCCTTGTTAGAAGGGTCTCCTCTGTGCTGAGACCCCAGTTGCATTACCTATTAGATTGCCATTAGGACGTAATCAAAGGGAGTGCCCTTTGCACAGAGCAAAGTCTAGTCACTGATGCTCGACTCCGCTAAGAAGACTTTAAAGAAACCCAAGCCAAAGTAAATCATGTGAAGCTCTTTCACTGGAACTCCTCAAGTGATCGATGAGAATCCTGGAGCCGCCGCCATTGTGAGATCGACCTCCGGTCGGCTCGCATCATGATGGGCATAGTTACACCCCACCACGTTTGTAAGATGAAGACCAAGGGGTCTGGGGGGGTTGGAAATGGCAAACTTCCCAGACATGCAACGGAAACAGATCGAAGATGTTGTAGATTTAATTTAGACAATGCTCCCCATGTGCTCGCTGTGTACTCTGGATACCGCAGTGATAGCGTGCCTCGCTGTCACATTTGCTAACCTACCCATCAGGCCACCTCAACGCGATACCAAAATATGAGCGTAGCAGCTTCATGCATTTTCCGAACAAGCTGGGTCAAGCAGGAACGTACTTTTGAGGTCGGTTAGCCACGACCGGTGCAGTCGGCGGAGTTACAACTTGATTCAGACATGAGCAATTCACAAGAGAGGAGTGGCTAATGACTGGTGTAGGCTTAAGGCCAAGTAAAACTATGGGACGTGCCAGTCTTTGAAGCTGATGTGTTTGGAAATAATGTTACTTAATCGCTCCAGGCCTTTAAAACCGAGTGTGAGACTGCGTGAGTGATTAGTGCTTTGTTACTAATGTTTTTGGAGGCTTGTTTGTAAAATGTCCTGGGGCTCTAGAGCACCTTCAGTGTAATCACCAAGAGCATTTATCAGCTGCAGCTCCTATGGGAACAGGTTTGCTACCCTGATAATGGACTCCCAGGCTCAGAGAGGTGAGGATGGGGGAGGGGGAAGCAGCAGATGGACAAGGCGTCTTCCTGAGACCCCCACAAGAAGTAGTCTGGATTTCTCTCTCCAACTGCACACAACACCTCTGCAAGAGAGAAATGCCCAGCTCACCAATCAGTTGGGCTTCAATAACTTTGTTTGAAAACCATTCTCTAAGCCTTTCCTGGATGAGCTGCAGTGAGTGCCCTTTCACAGCCTTACAACTCACTGCTTTGAGTCTTGGACACAGTCAAGTTACTCATCTCAGATTGTAGGTTCACAATGCAGGAACCTCAGTTTGGCAATGAATACACGACTGGGAGGAGGACAACCTAATATGAGACATAAAAGCTGTTCTTGCTTGTCAAAGGAACACTCGTCCGGAGCAACGGAATGTTTAAAAAAAACAGAAAACGACTGGATGTGTCTGAAAAGATCCCTGCTTCACATCAGCAATGAAGCGCTCAAGGCGCTTTGTTTCTGAAGTATTTCCTATCTGAAAGAAACACGTTGGTTTTAGATTCCTTACCTTAGAATACCCCCAGGCATCAGACTGGATCCGGAAAGTTTTCGTCAGCAGTACCCCTGCGCGTCGGAAGGTGGCGTCGTGCGGCTCCGCGTCCGTCGTTGGCGTCGTGGTCGCCGAGATGACGCGTCACAGCAGCTTCTTAGACGCCGCCCTCGCACACTGACGTCAGTTCTTTCTTTTTCCGCGCCAGCAAGCGCAGATCCGGAGAGAGCGGTACCCCCAGTCATTTTTTGACTGAGTTTTTCGAGGCCTTTTTGTCTCTTTTTTCAAGTCGATCGACTCCTGGTGCCGTAGGGATGCCCGGTTTCAAGTCCTGCGAGGAATGTCATTGCATGATGTCGGTGACGGACCCGCACCGTGTGTCTCTACTGCCTGGGGCGCGACCACGACCCCAAGTCGTGCCCGACTGCCGGGCCATGGCGCCGAAGACTTTGCGGGAGCGGTCCCGAAAGTTGCTTGAAGTCCGGCAGTCGGCTCCGCGCCGCTCAAGGTCCCGGTCCCCTGGGAGGTCGAGGGACCGGTCGCGGAGCCACCACCATCGTTCGTCGGGATCGAAGTCTTCGCACTCGGGGTCAGGTAAGGCGAAACATTCTATGAAGTCGAAGAAGCGACGTCGCTCTCCGACTTCCCCTCACCCGTCGCGGCTGAGGGTGCGGGCGGGTGATGCCACCCCCACGGCTCCGGCGGAGCCTACACAGTCGCCGCCGGCCTACCCGCCCTTCCCGGGTCCGTCGGCGACTCCAGCCCAGCTGCAGGAATTTCTGTCAGCCATGGCTCGCCTCTTTGGGCCGTCAGGCCCCGCCGGTGCGCCTTCGGGCCCCGCGGGTCCGACTGGGGGTCCCTGCCCTTTACTGCCGACAGCTCCGGCATCGCTGTCTGCTCCGGCCCCGGCGCCGCAGGACCCCCATGGATCTAGGCCTGGATCCCGGTCGACGCCGGTTGACCTTGTAACACCTCCACCGACGTCGACCCCTCCGGCACCACTTCCGACGTCACCCATTCCTACGGACGACGTCGTCCCCGGTTTCAGCCCCGAAGTGGACCCGGCGCCGGAACGGCGTCGCTCGACGCCGATTCCGACGCTGATGTGACCTTTCTATCCCTATGTCCATCCTCCTTATTTTCGGCCTGTTCATCAGCCTTCGGAGGAAGGGGAGGACTGGGAGGGGTCTGAGGACCCTCTCACAGCACAGTGTGAATCTGAAAGAGACACGTTAGTGACAGATTCCTTACCTTAGAATATCCCCAGGCGTCAGGCTGGATCCGGAAAGTTTTTGCGTAGCAGTACCCTTGCGCGTCGGTAGGCGGCGTCGTGCGGCTCCGCGTCCGTCGTCGGCGTCGTGATCGCCGGGATGACGTCGCGGGCAGTACTTGGCGCCGCCCCTGCGCGCTGACGTCAGTTCTTCTTTTCCGCGCCAGTAAGCGCAGATCCGGGAAGAGCAGTGCCCTAGTCACTTTTTGACTATCTTTTTGGTGAATTTTTTCACTGTTTCTTCAACGAGTCTTCACGACTCCTAAGGTGTCGTAGGGATGCCCGGCTTTAAGCCCTGCGAGGAATGTGGTCGCATGATGTCGATCACGGACCCGCACCTCGAGTGTCTCTTTTGTCTCGGCCGAGACCACGACACGAAGTCGTGTCCTGACTGCCGGAAACTTCATCCTAAGGCTTTGCGAGAGCGGTCTCGAAAGCTCCTCGAAGTCCGGCATTCGGCTCCGCGCCGCACCAAGCCCCGGTCCCGGGAGAGGTCGAGGGCCGGACGCGGAGTCCCCGCCGTTCGTCGGAATCCAAGTCTTCGCGCTCCTCCGGTAAGTCGAAGCACAAGAAGTCTAAGCGGCGTCATCGCTCTAAGACTTCGCCTCGCCGGTCTCGTGACTCGGCTGAGGTCCCTGTCGGCACCGTCCCCGCGGCCCCGGACGTGCCTGTCGAGTTACCCCCGCAGTACCCGCCCTACCCGGGTTCGGGGGCGACTCCGGCCGATATACAGGAATTCCTGTCGGCCATGGCCCGCCTCTTCGGGCCTCAAGGTCCCTCCGGTGCGCCTTCGGGCCCCGCGGGCCCTGATGGGGTTGCTCCGGCGTCGCCGTCGACTCCGGTCCCGGCGTCGCCTGTCCCACCAGCCTTCGTCCCGGCCTCGGCTCCGGCCCCGGCTTCGACCCCTGCTCCGGTGGTGCCGCAACCCCCATCGACGCCGGTTGACCTAACCACGCCTCCGCCGACGCCGATGTCCCCGGTGCCGTTTCCTACGCCGTCCGGGGCTCCGGGCGGCGTCGTTCCCCGGTTCTCTCCGGGTCCGGACATGGAGCCGGACCGGCGTCGCCCGACGCCGGTTCCGGCGCCGATGAGACCTTGGGTCCCTGATGTCCCTCCTCCTCCATATTTTCAACCTGAGGAGGACCAGGAGAGCTGGGAGGGGTCTGAGGACCCTCTCACACAACAGTGCGAGTTTGACCCGGACTGGGTTGAGGAACTTGGGGATGCCAGTGGTCTGGATACCTCCCTGACTCTGGCATGCTGTCTCCTCCCGTGGCAACGGAGGAGGGGGCTAATTTTGCAACGGTGTTGCGTAGAGCTGCTGGAGCCTTGAATCTCCAGTTGCCTACGGTGGCCGTCAGGACTAACATCCTGACTGAAGTGCTTCAGCCGGCGGCCTCCTCTTTGGAGACTGTGCTGCCGTTCAACGATGCACTGACTGACGTTCTTTTGGGTGCCTGGTCCAAACCCACCACAGGGGCTCCTGTGGATAGGAACGTGGCCCGACGCCATCGCCCTGCTCCGGGCGACCCCCTGTTTCTCTCCCAACACCCCACCCCTGAGAGCTTGGTTGTCCAAGCCTCTGCCTCCCAAACCGCCTTCCCTACCGCCCCTCCGGATAGGGAATCCAAGCGCCTGGATCACTTTGGGAAGAAGGCTTTCTCTTCCTCCAGTGCTGGCTTGCGGTCTGTTAATACCGCTTGCCTCTTGGGCCGATACACCCACTCCCTGTGGGATTCGGTGGCAACTGTTTTGCCGCAGTGTTCTGAGGAGGTCCAGACACTGCTTACCCGCGCCATTGCAGAAGGGCGTGATGCGGCTAAATATACCATCCGCTGTGGCCTTGATACCGCCGACTCGCTGGGCAGATCGCTTGCAACGACGGTGGCGCTGCATCGCCACGCCTGGCTGAGAACCACTAGTTTTTCAGGGGATGTCCAGAATACACTCATGGACATGCCCTTTGATGGAGTCGGTCTTTTTGGTTCGAAGGCAGACCATGCGCTGGAGCGTTTCAAGGACTCACGGGCTACTGCTAAGTCCCTGGGCCTTGCTGTTGTGCGCCCTCCGCTCACGTCTGCTTTTCGCCCCTTTCCTGGCCACGGAAGGGGCGCCCAGTCACGTCCACAGCCCGGCCAACGGCCCGCGCAGCAAGCGCCTTCGCCTGGCCGAGGACGTGGATACCGCCGTGGCGGTTCGGGCAACCAGCGTGCGGGTCAGGCCACCACCTCCAACCCGTCCGCGGCCTCCAAGCCCTCCTAGTCCCTCCTTTCAGGTGCACAGCACGCCAGTCGGGGGCAGGGTCCGCCATCACCTTCACCACTGGCGTCCCATCACCTCGGACAGGTGGGTCTTGGACATTGTCCGAAGGGGCTACTCCCTCCCCTTCGAGACCACCCCCCAGCCATGCCACCTCAATTCCACTGCATGTCAGGGGATCACTTGGTGCTTCTACAGAAGGAAGTCACGGCCCTCTTGGCCAAGAGGGCCATCGAGCATGTTCCGACCCCAGAAGTAGGGCGTGGTTGCTACTCCCACTACTTTCTGGTGCCCAAAAGGACAAGGAGGACATGCGTCCTATCTTGGACCTCCGGAACGTCAATCGCTTCCTCCGGAAGGAGAAGTTCAAGATGCTCACCCTAGCTCAGGTCTTGACTGCCCTCGACCCCGGAGACTGGTTGGTAGCGTTGGACTTGCAGGACGCCTATTTCCACATCCCCGTCCTGCCGGCCCACCGGCGTTACCTTCGGTTCACGGTAGGCCTCGAGCATTTTCAGTTCACCGTGCTCCCCTTTGGCCTTACCAGTGCCCCTCGGGTGTTCACGAAAGTGATGGCGGTGGTCGCGGCTCATCTGCGCCGGGCAGGGGTTTCAGTCTTCCCCTACCTCGACGACTGGCTGCTGAAGGCGGGCTCGTCCCAGGCAGTCGTCTCCCACCTCCAGACTACGGCCGAACTCCTGCACTCGCTGGGGTTCTCCATCAATGTGCCGAAGTCGCATCTGATTCCTTCTCCACAGCTCCTTTTCATCGGAGCAGTTCTGGACACGACGCAGTTTCGGGCCTATCCTCCCGAACGGCGAGTCCGGGATATTCAGGCTATGATTCCGATCTTTCAGCCTTTATCCTGGGTTTCGGTACGGATGACCCTGAGGCTGCTGGGCCTCATGGCCTCCTGCATCCTGCTGGTCAATCATGCCAGATGGCATATGCGGGCTCTGCAGTGGGACCTGAAGTTCCAGTGGGCGCAGCACCAGGGCAACCTGTCCGATCACGTCCAGATCTCGGAGGGGACTGCAACACAGTTGCAGTGGTGGCTCTCGAACCGGCAATGGGTCATGGGCAGATCCCTCTCCCTTCCCCAGCCAGAGCATACAGTTGTGACGGACGCGTCCCTTCTGGGATGGGGCGGTCACATGGGAGAGACGGAGATCAGAGGCCTCTGGTCTCCGGCGGAGTCCCGGCTCCATATCAACCTTCTGGAGCTCCGGGCGATCCGACTTGCACTGAAGGCATTCCTTCCCTCTGTCAAAGGGAAGGTAGTGCAGGTGTTCACCGACAACACCACCGCCATGTGGTACTGCAACAAACAGGGCGGGGTGGGGTCGTGGACCCTTTTCAGGAGGCTCTGCGCCTCTGGACATGGCTGGAACATCAGGGCATGTTCCTGATGGTTCAACACCTGGCAGGTTCCCTGAACGCCAGGGCGGACGAACTCAGCCGCAGGTGCATGATGGATCACGAATGGCGTCTTCACTCGGAAGTGGCGCAAGGACTCTTTCTACAGTGGGGAGAGCCTTGGTTAGATCTATTCGCCACCGAAGAGAACGCGCAATGTCATCAGTTCTGCGCGTTGGAATTTCCAAGGCGGCACTCGCTCGGCGACGCTTTTCGTCACGAGTGGAGTTGCGGTCTATTGTACGCCTTTCCGCCTATACCACTTCTACCCAGAGTGTTGAAGAAGATTCGGCACGACCGGGCCCAAGTCATTCTTGTGGCTCCGGACTGGGCTCGAAGAGTTTGGTATCCCGAGCTACTCGGTATGAGCGTAGATCCCCGATCCGTCTGCCTCTTCGGGAGGATCTTCTGTCGCAGCAGCAGGGGACGGTCCTCCACCCGAACCTGTCCAGTCTACACCTGCTTGCGTGGAGATTGAGCGGCGGCAGTTGATTCCTTCGACTTGCCTCCCGAAGTTTGTGATGTGATTCTGGCAGCCAGGCGTCCCTCCACTAAGGTGGTATACGCCTGCAGGTGGAACAAATTTGTGGCATGGTGCACAGCAAAGGCTGTGAACCCCCTTTCTGCCCCTCTTTCTGAGGTCCTTCTGTTCCTTCTTTCTCTGGCCCAACAGGGTTCTGCCCTGGGTACCATCAAGGGTTATCTCTGTGCTATCTCGGCCTTCCTCAGGCTCCCTGATCAGCCCTCCCTTTTCAAGTCCCCTGTTGTTAACAGGTTCTTAAAAGGCATTACACACCTCTTTCCTCCTGTTCCATTTGTGATGCCTCAGTGGGACTTGAACTTGGTTCTTAACTTTTTAATGTGCGCTCCCTTTGAGCCTCTGCATACCTGTCCTCTTCGTCTTCTGACTCTAAAGACAGCCTTTCTGGTGGCCATCACCTCCGCTCCGCGGGTGAGTGAGCTCCAGGCTTTATCTTGCAAACCTCCCTTTCTGTCTGTTCATCCGGACAAGGTTGTTCTTCGGACGCGTCCGTCCTTCTTGCCAAAGGTGGTTACTGCCTTTCACATTGGGCAGACCATCACTTTGCCTACCTTCTTTCCGCCTCCGCATCCTTCCAGAGAGGAAGAGAGGCTCCACCGTCTGGACCCAAAACGTGCGCTCTCCTTCTATATCGACCGCACAAAACAGTTCCGGGTGGATGACCAGCTCTTTGTTGGCTACGTGGGCGCCAAAAAAGGTCGGGCGGTGCACAAACGAACCATCTCCCGCTGGGTTACCTTGTGCATCAAGACCTGCTATTCTTTGGCTAAGAAGGAGCCTCCTGTTGGGCTGCGTGACCATTCCACCAGGGCAACGGCTGCTACCACGGCCTTGGGCCGCGGTGTTCCGCTGCCGGTTATTTTGTCAGGCAGCTACGTGGGCCTCGCTGCACACGTTTACAAAGCATTACTGCCTTGACAGTCAGGTCCGGAGGGACGGCTTCTTTGGCCGTTCTGTCCTCCAGGACTTCCTTGTCTGATCTTTGTTCGCAGACCCACCACCGGGGTTGGTATTGCTGGGGTATCTATTCTAAGGTAAGGAATCTGTCACTAACGTGTCTCTTTCAGATGCACAAGTTACTAACTTGTGTAACGATATATCTGTAAGAGACAGTAGTTAGTGACAGATTCCTACCGCCCCACCCATCCTCCCCGTTCTGCGAACTGATTTCTAGGGTTAAGGACATCCCTTTCAGGGCCCTAGTATTTTTCAGACACCTATGTCAGCTTCTTGCATGGCTCTGCGTTCCTGGCGCGGAAAGTCGTGTACAGAACTGACGTCAGCGCGCAGGGGCGGCGCCTAAGTACTGCCCGCGACGTCATCCCGGCGATCACGACGCCGACGACGGACGCGGAGCCGCACGACGCCGCCTACCGACGCGCAAGGGTACTGCTACGCAAAAACTTTCCGGATCCAGCCTGACGCCTGGGGATATTCTAAGGTAAGGAATCTGTCACTAACTACTGTCTCTTACAGATATATCGTTACACAAGTTAGTAACTTGTGCGTTAGACCCGGACTGGGCAGAGGAACTGGGGGATGCCAGTGGTCTTGACACCTCTCCTGACCTTGGCATGCTCACTCCTCCTACCGTGGCTACGGAGGAGGGTGCAAGTTACGCCGTGGTGTTGCGTAGGGCGGCCGAGGCCCTCCACCTCCAGCTCCCTACAGTGGCCGTCAGGACTAACCTCCTGACATAAGTGCTTCAGCCGGCGGCTACCTCTGCGGAGCCACTGCTGCCTTTTAATGATGCACTTTCCGACGTTCTTTTGGGCACTTGGTCCAGGCCCACCACAGGGGCTCCTGTGGATAGGAACGTGGCCCGACGCCATCGCCCGGCCCCGGGCGACCCCTTTTTCCTCTCCCAACACCCCACCCCTGAGAGCTTGGTTGTCCAAGCCTCTGCGTCCCTGAGCGCATTCCCTACCGCACCTCCGGATAGGGAATCCAAGAAACTGGAACGATTTGGGAAGAAGATTTTTTCTTCCGCCAGTTCAGGGCTTCGGTCTGTGAACACCGCATGCCTCTTGGGCCGTTATTCCCACTCTCTGTGGGATACGGTGGCGCAAGTGCTGCCTCAGTGTCCGGAGGAGGCCCGGACAGTGCTCTCTCAGGCTATTGCTGAAGGGAGAGATGCAGCAAAGTTTACGATTCGATATGGCCTTGACACCGCCGACTCGCTGGGCAGGGCGATTTCTACGACAGTGTCGCTCCGTCACCACGCCTGGCTGAGGACTACTGGTTTCTCTGGGGATGTCCAGAACACCCTGATGGACATGCCCTTTCATGGCATTCGCCTTTTTGGCAACAAGGCAGCGCTTTAAGGACTCGCGGGCTACGGCCAAGTCCCTGGGCCTTTCCGCCACGCGCCCTCCTCCGCCTTCTGCTTTTTGCTCCTTTTGTGGCCACGGAAGGGGCGCCCCGACACGTTCGCTTCAGAGCCACAGGCCTGCGCAGCAACAGTCTCAGCGCGGCCGTGGACGTGGGACCCGCCGGGGCAGGTCAGGGGGCCAGCGGGCGGGTCAGTCCACCTCTACCCCGGCCACCACTGCCTCCAAACCTTCCTAGTCCGGTTTTTCAGGCCCATCCAACGCCAGTGGGTGGCAGGATTCGCCATCACCTCCCCCACTGGCGCACCATCACTTCGGACAGGTGGGTTTTACAAATAGTCCGAAGGGGCTACTCCCTCCCCTTCGAGACTACCCCTCCAGCCATGCCACCCCAGTACCACCGCATGTCGGGGGATCACTTGGCACTTCTTCAACAGGAAGTCGCGGCCCTCTTGGCCAAGGGGGCCATTGAGCGCGTTCCTGCGCCACAAGTAGGACGTGGTTGTTATTCCCACTACTTTCTGGTGCCCAAGAAGGACAAGGGCCTGCGTCCTATCTTGGACCTCAGGGACGTCAATCGCTTCCTCCGGAAGGAGAAGTTCAAGATGTTAACTCTGGCTCAGGTCTTGTCTGCCCTGGAGACTGGATGGTAGCGTTGGATCTGCAGGACGCATATTTCCACATTCCCGTCCTGCCGGCCCACCGTCGTTACCTGCGGTTTACGGTAGGCCACGAGCACTTTCAGTTTACCGTGCTCCCCTTTGGCCTTACCAGCGCCCCTCGGGTGTTCACGAAAGTGATGGCGGTGGTCGCACCTCATCTGCGCAGATCAGGGGTTCCAGTCTTCCCCTATCTCGACGACTGGCTGTTGAAGGCGGGCTCGCCCCGGACAGTCGTTTCCCACCTCCAGACTACGGCCGACCTCCTGCATTTGCTGGGGTTCTCCCTCAATGTGCCGAAGTCGCACCTGATTCCCTCTCAGAAGCTCCTCTTCATCGGAGCGGTTCTGGATACGACGCACTTTCGGGTCTATCTTCCCGAACGGCGAATCCAGGATATTCAGGCTCTGATTCCGATCTTTCAGCCTCTATCCTGGGTTTCGGTCAGGATGACCCTGAGGCTGCTGAGCCTCATGGCCTCCTGCATCCTGCTGGTCACTCATGCCAGACGGCATATGCGGGCTCTGCAGTGGGACCTGAAGTTCCAGTGGGCGCAGCATCAGGGGAACCTGTCCGATTACGTCCAGATCTCAGAGGGCACTGCACACCAGCTGCAGTGGTGGCACACAAACCGGCATTGGGTCAATGGCAGATCCCTCTCCCTTCCCCAACCGGAGCACACAGTGGTGACGGATGCGTCCCTCCTGGGATGGGGCGGCCACATGGGAGAGGCGGAGATCAGAGGCCTCTGGTCTCCGGCGGAGTCCCGGCTCCATATCAACCTTCTGGAGCTTCGGGCGATCCGACTTGCACTCAAGGCATTCCTCCCCTCTCTCAAGGGGAAAGTGGTGCAGGTGTTCACCGACAACACCACCGCCATGTGGTACTGCAACAAACAGGGCGGGGAGGGGTCGTGGACCCTATGTCAGGAGGCTCTGCGCCTCTGGACATGGCTGGAACATCAGGGCATTTCCCTGGTGGTTCAACACCTGGCAGGTTCACTGAATGCCAGGGCGGACGAACTCAGCCTCAGGTGCATGATGGATCACGAATGGCGTCTTCACTCGGACGTGGCGCAAGGTCTCTTTCAACAGTGGGGAGAGCCTTGGTTAGATCTATTCGCCACCGAAGAGAACGCGCAATGTCAGCAATTCTGCGCGTTGGAATTTCCAAGGCAGCACTCGCTCTGCGACACTTTTTGTCGCGAGTGGAGTTGCGGTCTGTTGTACGCCTATACCACTTCTGCCCAGAGTGCTGAAGAAGATCAGGTGCGACCGGGCCCAAGTCATTCTTGTGGCTCCGGACTGGGCTCGAAGAGTTTGGTATCCCGAGCTACTCAGTATGACCATCAATCCCCCGATCCGACTGCCTCTTCGGGAGGATCTTCTGTCGCAGCAGCAGGGGACAGTCCTCCACCCGAACCTGTCCAGCCTCCACCTCTTTGCGTGGAGATTGAGCTGCGACAGTTGATTCCTTTTGACTTGCCTCCTGAAGTCTGTGATGTCATTCTGGCAGCCAGGCGTCCCTCCACTAAGTTGGTATACGCCTGCAGGTGGAACAAGTTTGTGGCATGGTGCACAGCAAAGGCTGTGGATCCCCTTTCTGCCCCTCTTTCTGAGGTCCTACTTTTCTTTCTTCGGCCCAGCAGGGCTCTGCTCTGGGTACTATCAAGGGCTACCTTTCTGCTATTTCGGCCTTTCTCAGGCTCCCTGATCAGCCCTCTCTTTTCAAGTCACCTGTTGTTAACAGATTCCTCAAAGGCATTACTCACCTTTTTCCTCCTGTCCCCTTTGTAATGCCACAGTGGGACTTGAACCTGGTTCTCACATACTTAATGTGCGCTCCCTTTGAGCCTCTTCACAACTGTCCTCTTCATTTGTTAACTCTGAAGACTGCTTTCCTGGTTGCCATCACCTCTGCTAAGAGAGTGAGTGAGCTCCAGGCTCTTTCTTGTAAACCTCCTTTTCTGTCGGTCCATCCGGACAAGGTTGTCCTCCGGACACGTCCATCCTTTCTGCTGAAGGTTGTTACTGCCTTTCACATCGGGCAGACCATCATTTTGCCCACCTTCTTTCCGCCTCCTCATCCTTCCAGAGGGGAAGAGAGGCTCCACCGTCTGGACCCAAAACGTGCACTCTCATTTTACCCGAGTCGCACACAACAGTTCCGGGTGGATGACCAGCTCTTTGTTGGCTACGTTGGCGCCAAGAAAGGTCGGGCCGTACACAAGCGGATTATCTCCAGATGGGTCGTCTTGTGTATTAAAGCCTGTTATTCTCTGGCAAAGAAGGAGCCTCCGTTGGGGCTGCGCGCCCATTCTACCAGGGCGACAGCTGCCACTACGGCGTTGGGACATGGTGTCCCCTTACAAGAAATCTGTCAGGCAGCTACGTGGGCCTCGCTGCACACTTTTACTAAGCACTATTGCCTGGACAGCCAAGTCCGGAGAGACGGCTTCTTTCTCCTTTCTGTTCTCCGGGACTTCCTGGTGTGATCTTGGTTCGCAGACCCACCACCGGGGTTGGTATTGGTGGGGTATCTATTCTAAGGTAATGAATCTATCACTAACGTGTTTCTTTCAGATGAACAAGTTACTTACCTTCGGTAACGATATATCTGTAAGAAACATTAGTTAGTGATAGATTCCTTACCGCCCCACCCATCCTCCCCATTCTGCGAACTGATTTCTAGGGTTAAGGGCATCCCTTTTCAGGGCCCTAGTTTCAATGCACCAGTGGTCAGTATCTTGCATGGCTCTGCGTTCCTGGCGCGGAAAGTCGTGTACAGAACTGACGTCAGCGCGCGAGGGCGGCGTCTAAGTAGCTGCCGCGACATCATCTCGGCGACCACGACGCCAATGACGGACGTGGAGCCGCACGACGCCACCTTCCGACGCTCAGGGGTACTGCTGACGAAAACTTTCCGGATCCAGTCTGACGCCTGGGGGTATTCTAAGGTAAGGAATCTATCACTAACTAATGTTTCTTACAGATATATCGTTACCGAAGGTAAGTAAATTGTTCGTCAAGTGTGTTGCAAACAGTGAGTAAGATACTCACGGACAGCACACTAGAATGTAATAAATCTAGAACGTGGAGGAACAAATTCCCTCTCTCTCATGAGGCTCAATAACTATGGAGTGTGTCCTTGCAGCCCCCACTTCCCCCAGATAGTGTGCTCTCATGCAGAATCCAGAGCTCGCGGGCAGGAACCCTAAGCCCAGGTCTTCAGGACCCCCCCGAGTGAGAGCGACTCAGATTGATTAAATACTTTGCTGGTGAGGAGCTCCGCAAGTGGATTTGGATGTCAAACACCAACTCTGTGTTCAGGTTCCTCCTGGGTTCCCTCTGGAGCATCTGTGGAGCCAACATGTCTTAACATTGGACTTGTATAAGCTTTTCCACCTCTCCTTCTCATGGGCATCAAGTCCAGCAGACGATAGTTAAAGTTTTTGGAGTATTCCAAGCCAGTAATTGTCATTTCTACATCCTAATGTTCTTAGTAATTCTCTCAAGGTTGTTTCGAGACTTGCAGAATGATGTGGGCCCGCGTCCTGAGTGGGCTGACCTTCTGGTTCAGGGAAAAGGATTATTGCTCTGAAGATGTCTGTCATTCAGTCGAAGAGGACTACGGCGGAGACGATGCCAGCTCCTTTTTGTTTGTCACGTATGTCACGTAGGTGTGTGTTGGGGGAGCAGAGGGATGGCCCCCCAAAACACTGGGGGATGAAGCCTCTTTCTACAAGGCTCTCTGCTCATGGGCTTAAAGGCGTCTTCTGCTCAGCGGCCTCCTGCAGGCAGAGGAAGATGAGCCCAACCCCTGGATGGGAGAAAGGGGAGTTATGAGATGGCTGGGTGTATCAGGCTGGACTGGAAGAGGACCTGACCAGGGGAACCTTTCATGGAGGATGAAACATGAGTTCTCCAAATTCTGCGCAGTGAGTGAGATGTGTTCTGCATCTCGGTGCAATGAGTCAGAAACACTGCAGTGAGAAAGGGAGATCGTCTCGATTTCATGGTTCAAGCCCAGGACCTCGGCTTCCAGACGAATCAGAGGACTTTAGCCAAGAGTGCAACAAAGTCTCTACAAAACATGAAGTTTTAGTCCCTGGAAGATTCTGAGCTCTAAAGTGCTTGACCTCTCTTCCTTGATATAAACAACTGGGCCTGGCTGAAACAAGTTGTAGGAAGCTGGCCCCCTGTGCACTACAATTGAAACCACATGAAAACCAGGCAGAAAGTGTAGGGGCTAACCATGGAAAAAGAGGCACTTTCTCACACAAGTCATCAAGTAATAGGAAAAACAGCTGTGCAGTTAGCTTCCACTACACTCCCCACGGGAACTCTCGCAGGGTCAGTGAACGGAGCAGTGGAGAGCTGTACGCAAGAAGGTCCAGAGCCTCCAGAAACAGCTGTTTCGTCCAGAGACATCCTGCTCACCTTTACAGCTCACCGTTGCAGCATTTTTCACCTTATTCCTAAATTCTTTAGCTTCTGATCTAAGATCTGATTTAAGATCTGAATAGGGGCATCACTAATATTAATAATGATATCTACATATTCTTATATAGCACTTCATATCACATTTTCTCCATTTTTCAGTGCATATATCACTCAATTTTGCTGCTAACGCTTTTCCATCAGAATGGCCCTGTTTTCACAAAAGATGTACCTGACAATTTTGTCTCCTTTGTCCCCCACATGTTGCGGATTATAAAAAAAAGTAACCAGGTTTTGTAGGTTCCACCTGTAGGAAACTGAGAAAATAGCCAAAATGTGCCAAAATTATGTGTTCGAGGCATGTGAGCTGTAGATCACATGCTTTGCATAGATCGCCATCTGGTGTTGGGCCCGGACGTTTGCACTTTGTTTTTGTTCGAAGAAGTCTTTCTAGTCACGAGGTAGGTGACTCCTCCTTTCAGTGATAGTGCGCATGGGCATCGACTCCATTGTTAGATTGTTTTTTTCCGCCATCGGGTTCGGACGTGAATTGCTGTGCTCCGGTTCGACACCGTTCTCGGGTTCCCCTCGGTGCGCAATTCACTGCCCCTCGACAGTATTGTTTCTCGATCGCGTATTCCTCCCTTCGCGTATAGAATATTTCTACAACTTCGATTGGAAAACTTTGTGCGAGGCCCTCGGGCCTAGCCGCGTCGACCGAATTCGCAGTAGATGGAACGGACTCCATACGAATTCTGCCCCGGGTGCCATTCCAAGTACCCCCGCACCGATCTCCACGACGTGTGCAACTTGTGTTTATCTCCAGAACACAACGAAAGCAACTGCGAAGCCTGCCGATCCTTCCGATCAAAGAAAACGCTCCGTGACCGTCGGGCTCGACGTCGCGAGATGCAGCAACAAAAGGACTCCGCTCCATACATCTTCGGAGAAGAGGATGATTCCTCGAGGCACATGGAGCCGAGGAGGACGAGGATCTACAGATTGATGTTTCTGAAGAGAACTCCGATATCGGGGAGGACGTCACACCTGGTCAGCGTACCGTGAGTACCGAGACTCCTCTAACCCCCAAAACTCCCGTTAAAAAGGCTCCGGTCCCTCCTCCGCCTTCGGGCCAAGGTCAGCACCGAGATAAAGTTTCTTCGGGCTCGGCACCGAAACAGTTAAAGCCTTCGGGCTCGAGCCGTTCTTCCGGACCCGAAAAGACTTCGGCTCCGAAACAAAAGTCCTCGCATCCATCAAAAGTTTCGGCACCGAAACATGTCTCGGAACCGAAATCATCGGAGCCGAAATCCTCGGTACATAAACCCTCAGCTCTGAAAAACTTCGACACCGAAACCTTCCGCGTTGAAGATTGTGGCTCCAAAACACAAATCAGTTCCTCCTTCATCTAAAGAACTTGTTTTGGACGTTCCGCCTCCTAAAACGGACCCCAAACAAAAAGAACTGGTTATAAACCCTAAAACAGGGCATATTTCAGCGAAAATACCCCAAAATAGGAAACCAGAACATGAGGGATCTGATCAAATCCCTCTAAAAAGGAAGAATATGGGAATTAACACTTCTCCTCCACCTCTTCCTCTTTCCTTACCTCCTCCATCTATTGATCGTAACCTGCTCATAACACCCACACATTCTCCTCAACCACAATCTCCAATCCAACAGGATGATAATGATGGGGATCTACATTATGACACACATGAGGAGCTATCACAACTATATGCTCCAGACCCCTGGGTAGATTATACTACAGATCCTAATAATGATAACGATCCGGATCTTTACCCATCCAAACCTTCTCCCCCTGATGACAATGTAGGGTTTACGGAGTTACTTAATAGAGCTGCAGAATACCATGGGGTGCAACTCCAAAAGGAACCTCTTGAGGAGGACTTCTTATTTGAGACACTGAGTACATCACAAAAATCCACGCATACACTACCCATGCTCAAGGGTATGTTAAAACTTGCTGATGAGGTGTTCATAGACCCAGAGCGTGCAAGGATACTCACACCCGGACTAGATAAAAAATATAAAGCAGCTCCTACAGACCCAATTTTTATAAGAGGTCAGGTTCCACTAGATTCTCTAGTAGTTTCAAACGCTCGTAAACGGGTGAACTCTCAATCAACAGGAGATGCTCCACCTCCAGACAAAGAGTCTAAATTATTAGATGCATCAGGTAAAAGAGTAGCAGCACTAGCAGCCAATCATTGGCGCATAGCCAATACGCAAGCACTCTTGGCAAGATACGACAGGGCTCATTACGATGAGTTAGAGCAAATAATGCAATATCTGCCTGATGAGCACAAATCCAAGGCACATGACCTCATACAAGAAGGCAAACTCATTTCCAACACTTCCATTAGGTGTGCTCTGGATGCAGCAGACACTGCCTCACGTGGTATTAACACCAGCATTCTTCTTAGACGCCATGCATGGCTTAGAGTGTCAGGGTTTAAGCCGGAGGTCCAAACAGCTATATTGAATACGCCATTTGACAAAGAACATTTATTTGGACCAGCGGTGGACATTTCAATAGAAAAAATGAAGAAGGACACTGAGGTGTCTAAGTCTATGGGAGCGCTACAAACACCGTCAAGTCGTGGCTCATTTCGCCGATCCTTTTATAGGGGAGGCTCGAAGTCCATTTCTTCTGAAGGGGCCTCTACCTCCTACAGAAGCAATAGTCAATCACCTTCTACCAGAGGTTACTTTCGAGGTGGATTTCGTGGAAGCAATGGCAAAGGAAGAGCAACGGGTAATACACCCCGTACCTCCCCAGCCACGACCAAACAGTGACTTGTTTCTCCTTGCCCCCGACCATCCCACACCTGTCGGGGGATGCCTCTCTCAATTTTTCCCAGTCTGGAATTCAATCACATCAGACAAATGGATTTTACAAATTATCCAATCTGGTTACTGCCTGGAGCTTACAAGCAACCCTCCAAACATTCCACCAAGAACACACAAACTATCCCCAGAAAATTTACACCTACTCAAACAAGAGATTCAATCTCTTCTGGAAAAAGGAGCTATAGAACCCATACCACTACAATATCACGGGACAGGTGTGTACTCTCTTTATTTCCTAATTCCCAAAAAGGATGGTTCTCTGAGGCCTATATTAGACCTCAGAGAATTAAACCTCTACATTCAATCAGATCACTTTCATATGGTCACTCTCCAACAGGTACTTCCTCTCTTACAACAAAGCGACTTTATGTCCACTCTGGATTTAAAGGACGCATACTTCGATATTCCAATACATCCCGCTCACCGCAAATACCTCAGGTTTGTGATAGCGGGGCAACATTATCAATTCAAGGTACTCCCATTCGGAGTGACTACTGCTCCCAGAGTGTTTACCAAATGCCTAGCAGTAGTCGCGGCACATCTGCGGAGACAACATGTTCACGTCTTCCCATACTTGGACGACTGGCTTATCAAAGCCAGCACTCTCTCAAAGTGCCTACAGCACACTCATGCAACAGTGCGCTTACTGCACAACCTCGGATTTACAGTTAATTTGGCAAAATCCCATCTTCAGCCCTCCAATACACAAGTTTATCTGGGGGCCACTCTAGATATTCAAAAAGCTCTAGCCTACCCAAATCCAGCCAGAATTCACAATATTCAGGCTCTCGTTTCAAAATGTCAACCCAACCACTCATTGCCAGCTCGGGTATTCATGCAACTGCTAGGAATGATGGCATCTTGCATTATGATAGTTCCTTATGCAAGACTGCAAATGCATCCTCTACAGGAATGTTTAGCACGTCAGTGGAATCAGTCTCAGGGTCTATTAACGGATCTGGTGTTGGTGGACGGCCGCACCCATCACTCTCTGCAGTGGTGGAATCCACACAACCTTACAAAAGTGCAGCATTTCATCGACCCAATTCCACAGACAGTACTAACAGCAGACGCATCGCTCACTGGTTGGGGAGCTCATCTCCAAACTCGCACAATTCAAGGATTGTGGAGCCAACAACAAAAGCGCCTACACATAAATTATCTGGAACTGCTAGCACTATTTTTAGCGCTCAAAGCCTTCCAAACTCACCTTCTAGGCAAAGCTGTCCTGATACGCACAGACAACATGACAGCAATGTATTATATACAGAAACAGGGGGAACACACTCCCTCCAACTGTCGCACCTTGCACAGGAGATTTGGAAATGGGCCATTCATCGCAAGATTTATCTCCTAGCGGAACATCTCCCAGGAGTGGACAATCATATTGCAGATCTCCTCAGCAGACAGAGACAGCAAATTCACGAATGGGAACTTCACCCACAAGTTCTCCTCCCCTTCTTTCAAATGTGGGGCTTTCCGGACATAGACCTGTTCGCCACACACCAAAACGCAAAATGCCCAAGCTTTGCCTCCAGGTATCCACACCCGTTATCCAAGGGCAATGCCCTATGGATAAATTGGTCAGGGATATTTGCTTACGCTTTTCCGCCTCTCCCACTCATTCCACTAGTGGTTCGGAAACTCAGGCAAACATCCCTCACACTAATCCTAGTAGCTCCCACTTGGGCTCGTCAACCGTGGTTCACTACCCTTTTAGAGCTATCGGTGGTTCCTCATCAAAAATTACATCTCACATCCAGTCTTCTCACACAGAGCCATGGAGAAATAAGACATCCAGATCCCAAAACTCTCAATCTTGCGATCTGGCACCTGAAGTCATAGAGTTTGGGTATCTAAATCTTCCACCAGACTGTATGAATATTATTAAAGAGGCTAGAAGACCTACTACAAGAGCTTGTTATGCAGCAAAATGGAAGCGGTTTGTTATTTATTGTAATAACAACCACATCAATCCACTAGACGCTTCTATTAAAAATATTATCTGTTATCTGCTACATTTACAACGCTCAAATTTAGCGTATACGTCTATACCCTTACATCTCGCTGCAATAGCTGCGTATCTTCAAAACAGACAACACCTATCACTCTTCAGAGTACCTGCTATTAAAGCTTTCATGGAGGGACTCAAAAGAATTATTCCTCCAAGAATTCCACCCGCTCCAGCGTGGAATCTCAATATTGTCCTTACCAGGCTAATGGGGCCACCATTCGAGCCTTTACATAAATGTGAGCTACAGTTTCTGACTTGGAAACTAGCTTTCCTCATTGCTGTCACATCACTCAGGAGAGTAAGTGAGCTTCAGGCATTAACCATAGAAGAACCATTTTTACAGGTACACCTAAACAAAGTGGTTCTTTGTACTAATCCTAAATTCTTACCTAAAGTAGTTTCTGCCTTCCACATCAACCAATCTGTTGAGTTGCCTGTATTCTTTCCTCAACCAGATTCCGTGGCAGAACGTGCTCTGCATACTTTAGACGTTAAAAGAGCACTAATGTATTACATAGAAAGAACAAAATCTTTTCGTAACACCAAACAACTCTTTGTGGCTTTTGCTCCACCACACAAAGGCAATCCCCTTTCTAAATCCGGTATTGCAAGATGGATAGTTAAATGTATCCAGATATGTTATGCAAAAGCTAAAAGAACTTTACCAATTCTCCCTAGAGCGCAATCTACTCGCAAACTGGGAGCTTCTATGGCCTTTTTAGGAAATATCCCCATAGATGAAATCTGTAAAGCTGCAACATGGTCTACACCACACACATTCACAAAACACTATTGTGTAGATGTGTTAGCTAGACAACAAGCTAATGTGGGCCAGGCAGTTCTACATACACTATTTCAAACCACTGCAACAGCTACAGGTTAGCCAACGCTTTGGGAGATTACTGCTGTATAGTCTATGCAAAGCATGTGATCTACAGCTCACATGCCTCGAACAGAAAATGCTACTTACCCAGTATGCATCTGTTCTTGGCATGTAGAGCTGTAGAATCTCATGCGCCCACCCACCTCCCCGGTTACCTGTACCTGTTCCAGTACTATCTTACTTAGATAACTACACTTGGACATCTCTATTCTACTCTTACTTACTCCATTCTCTCACCCTCTGCGGGAAAACAATCTAACAATGGAGTCGATGCCCATGCGCACTATCACCGAAAGGAGGAGTCACCTACCTCGTGACTGGAAAGACTTCTTCGAGCAAAAACAAAGTGCAAACGTCTGGGCCCAACACCAGATGGCGATCTATGCAAAGCATGAGATTCTACAGCTCTACATGCCAAGAACAGATGCATACTGGGTAAGTAGCATTTTCCTTTTCTTTTTTGTTAATGAGAAAGTGCTGTGCAAGAAAGTGCATGCTTTCCCCAAAAATGGCTTGAATGAAGGGTTTGCTGTGCCCTCTTCTCAGTTTTTAGGACAGGCACATAAATATCATGTTTATCAGTTTTCTAAGTGGTGGCCAACACTTTATATCTTTGCAGTTTTTACCTAGTTTAGGGACAAAGTGGTGTGAAAGCTGCATGTTTCTGAAGGTAGACATACAGACAACAGTTCGAATCCAGTGCTGCGTCACTGTAGAACACTTATGTTTTTTCTAAAAAACTAATCATTGAAATCAAAAACTAATGAAAGTAAGCCGTCTGTATTTCGCCTTGACGGCCACTCCACGAAAGTAAGATACCGTTCACTCTTCCGTCGCAGGGATATATAGTGTTCGTTGGTTGTTAGAAACTTGCAGTACCCAGAACCATCGACTGTGCTGCAGTTTATAAGCAGTTTTCATTGTGTAACAACCATTCATCAATTCAGGTCAAATCTAATAAATGAAAAATGGGTGTAACGGAAAGCTGTGCATGTAGTTTTTAAATGGACCCAAGAATCTGAGTTTAGGAAGAGTGATTATTGGAATGATTCTGAGTTTGGGGTTACATAATGATATCACGCGATTCGGAGGTTTGCAAAATGTGTTCTTTCTCGCACACTGACCTACATTTAGAAGTCAAAAATGGAAAAGAATGTAATGGATAATAACAGATGTTCTACTCTGTGTTTTCTCTCAATATAAAAGATACCCCCCTTTTTGGAACGGGCCCAAAACACATGTGGAAACATAAAAAAAAAAAAATCATGGGATCCATGAAATCCCCGGACCCAGCATTCCTTGGTCTCTAAATTTTAGAAGCGTTAGGGGTTCGTAGAGTTACATGAGCATCGAATGACCCTGGGTCCAAAAACTGGAGCCCTCCCCATGGTGAATGAGAGGACCATTCTATGATTTTAGCCAACAGTTGACGTTTACAGGGCATTCGGAGTAAGAAAACATGTTGGGATCCATGCAAGGCACACCACCTTGTTCTAACCAGAGGTGTACTAGTCAAAATATTCGGGGTTTGGTAGGTTTCCCTGTGTGCCAGCCAAATCCAGGTCCAAATACTACATCTATTCCACTAGAAAAGTAAGATGATAATGTTAAAAAAAAAAAAAAAAAAAATAGTTCTGACATTTGCAGGTCAGGGTGTTCAATTAGTGTTGTTCGTGTAAGGCATGACCGTGTCACTTACAAGTGAAAAGTGGCACAAATCAAGCAACAAACACATTGAAACAGGTTGTTTTAGGTCAAGTAGTGTATTGGGTGCAAAATTTTGAACCATGTGATGCTGAGTAACTTTAAAAAAATCGAAAAAGTAACTGAAATTTATTAAATGAATGCATGTGCCCTGTCAACCTCACACATTTTAGCAGGTGATGGTGCTGACAAATATTGATGCAGCACATTTTCAAAACAAAAATATGCTCCAAAAAATTCAAAGCAACATAATATTTATTGTAGGGACCTACAACAAAAGTCAATTATTCAACAAAAAATTTGATTTATTCGTCACAAAATAAAAAGAAATGAAAAACCGATACTACCAGGACTGATATGCTGACACATTCCACAAAAAGCAAACTCCATCTAAAGTCACTGAAAACAAATGTAACTCAACATCTAGAAATGTCATAAAATACTGCAATGTCCTCCAAACAAACTCTGTCCACGACCATCGTGCCACGTACGCGGACAGGCACGGATACAGAATGTGGGCAGACACCAAAGCAGGGTCTTGCACTACATGGATTCAACATGCAGGCCTGAACAGAACTGAGCAAGGTGGCCTGGGTCAGTACAAACTTAAGTGAGGTGAGTCAACATACCACCGGTGCCACCTCGCCCTCCAAGAATCTGCCAACACAGTCCCAGTACTCAAACGTTTGCATCACATTAAGAAGTAAAGACAAACTCACAGATATGTCGCTTACTAATTCAGTGAGACCATGTGCATCACTTAAGGGCCAAATTATAGGGACCCTTATATTGGTGGTGTATTTTGCCTTATTCAGAGTGGGCAATGCCAAGGGCACCAGTTTCACTGAAGGTGGGGATAACTCTGAGTTGGGCACCCTAAACAATAAGGAGTTTCCAGGAGAATCTAGGACGCCCCAAACATTTGGATCAGTACTTTTACCAATTTGTTCAACAGTCACCCCCAAAGATTTCTTCTGCTTTCTGTAACCAGAATCTGTATATTGAAAACCCCAGTTTTTGAAATTTTAGTGGAGCTGTTCATTCTGTCAACAGCACCACGTGGAATTATGTGGAGCCGACAGAAATACACCCTTTTGTTAGAGAGCCAGTTGGTGAAGAACAGCATTACCAGATTTTTTAAACAAACCATACATGCATATAAAATGCACTTACCGCAAAAAAGATACCAGAAAGATAACGTCACTTGTTAAACTAAAAAAGCCAGAAATCAGCAATTAATTAACTTTCATTATTTCAGTAAAGTAAGTACATCTTACAACACACACTGGTCCTCTATTGCACCCTACAAACCGTCTCGCCCTGGCATTCTTGCAGAAGAAGAACTTGATACACCATCACAAAAACCTAATAGGAGCACAAGTGGGACTGTGTGTGCATCCAGGAAATGACATGGCTATGATAGACAGTCCATCCAACCAATGGCACAGCATAAAATCCATGGAAGCTAATGGCTGAGGAGAGCTGACCCAAAGCTCGCTCGCCCTCTCTACTTCTTACTGTACTTTCGGAAGGGTCCATGTCTACCGTATTGGTGGTCCATGTCTACCGTATTGGTGGTCCAGGTCTACCATACACTCGAGCTGTGTATAACCAAACCTAAAAAGACCTGCTGGGGGTTCCATCCTTTCAAAGTTTGTCCGACTCCAAGATTTACGATGGTGTTTGTCCCTCTGGTTCCTCTTTGAAGTTCACTGGAAACTAGTGCTATATAAAGCTGTAAAATGGATCCGTCATTAAAGGGCAATGTTGTGTTCATCACCTGCACCCCTTGCACCTCTGGCCTTCCTAACTATGTCCTCTCTTTCTTCCACAGGCTCATCCTGGGGATGGTGACACTTGGTAACATGCTTTCGTCAGTACTCGCCGGCAAAGTCAAACCTTCGGACCCAGTTAGCAAAGTCAGCTACAAGCAGTTCACGCAGGTGAGACTGAAGGTGGTGTGTGCTTCATGTGGTTCTTGTGGCCTCGGCGCAGCTCTCAGGAGTCATAGGGGAATTGTTGGTTGTTGTACTTGTTTTGGAGGGGGAGAGGTACAGGGCAGGCTGGGGCTGCTGGCCTAAGGGAAGCTTGGTTTGCATTGAATTGTAAGGTGCTGGGCTCCACAAGTTGTCAGGGCCTTGAAAGTCTCAGTGCGCCATACTCCAGATGCCACAAGCTAGGTTGTGATGTAAGGGTACCGTTGTCAATGAGTGAGCTGAGGAGGGGGTTGTGCGTATGCTGTTAGTGAAGTGCTCCTGTGGTTAGTAGTCGGTTTAGTTATTACCCCTGTCCTGTTCAGTTAACTGCAGTTATCTCTGCAAAGGGTGTTGACCAAGCGGGACACCTGGCATCAGGCTTACACCATGATGGTGCCCATGGATGGCACAACTGCTAGGAACACAGTTTTTCTCCCAAATTCTGCAGATTGGAAGACATGTTTTTACTGCAGGGTGAGTTGTCAAGAACGATAGCTGGGAAGGGGCAGAGTGATTCTGATTGAGCGATGTGCCCCATGCATTAAAGCAAACTAGGACTTTCTGTGACTACCTAGAGTTTGGGTCAGTCGGCCTCAAGGACTGCAGTCCCTTCTTTAGAGCTGTTTTCTTTTAGACTTGTGTGCCCTATTATTTCTTGGCCAGTGTAGGATGCCAGGTTGCTCCCTTATTATTGTCTGTGTGTGTGGGTGGGTGGGAGCAGTAAATTCATCAGAAGGTGACTGTCGAATAAACCGATCCACTGTTTATAGTCTGACACTATTTACTACAAGTAGCCAGTCTAGTGACTCCGATAGTATGAGCCATGCGGACTGAAGAGATGTCCTCTCTGCAACAACGGGTCTTGGAGCATTCTTGCACAGCCTAAAAGCTGCATCTTTTAAATTCTGGGCTCTGCACGTTGCATTTATGCTTGCTCAACAGGACCAATGCATGCTTTCCAGATTTCGTGAACTCTCACAAGAGCAACATTCGAAGACCTCAGATCCTGGTCAGGGGGTCACTGATGAATCCTACTTTTGATAAAAGTATAAGCAGAGAAGGAAATGGCTGGTTTTAAAATACACATGGATACTAGTGTAATCCCATGTCTAGATGGAAGCCAGAAAAGGGACTTGAACATAGCCATGGAGTGGGAAACATACGGTGCATTTATGTTGCGGTGACTAGCATCGTGGGTAAGGTAAGGAAGAGTTGAGTCTTGTCAGTGTGCATGTAGAAAGTGTAGCCTACATAGATGAGTTTGGCCAGAGGCTTCATGTAAATTTTAGGAGCATCACAGGAGATGAGATATCCCTGCAGAACCTCACTCACACAGGAGGGCTGCAGGAGTCTGATGCACGAAAGATTACTTAAGAGCAATCTGTAAGCCAGGAGTGCGTTCAGAGCCGAAGTTTTCAATATAGTACTGCTAAGATGCTCTATTGGTACCGAGTAGTTGATTGCACCAAACGCCGCAGATAGATCTAAGTGGGTCAATGTACTAACACCACCTGTATCCAACTATGTCCCAAGGTAGTCGAGGGCCTCAAGAAATACCTACTGGTTTCTGTGTCCAAGAATAATTGTTGCTTGATTCAGGTCTAAGATCTGATTGGAGTCTCAGAAGCTGTTAAGTTGAAAAGCGTCAGAGGATTCTAGAAGTTTAACAACTACAAATAGAAGGGAGTGCGGTTAAAAAATAGACATCTGAAGAGTATCAACACCAGGCTTTTTCGAAATTGTCAAGACATCGATTCGGGTGGATCAATGCGTAACTTAAGAGCAGTATTTAGAATAAGTTGAAGGGGGTCTGAACAATGTATTAATCTCTTCTGGATGAGGGTCTGTGGCCACGCTGAGTGCAGCGTAACGCTGCTGAAAGATTTGCCAGTGAACACAACAAAGGAGCATAAACTGTTGTATGGGAGACCCACTAAAATACGAAGAGTTCTGCAGCACCGCAGGGAAATTGCAGCACGTGTGGATGGAATTTGGAATGATAGACATCCTCTCTTCAAAGCAGGTACTAGGTGGTGCACTTAGCTTCTGGTCAGGTTTGAAGGTTGGCTATAATCTAGGGAAGGGAGGTTCATCAAGTCCTTATTATTTTTGAAAGACTGCATTTTGAGTGTTAGCTGCTAACATTTTTGTAAGCTAGAAGAATTGGTGTTAAGATTTATATGGATGTCTATAGATCTGCAGCACATGTGTGTATCAATGCTTAGCTTAGGGGTCATAGTTCTAGAAGGAAAAGCTAAAAGAGTAGTGTATACCTGGTCCCTGAAGTTTTACCCTACAATGGCTCCAGGAGTTCAACGCCTCAGCCCTTCGAGCTGGGCTGCATCTGTGTGCCGAGAGGTTAGTCTGTGAAGGTCAAACTCGGGAAAACCAAAGTCTCCTGCCATTGAGTCGTTAGAGGCGCCAATTTGTTCAAAATCTAATTTATCAAATTCTCTGACAATTAGTTATAGATTCCTTACCTTAGAATTACCCCCCAGGCGTCAGACTGTATCCGGAGAATTTTTTCGTCAGCAGTACCCTTGCGCGTCGAAAGGTGGCGTCGGTCGACTCTGCGTTCGTCGTTGGCGTTGTGGTCGCCGGGATGACGTCACGGTAGCTACTTAGACGCCGCCCTCGCGCGCTGATGCAGTTCTTTCTTTTTCCGCACCAGCCAGCGCAGATCCGGAGAGAGCGGTACCTCCAGTCACTTTTTGACTGACTTTTTGTCGACGTCTTTTTGAGTCTTCGACTCCTGGTGCACGTCGGGGATGCCCGGTTTCAAGGCTTGCGGTTCCTGCCGACGGCTGATATCGGTGCCGGATCAGCACGCGTGTGCCTGCTCTGTCTGGAACCCGACCATGACTCCAAGTCGTGTTCCGACTGCCAGACCATGAATCCAAAGTCTTTGCGGGAGCGGTCCCGAAAGCTTCTCGAGGCCCGGCAGTCCCCTCCGCGTCGTTCAAGGTCCTTACCAGCGCCACTCGGGTGTTCACGAAAGTGATGGCGGTGGTCGCAGCTCATCTGCGCAGATCAGGGGTTCCAGACTTCCCCTATCTCGACGACTGGCTGTTGAAGCCGGGCTCGCCCCAGGCTGTCTTTTCCCACCTCCAGACTACGGCCGACCTCCTGCATTCGCTGGGGTTTTCTGTCAACATGCCGAAGTCACACCTGACTCCCTCTCAGACGCTCCTCTTCATTGAAGCGGTTCTGGACACGACGCAGTTTCGGCTCTATCCTCCCGAGCAGCGAGTCCGGGATATTCGGGCTATGATTCCGATCTTTCAGCCTCTGTCCCGGGTTTCGGTCAGAGTGACTCTGCGGCTGCTGGGTCTGATGACCTCCTGCATCCTGCTGGAGGATCATGCCAGATGGCATATGCGGGCTCTGCAGTGGGACCTGAAGTTCCAGTGGCCACAGCATCAGGGGAACCTGTCCAATTGCGTCCAGATCTCGGAGGGCACTGCACGCCAATTGCAGTGGTGACTCACGAACCAGGATTGGGTCAACGACAGATCCCTCTCCCTTCCCCAACCAGAACACACAGTGGTGACAGACGCATCCCTTCTGGGATGGGGCGGCCACATGGGAGAGGCGGAGATCAGAGGCCTCTGGTCTCCGGCGGAGTCCGAGCTCCACATCAACCTTCTGGAGCTTTGGGCGATCCGTCTTGCACTAAAAGCATTCCTTCCCTCTGTCCGAGGAAGAGTAGTGCAGGTGTTCACAGACAACACCACCGCCATGTGCAACAAACAGGGCGGGGTGGGGTCGTGGACCCTATGTCAAGAGGCTCTCCGTCTCTGGACATGGCTGGAACATCAGGGTGTATCCCTGGTGGTTCAACACCTGGCAGGTTCACTGAACGCCAGGGCGGACGAACTCAGCCGCAGGTGCATGATAGATCACGAATGGCGTCTTCACTCAGAGGTGGTGCAAGGTCTCTTTCAGCAGTGGGGAGAGCCTTGGTTAGATCTATTCGCCAGCGAAGAGAACGCGCAATGTCAGCAATTCTGCGCATTGGAATTTCCAAGGCGGCATTCGCTAGGTGACGCTTTTCGTCGCAAGTGGAGTTGTGGTCTTCTATACGCTTTTCCGCCTATACCACTTCTGCCCAGAGTGCTGAAGAAGATCAACCGGGACCGGGCCCAAGTCTTTCTGGTGGCTCCGGATTGGGCACTAAGAGTCTGGTATCCCGAGCTGCTACACATGGCCATCGATCCTCCGATCAGACTGCCTCTTCGGGAGCAGGGGACGGTCCTCCACCCGAACCTGTCCAGCCTCCACCTCCTTGCGTGGGGATCTGTTCAAGTCCCCTGTTGTAAATCATTTTCTTAAGGGCATTACTCATCTTTTTCCTCATGTTCCCTTCATAATGCCTCAGTGGGACTTGAACTTGGTTCTTACTTACCATATGTGTGCTCCCTTTGAGCCGCTTCATAACTGTCCTCTCAGACTTCTTACTCTAAAGCCGGTTTTCCTGGTTGCCATCACCTCTGCTCGCAGGGTGAGTGAGCTCCAAGCTCTTTCTTCAAAACCTCCTTTTCTGGCTGTTCATCCGGACAAGGTCGTCCTCGGAACCAGACCTTCCTTTCTTCCCAAGGTGCTTACTTCTTTTCACATTGGTCAAACCATCACTTTGCCCACCTTCTTTCCGCCTCCTTCGTAGGAGGAAGAGAAGCTCCACCGTCTGGATCCAAAACGTGCACTTTCCTTTTATTTGGATCGCACCAAGCAATTCCGGGTGGATGACCAGCTCTTTGTTGGCTACGTGGGCGCCAAAAAAGGTTGGGCCGTGCACAAACAGACCATCTCCAGGTGGGTCGTTTTGTGCATAAAAGCTTTCTACCCTTTGGCAAAGAAAGAGCCTCCAGTGGGACTGCGCGCCCATTTCACCAGGGCGACGGCAGCTACCACTGCTTTGGGACGGGGAGTCCCCCTCAATGACATCTGACAGGCAGCTACGTGGGCATCTCTGCACACGTTCACAAAACACTACTGCCTGGACAGCCAAGTCCAGAGAGACGGCTTCTTTGGCCGTTCTGTACTCCAGGACTTTCTGGTGTGAACTTAGTTCGCAGACCCACCTCCGGGGTTGGTATTGCTGGGGCATCTATTCTAAGGTAAAGAATCTATAACTGTCTCTTTCAGATGAACAAGTTACTTACCTTCGGTAACGATATATCTGTAAGAGACATAGATTAGTTATAGATTCCTTACCGCCCACCCATCCTCCCGTTCTGCAAACTGACTTCTAGGGTCAGGGAATCCTTTTCAGGGCCCTAGTTTTGTGCACCAGTGGTCAGTGTCTTGCATGGCTCTGCGCTTCTGGCGTGGAATGTCGTGTAAAAGAACTGACAGCGCGCGAGCGCGGCGTCTAAGTAGCTACCGCGACGTCATCCCGGGGACCACGACACCAATGACGAACGTGGAGCCACCTTTTGACGCGCAGGGGTACTGCTGACGAAAAAATTCTCCGGATCCAGTCTGACGCCTGGGGGTAATTCTAAGGTAAGGAATCTATAACTAATCTATGTCTCTTTCAGATATATCGTTACCGAAGGTAAGTAACTTGTTCTTTTTGGCTCTAAAATGTTTTTCTGTAGACCGGTTTTTATTTCTCCTGGAGTACCATACACCGTGTGAAGCTGTCTCTTGCTTTATGACCGGCCGGGGGCTTTCTTGTATAGATAGTGGTATGGATCAGGGCGCTTTTGAATTGTCGGGCCATGCTGTTTATGCTTCTCTTTCCTGACAGATGTATGTTTGCTGATGATTGTTGCGGTCATTGTTCTTGCATGTTCGTTGGTAATATAATGTGTAGTTTGTATTTTTCTTCAGGCTGGCCATCCCTCTGCTGGTGACGGCTGTGTTCTGGTGCGTCCCTCACACAGCTGGTAATGGTACCTGCTCCCCGTTCTTGTGTCTGCACACCTTTCTCCCACTGCACGCCCCATATCCTCGTGCTTTGAGAGTTCACCCCACTCAATCCCGCACCTGCCCTACGCTTGTCAGTCAGCTCTCCGCTGCACCATGTATTTTTTTTCTTTTTCTTTTTAATTTCTCATGAAACGCTCGATCTCCTTCATTCTCACATCTTGAGTTACTTACTTTGGGTGATGGAGCTTTTCTGCTCCTTCTACTTTGAAATATCCAACACCAGGGTAGACATCACCTGTTCTTGGATTTTGATGACTTGGACCTTAAAATCATGGATTTTTGTTTTTTTACATGATTCTACTGAGGCGTGACCCTACTGCAAAGATTTAAGGTGATGAACACGCGGCGTCTATGACGCAGAAGCCACAGTCTACTTTTTTAGGGATAAGAAGATTAAACCTAAGGGGTCACTAAACCCCAACTGGGTCTTTGTTCAGAAGATCATGAGATTTTAGGCACTGCTGCTTTACGCATCTCAGGTTCACTTTTAATGACCACAACTTTGTTATGAACCAGTTCTGGAAGGGTTTATTCTTTTTATTTTTTATTTTCTAGATTTCAGATAAGTAGAGACTAAAACTTGTGTACATATTAAGAGCGAATCAGGTCTCCAACATCACCAGTGCCTGGGACTTTAACAGCTCAAGGGGATGATGTTTCCAAAATTTGCTCTCTTAGCGTCCTGTGTTGTGTAGGCTGACTCCTTATGAGGTACAGAACTCACAGTCGGAATAGGGATATTCAATGCATGCTACATACCTGTGACAACACAAGGGCTGTCAGGCTATGCACACATAGAGCAAAGGACTGTAACTCACCCAATCAACTGATACAGCCTTTGCAAACTACAACATGACGAGCAGTTTTGGATTAAAGTGTTTCCAAGCAGATGGCTGACTGAGTGACAGCAGCACTTGCCTTATTCACAAACGCACTCCTGTAGGAAAGCTGCAGATCTGCATGGTGGAACAGACAGTTTCATTGTGCATTTGCGTATGTACTGATGCACAGATCCACCTAAAGGTGCTCAGAAATCTCTTCAGATAAAGCCCTGGCCCGACCCCTCACGAGGTAATCTCATCTTAAATGCTGATCTATAATCTATTCAAAATAGCGCTGGCATTTGCGAATGTTCCAGTGCTAGTAACATGCAAAAAAGATCTTCCCACCTTATGTAGGGGGCTATTGTTATCAATCCAGTTTTAATAGGACTCGGGCCTATATTTATGAGCTGCGATAGAAAGTCTTCATGATTGTGGCCTTCAAGACTCTGAGGTGGTTCCACGCACATCAATAAACATATGAGACTCTGGCACTGGCTGGATCTTTCTTTTCTGAAAGAATTGTCTCAGTCCATCATTGGATATGAATAGATATGGGAGGTTTTAACCAGGCCTGGCACTGAGAAGGTAGCTCTACAAGAAGTTGTTCTATATTAACGACCGCTAAGGAGCAGCCTTTAAGGATTGTTAAAACGTTACATTTGGTGCCTCGTGGACGGGCTGTTAGCTGAGCTAACGTAGAGATCTGCGAGCAATGGAACCTCGCTGGCGACTCAACCATGATCCAGCTGTAAAATTAGAATGGAAGAATTTAAGCTATATGTACGAGCACGCGCTTCTTAAGACTAGACGCATCTCTTTACAACCATCAGAGAGCTTTGAGATCCACAGTACGTACCAAGTAGCTGCGGATCCAATGATGAGTGTAATTTAATAGTGGAGTATTTTGAAAAGAGCAGCTCAGCTATTACAAATGATAAGAGACTAAGAGGGTGTGTCGTTATTATTGTGCCACCATGGGTACTGCTCTAGGCAGTCCCCAGTATTCGGAATCCAGTGCTCGCCATAATCACTCAATGTAATTTTGACTTTTAAGTGATAAGAGCTTCCTTCAATTAGTCAGCACAAGTAAAGCACCTGGTTCTCCTAAAGACCTGCTCCATGCAAGATCTATTCTAGATTTCTGCAAACTGGTATTCCTGCCCCCCAAAGCCATGCTTAATGCTTCTTTGCCAACAGGTGAGGTCTCTTATCAGGTTAAACCTGCAGAAGTCGCCCCCTTATTAAAGAAAGTCTCCATAGATCTGGAATTTCTATCTATATAATAAGTACCATATGTAGCAAAGCTATTGGAGAGAACAGTTTTTCGCAGATGTCTGTTTTTGAGTCCGGCGACTTGCTGCATTCTCTCCAAGTTGGTTTATGCTCAGGGCGTCCGCACGGAGGCTGTGGTGATTCTAGCATTTGATGCTGTGCATCGATACATCGAAGCAAACCTTCCTGCAGCACTGACTTGATTAGACGTCTGAGTGGCCTTTGATACAGTTAACCCTCAGATGCTACCGGACCCTTTAAGAGACCTGGTCATTGATGGCCAGCTCTGGTTCTCGTTTCACAGCGTTCTGTGGAGCAGGACACATCGAATCACTGCTAGAGCTTATTGCTCCACAGCCCCGTCACTGTCTCACGGGGATCCACTGGGTTCAGTTTTGTGTCGTCTCTTCTTCAACCTGTACAAGGCCCCCTTGCTCAGCTGATGCAGTATGTGGTTTTGCGCTGTACATGTAAGTCGACGACACTCGGATTGCATTAATAATCACAAGCGATCCTGAGGTGGGAACTGGCCAATTCCAATTTAGCAAGCTATAGGTTCAACAATCGCCTTGAACTAAATGGGACACAAACGAAGATTCTCTTCCCTTTGCGACATCGCCATTTTGGACCCATCCTTACACGCCACCTTGTTGAGGAGCAAAGCCCATCACACCTCCCATTATAAAGAATTTAGAAGTAAAATTCACCTTCAACCTGTCTGTGACGGAAAAGGTGATGTCAGAGATGACCTCCTGTTTCTTTGAACTCCGAATGCTAAAAAGGATCCTTGGTCTTTTTTCTTTCTCCCATAATGTGATGATTTTGAGCACATATATTTCCTCGTGGTTAGACTATTGTTACGGGTGTACCTAGCTCTCCCTCTATATCTGAACTTCAAATGGTTCAGAATTATGCTGCGAAAGTGATCCTTGGGCTCGAAGCGAGAGACCATAATTCTCCCACACTGATCTCCTTTCGCTGGTTTCCTTTGTAGGAGTTTTATTTTTCAAATCACTTTGTCTAATACACAAAGTTGTCTGTGCCTCTAAGAATTCTTTCTTGGCCGATTGTCTTACCTTCTAGCGCTTTCTCTTGATGGTCGCTTTTAAACAGTCTTCGCTGAGAGGCTGTCTTTCTCGATTGCCTTGGCCTGCCACGGGAATAAACTACCAGTGCATATTCGGAGAGTGCAGAATCTTGCCTGGTTTAGAAGGGCCTTTAAACTTGGCTCTTCCTGAATTCACTATCAATTTGAATTGTGCTTGTGTCGTAGTTTTGTGATTTTTCTTCAGTCTTTGTTTCTCACCTTTGATTTTTGACAGTGCCAGGGTACCCCTTCTAGGGTGACACGCCTGCTTTACAAACGCACATGTACAAGTATAATTTCCTCAGCAACACATGACAATCCTATTAATTACTTTGTGGAAGAACCAATATCAACAGAATTTGATCACACTATAAGAAAAATCTGACTTGATCCTATTGAAATAAATCTGATCATTCTGGAAATTTAAGATCCTCAAGAAATGTTCTGCTGTAGTAAAAGGTGCAGTTGTCAAGCAGAAGACGCTCGTTCTCCGAGGAACATAGCTATTTGTACACACATGCTGAGCTCTAGTCAGATTTTCAAGAAGTTTCAATATGGGACGTGCCAGGCTGTCTACTCCAATGACACCGTGTTGACTTTGTTTATTCCATTAAAGAATTGCAAAATGTCGGTGGCGAAGCCCTTCGTTTCTTCTGAGATTCTTTAAATTTGTTTCAACTATTGTCTATCCCCCAACCCAACATCATTCAAGAATTGTGAGGAACATGATTGGTTGCTGGAAATTCTTTGGGCAATGGAAACTTGGTTTCTAGATACTCGATGGTAAACTTTGCAAGGAAGTGGAAACGGGACTCCCTCCTCATGGTTTATGGAAGAAGTACCCGAGAAGAAGGGATCGATCTGAGAAGGAGGGACCTGAGAATTCCTCTCTGAAATCAGACATGTACTTCTAGACTCCTGTCGGTTAAATATCTTCTGATGATCGTTGTGCTGTAGAAACATAAATACATGCACTGCCATGTCAGCATTCCATACCTCTGGCACATGTAGAGCCTTGCTTAGAAGGTAAACTTCAGCCCTGCAAGTCATGCAGCTGTCCAGGCACCTTTTTTGATTCAATAAAACCCTTTGTTTACTGCCCTGGCAAGTCCTGATGACCTGCAAAAGATCTGCCTTTATTAAACTTGAGTGTTCTGAAAAACTTAACGCAGGTGATGCAGGTGGGATGATGGGTTCTTAAACCGGGGGCTGAGGTCTTGCTGCAGATGTGGCACCCCAGTTTACGATCATCATTAGACCCTGCCCCTTGTACTTAATACATATTCATTTGGTTATTGTTTTAACTTTTAAGACCGACTACGTTGTAGCTGTTAGCAAGAGGAGCTAGTGAGCGCCAGGTTTGGAAGTGACCTGCCTTTTATAGCTTTTTGGAATGGTGAGTTCTTTTTGGAGATTCCTGCTTTAGTTTGGAAAATTATAGTTGAGCGGCATCAGAATCAGCCGATTTAACATTTTTCTTTTTTTCCCGGCTTTAAAATGGGGTAAAAATACCATGATGACTGAAGTCATCATGGTGCTTGAATCTGACTACTACAGATTGGGTAGACCTCTTCGGTGGCTCACATAGTCCCTTCCCAAGGAATTCAAAGCTGAGGACACTTTGCGTACACAGTGGCATGGCAGCCACGTTGCCTCCTTGGGAGTTAGCGTCCAGGAAGCAGGAGAGATGGCCGCCAAGCCAGCTTGGCCTCAACACATCGTTAAGGCCTATCTAGGTTTTGATGCAATGACTAAAAGCTGGCTTGAGTCTTCTATGGCTCAACTCACCTGCGGACCAACAAAATCTTTCTTATGGATATTTCTAACCACAGATGCCTCACCTAGTGAATATTACCCAGGTGCCAGACTGGATCTGGAAACTAGTAAGTAGTACTCCTGTGCACCAATAGGTGGCGTTGTGCATCTCCCGCTGATGTCGTTCTGCCCTTGAAGTGACAAGTGAAGCCGCATGTATGCGCCACTTCTGCGCATTGACATCAGTTCTTTCTTTCTGCGCCTTCAGACGCAGATCCGGAGCTACTCATTCATCTTTTTCTTGACCTTTCCAAATTTTTCCAAAGTGCAAAGGATGTTTCCTCCTAAAACAACAGGGTTGGAGCCTTCTAGGGACTCTCACAAACCGATGTCTGTGACAGATCTCCACAAGGTATGCCTATGGTGCCTGAGATCCGAACATGACTCCAGGACCTGTGTCTCCTGCGTCCAGATGAACTGGAAGGCCTTACAGGACCACGAGGCCAAAGTCTACATAGTCAAACACTGGAAGACGCCATTTTGCCACGTGTCAAATTTGAAAGGAATGTTCCATTAAGCCTTCTGTTGTCTTTGCAGCAGCAGATTTTCATCATGGCCCAAGTCATCGGGTAAGTCTATAAAGAAACAAGAGAAGTCTAAGCGGAACCTGGCTCCTTCCTGCCCCTTTTGAACTCCTGAGAAGGCACAAGAGCGTCAGCTGCCTCCTGGTTTCCATTAGAGCTCATTCCGAACCTAGTCCCTATGCACCCTGAGTTTTTGGGTCTGTCGGTCCCGTCTCAGCAGGTTGAGGCCATCCTGTAGATCTTTGGCACGTTACCAGTTCCCTCTGATGTGCTTTCGAACCACAAGTATCTGCGCGGGTTTCCAGTCAGACTGAGGTTTCACCCTCGGTGCCACCAGTGACCTCCAAACCTGCTTTGGGTTCTGCCCCAGCCCCAGCTCCTCTCCCTGTTCTAGTTCCCTTCACATTGGCTCCAGTACCCGAGGAAGAAGCATAGCCCATCATGCTCTCCGACTCCGAGTCGAGCTCTTCACGACTGAGGCCGCGGCCCAGTACTACTCGGGCCCAGCATTCTGGCAACCCATCTGCTTCAGGTACCTTGCCGTTTCCTCACGGCAGAGCCCAAGAATTGCACAGTATCTTCGATACACACTCAGACAATGATAATTTCGCGAAGGAGAAGAAGTTGCCGCCCAATATAACGAGGACAATTGGTATGGGGAACTACACGATGCCAGTGGCCTGGACGCCACCCCAGACACTGGCCTGGTTTCCCCTGCCATGGAACAAAGCACCTCCTTCACTGCTCGGATGCGGAGGGTGGTAGTAGGACTTGGTATACAACTACCTATCATGGAGTTAAAGACTAATGTCGTCGCAAAGGTCATCCCGCCGGGCCAGGCACCTACAGAATCTCTTTTGCTCTTCAACAAAGCCCTCACGGACACCCTTACGGGCGCTTGGGCTAAACCATGCTCTGGATCTCCAGTAAGCAGTCGCCATTGACCAGGACCAGGAGGCCCAGCTTTCTTACACAACAACCTACGGCCGAGAGCTTGGTAATGTGAATACTTATGCCTCCCCCACCGCCCCCCTGGTAAGGGACTGATGAAGGAAAGCAAGAGTTACCTGAAGATGTGGGGAGAAGTCCTCCGGCGCCAAGCCAGACCGGGAGGAAAGTCTAGAAAGTGATAAAAAGGATAAAGATCAGAGAGAGGGTAGGAGAGAGGGCAGAGACAGGAAAAAATGAGAAAAATAAAGAAGGACTTGTCACCACAGGAAGGGGTTGGAGTAAAGGACAGAAAAATCAGCGAGGAGGGGAAGGAAGGAGAGAACGAGTCCGGAGGATGTTGCAACGGATGCCAAGCAAGAAGGAGATCAGAGACACCGGAGGAGGCAGGAATCAATGGAGGCAGAGAGGATGTAGCGTAACGGCTAGGGCGGTCGACCTCAAATCTGGGGAACCGGGTTCGAGTCTCGGCAGTGACGCTCAACATCCTGTGATTCTGGGCAAATCACTCAATCTCCCTGTGCCTAACAAAAATGAATGTGTCCTCATGTAATGCAACTGGTGCTCATGTAAAGCGCTCTGATACCTGATTTCGGGTCAAGTTCGCGCTATATCAAACTTCGAAAAAAAGAAGAAAATGAGACGGGATACTAGCAACCGTGGGGTGAAGACGCAACAGGAGGAGGCCGCAAATTCGGATGCCGATAAGTAGAGAGCTGAAGAGGACTTATTCCAACAGGACCATAGCTGCTACCACTGCATTGGCATGCAGTATCTGACCAGGATATTTGTCAGGTGGCATGGGGGCATCATTACGTATATGTTCACGAAACACTACTGCCTTGACAGGTCCGTGAAGAAGTGCATTTTGCCCACTTTGTCCTGCAGGACTTTTTGGCCTGAGCCAGTTCCCAGATCTACCACCCGAGGAAGGTACTTCCATTGTGTCTGTTCACAAGGTGAGGAATGTGTGGTTAGAAGTATCCATCAGAAGAACAAGTTACTTACACTCTGTCTAACCGCTGATCCCTCACCGACCCTTCCACCTCCCTGTTCTGTGAACTGAATGCTTTTCCATCTACAAAGGTCCCAAGTTTAGAGATCTGTCCACTGGTCAAGTCAATCTGCTGTCAGAGGGTGCGGACAACCTAGAAAACAACTGACATCATTGCTCACGGGCAGTGCTTATATGCGGCTCCTCTCGTCACTTCAAGAGTAGAACAGCATCTGCGCAGAGGTGCACAATGCCACCTACTGGAGGGCAGGGATACTGCTTTAAAGTTTCCGGATCCAGTTTTCATCCAGGGAATATTCACAAAGTGAGGGCTCTGTGGTTAGATGGTGTATCCTACAGAAAAAGCATTACAGAGGGTAAGTAAATTTTCCTTCTGTGGCATTTTCAAGGGATTCTGCTCCAAATACAGTTTTTTCACATTTCTGTAGGACTTGGTGTTAAAGGGGCTGCAGACGACAGTATCCATTACAACAGTATGGCCCATACCTTTAGGAGCAGTGGTTCTGATGGAAACACATTTTTACTGCACACTTTCCATAACCACAACCCTGTTTCTTCAGAGTGTTTCCTGTCCCTCTGCCTCAGAAAGAGTCTTGGAAAGTTAAGCTATGGGCATGATGGTGCCATATATACCTGGTTTTGACCTCATTCTTTGGTGACGCCACAGTGGGTGTACATAAGAATCTCTAAATCCTTATGAAAATGTTCAAGCCGATTTAGTTTTGCAAGTTGTGATGTTTCAAAAATGAAATGTCTTCACAATAAAGACCTTTACCATCAAAAGCAGGACTCGTACTGCCATGATAACTGATTCTGGCTAAACCTAAGATTTTATGTTGCCGTTCATGGCTTCTTGAGTGGGATCTGGTGGAGCAGTGAATTATCAACTTCTCTGGAGGATGCTTCAGACACCCTGAGCTCCTGACATGGTTTATCAGCGGTGCCTCTGTAGGTTATCCTGTTCAGGCTGTGAGGTGGGCATGTTTTGGCCTCAGCACACAGTATGCACAGGCCATGGTCGGGCTGCTGGTTCAAGAGGACACACAGAGGGATCCCTCAATTTAGTGAAGATGACCTCTTCCAGACTTCTTGTTCTGCCTTTCGCTTAGGTACACATTTCAGTTTTCATCCCACAGATAAGTTTTGTTTAGAGCTTCATCTCCCTGCTTCTTAACATCCCCCCCTCCATCTTGTCACCCTGACCCTTGACCCCTCAGACCCTTTGTGCTACTTTCAGGTGAGTGTGCAATATTGTGGAGTCTTTCTTCCATTTTGTGGCAGCCCCTCTGCAGTGTCGCTGTCCTGTATGTGCCCCAAGGAATGACTGCCTGTTGTAAAAGAGTAACTTTATTTTAAATTAAAAAATAAATGGGCATTACTTTACCATATATACTGCAGTGGCCTTACTGTAGCGCATATAGCAACGTGTGCATTCCTTACCATATACATATTAGCTGCCATTATAGTAAACAGGACACTCCGCACCTCCTGCGTAATAATAGGTAATCGAAATTAACTCTCCTCGTAATCTGTCGTGCTTTGCCCTGCAAAAGCCTCTGTGTGATGAAACTAATGCTGATTCTAGTTATTTTCAAAATGGCATTTGGTCAGAATATTATGCTCGAATGTTATTAACCATGAAAATGTATCCTTGCTTAAAAACTTACTTTAAAAAATGTTTGTCAATATTTAAAAAAAAAAAAAAAAAGTCAAACTTGTTTCCAAAGTGGTGTGGTGTAGCTTCCTGCTGCCTCCACTACAGCCTTACAACAGTCTCCCTTGTTCTACACTACTAACACGCATCAGCCCTACAGCCTGTTTCTATTGTCCGGCATCTGTAGTGTCTGCAGGCGGCTGACCACGCTGGGGGATTGTCGTGAGACTTCACATATCGACCAGCCCACCCCAACGAATGCGATGCTCCGTTGTGTGTTTTGCACTTTACTTTAATGCTTACTCATCTCTAGCATTTTGGGTGATTTGTAGCTCATGTTGGCATTCGTTTATACCTTCTCAGATGTCCACCGGTCGTAAGATTCATTATTCATGGGAATGCACTTCTACCATCTTGTGTTTTCATTCTCCAGTTCGACATTTTCATTTTGAAACATTCACCTCTGTGACCAGGCTAGCTGTAGTTACTTCTTCGCCCTCTCTTAGGATGATGGATGCGATGTGACACTACACCTCGCTTTTTTCCAAACATTTCTTTGGCTTCATCTCCCTTCAAGCTTTGACACTATTGCACAGTGCAGCATCACTGTCACCATAAACTGTATGTTCATAACATGTGTGACTGTAGGTCAGATTCTTGGCATGTTCCTGCCATCTAGAGTTGGGCTCAGACGTTTGCAACTTCTTTTTGGTCACAGAAGTCTTTCAAGTCAGCTGTAGTGTGACGCCTCCTATTAGAATATATTGTGCATGGGCACTGACTCCATGTTAGTTAGTTTTTTCCGCCATCAAGTTCAGACGTGCACCAAGTGGGTTCCGAGGTTTTTGTGTTTCTAACACATTTATCGTCTTCCATCCCGTTGCATACGGTTCCACCGAGTCTCATTCCTCCAAGATGAGGCCACATGAATATCCAACTCTGGGGCAGAGCACCGCTTCCAAGGGAGTTGGGCATCGAGCCCCAAGCATAGGAGTCGAGACAGAGTAAGCTATGGTCCCTGCCACCTTTGGGCTCTGGTCAGCACCAACAAATAGTTTCAGAGGCCACCAAGCCATCAACCAAAGGCATCATTCCCTACACTCCAAGGGCGTAGAGCACCAGAGGTGCCAGTTGAAGCCTGCACCGACCCCTCCATCGGTGCTAGCTTATAAGACACTGCCGGCTGAAGTCTGCCTCGGCTCTGAAAACCACCTCCGCTCTGAAATCCTCCTCAGCTCCAAAGGCAAGGGAGAAAGACAAACAACTGTCGACGCCTGGCGAGCAGGTGGTCGAGGTGCCTATCCTGGAGAGGCTTCAACAAGCACTGGACATTAGACAAAAGCACCTCTTCATTCAACTAGTCAGTGGCAAGGTTTCTGCAAAGCCACCTCACCTGCCAGCTTCCGAGCCTAGTCCCCATATAGCACAACTCTCCTTCTAGGTGGTACCTCCTTCCAGACCTCCCATCCCGGAATCAACTCCCAAGATGTGTACGAACACAGCCACTAGTCTGTCCCCCTACCACAGCTCACCTCTACCACCACCTCTTCCATCATCTTCACCTCCCCCATTCACCCCTCCTCCACTACCTCCCCCAGAGTCACCAGAGGGATTTCCCTTTTTGGTTTCACAGCCAGACAGCTCCTATGGAGCCTTCGACCGTTACAGTTACCAGACAAGCAAGGGTCCCAGCAACAACCCCTGGGACGACTACAACGTGAATCCAGACCTGGACCATTATCCAGTCCGGGCCTTTCCTCCAGAGGGCTGCAGCTTTCTGCAAGGTTGACATGTTTGTCGCCCAGGCGGAGGAGGATTTCTTACCAGAAATGCTCTCCGTCGAAGTGTTCAGTTTCTCCCCATGCTTAAGGGCATTTTAGAATCAGTCCCTGAGAATTTCAAGGAGAGTGTCAAGGCTAGAGTAGGCACCCCGAAGGATGCGAAGACAATTAGACCCTCCCATATAAGCCATCTCCCAGTGACCCAACTTACATTAGGGTCAGCTTCCACCAGGCTCCCTGGTGGTACACACTGCCTGCAAACACTACTCCACCCAGGCCATCGGAGATGCTCCTCCGTCAGATAAAGACAGCAAGAATATAGACGCAGTGGGCAAGAGGGTGGTAGTAGGAGCAGCCACTCATTGGCGGATAGCCAGTCCAGTGCTCCTTCACGCTACGACGGGGTGCAATGTAAGAGAGGGAGGAGCTCCCTAAGCAGCTCCTGAGGCAGTAAAAGAATCGTGGGGAAGACATCGTGCCTCAGCACAAGGTCATCTCGCAAGCCAGCATTTGCTGCACTTTGGACGACACAGACACAGTCTCCAGGGGCATTAACACTAGTCCTTAGGCGACATTCTTGGCTCCTTATCTCCAGGTTGAATTTCGAGGTCTAGCAGCCCACTTTGGCTGAGGCTGATTGTTCTAAACCTAAGGGAAGCTCTGGTACTTCCGGTTTCGTGATGATGAAAGCACAATCTGAAAGAGACCCGTTAGTGATAGATTCTTTACCTTAGAATATCCCCAGGCGTCAGACTGGATCCGGAAAGTTTTTCGTCAGCAATACCCCTGCGTGTCGGTAGGCGTTGTCGTACTGCTCCGCATACGTCGCTGGCGTCGTGGTTGCCGAGATGACGTCATGGGAGCTATTTAGACGCACCCACGCGCGCTGACGTCAGTTCTTTATTTTTCCGCGCCAGCAGCGCAGATCCGAGAGAGAGCAGTACCCCTAGTTAAAAGTTTTAACTTGGTAATTGTTTGTCGAGTAACCGACTCAGGTGCAGTAGGGATGCCCGGGTTTAAATCCTGTGGGGCCTGCCGTCGCAACATGTCGGTAGCGGACCCGCACGACGTGTGTCTCTTCTGCTCGGGGCACGCCCATGACCCCGAGGTGTGCCCCGATTGCCGGGCCATGGCGCCGAAAGCTTTGCGGGAGCGTTCCCGAAAGTTGTTGGAGACCCAGCAGTCAGCTCCGCGCCGATCAAGGTCCCGCTCCCGTGGTAGGTCGAGAGACCGGTTGCAGAGCCGTTACCTTCGCTCGTCGGACTCGGGGACAGGTAAGTCACGGCGCCATAAAAAATCAAAGAAGCGACGTCGTTCGTCTTCTACCCCTCACCGGTCCCAGGACGTGGTGGAGGGGGCGGGGGGTCTCTCCCCCACGGCTCCGCTGGAGCCCCCGTTGTTGCCTGCGGCCTACCCGTCCTTTCCGGGCCCGCACGCGACGTCGGATGAGATACAGGTCTTCCTGTCGGCCATGGGCCGTTTATTTGCCCCATCGGGTCCCTCCGGAGCGCCTTCGGGCCCCGCGGACCCGTTGGGCGGGGCTGCCCCCGTGCCGCCGCCTTTGGCCTCGGCTACGCCGGCAAAGTACCCTGCGGCGCCGCCGGCTCCGGCCTCGACGCCGGTGCCGAATCCGGCCTCGGCGCCGGCCTCGACGTCGGCCCTGGATCCGGCCTCGGCACCGCCGCCGGCCTCGACGTCGGGCGCTGCGCCGCAACTGACGCCGTACGGCGCCGAACCAGAATTGGTCTCTTACCCCCGATTCCAATTCTTGGTACAGAGTTTCTCCCATTTCCCCGGGCACCTCGTCCTTACCGGCCAACACCGGTAACTGAAGGAGAGTACTGGGAGGGGTCTGAGGACCCTCTTGCGGCTCAATGCGAGAACGAGCCTGAATGGGAAGAAGACCTGGAGGGTCCTGTGGATCTGGATTTCTCTCCACACCCTGGCACACTGTCCCCTTCTTCCGTGGCTACGGAGGAGGTGGGGACTTTTTCAGTGGTGCTGCGTAGGGCGGCTCAGGCTCTTAACCTTGAGCTCCCTTCTGTGCCTATCAGAACGAATCTTCTGACTGAGGTGCTGCAGCCAGCGTACTCCTCTGCGGAGCCGCTGCTGCCCTTCAATGAGGCACTCGCTGATGTCCTGTTGAGCACCTGGGGCAAGCCTAACACAGGGGTTCCTGTGGATAAGGGGGTGGCACGCCGTCATCGCCGGGCGACCCCAGCTTCCTCACGCAACATCCAACACCTGAGAGTCTGGTTGTCCAGGCCTCTACCTCTCCGAGCGCATTCCCTTCTGCTCCCCCGGACAAGGAATCTAAGAAGCTGGAGCAGTTTGGAAAAAAGATCTTCACTTATGCCAGTTCAGGGTTGCGGGTGGTGAATACAGCGTGCCTGTTGGGCCGCTATTCACATTCCGTATGGGACACCGTGGCACAGGTGCTTCCTCAGTGCCCGGTGGAGGCTCGGGCGGTGCTCTCCCAGGCTGTTACAGAGGGAGAGATGCTGCAAAATTCACCATCCGTTGTGGACTTGACACAGCAGATTCCTCGGCAGGGCGCTTTCCACAACGGTGGCGCTCCGTCGTTACGCTTGGCTCAGAACCACTGGCTTCTCCGGGGATGTCCAAAACTCCCTGTTGGACATGCCTTTTGATGGCACACGCCTGTTTGGTGACAAGGCGGATAGTGCCCTGGAACGCTTTAAGGACTCTCGGGCTACGGCCCAGTCCTTAGGTCTCGCCACCACACGCACTCCCACGGGGTCTGCTTTTCGCTCCTTTCGAGGGCAGGGTCGAGGCGTCCAAACGCGTTCCTTTCAGAGCCGCCGGCCTGCACAGCAGCAGTCTCAGCGTGGCCGAGGTCGGGGGGCCCACCGAGGTGGGTCACTGGGCCAGCGGGCGGGTCAGTCCACCCCCGCCGCCGCTGCCTCCAAACCTTCCTAGTCCGGTCTTTCAGGCCCACCAGACGCCAGTGGGTGGCAGGATTCGCCATCACCTCCCCCACTGGCGCACCATCACTTCAGACAGGTGGGTTCTGCAGATAGTCCGAAGGGGCTACTCCCTCCCCTTCCAGTCTACCCCTCCAGCCATGCCACCTCAGTGCCACCGCATGTCGGGGGATCACTTGGCACTTCTCCAGCAGGAAGTCGCGGCCCTCTTAGCCAAGGGGGCCATCGAGCGCGTTCCGACGCCAGAAGTAGGTCTTGGTTGTTACTCCCACTACTTCGTGGTTCCGAAGAAGGACAAAGGTCTGCGTCCTATCTTAGACCTCCGGAACGTCAGTCGCTTCCTCCGGAAGGAGAAGTTCAAGATGCTCATGCTTGCTCAGGTCTTGTCTGCCCTAGACCTGCAAGACTGGCTGGTAGCGTTGGACTTGCAGGATGCTTATTTTCATATTCCCATCCTGCCTGCCCACCGGCGTTACCTACGGTTCACGGTAGGCCACGAGCACTTTCAGTTCACCGTGCTCCCTTTCGGCCTTACCAGCGCCCCTCGGATGTTCACAAAAGTGATGGCGGTGGTCGCAGCTCATCTGCGCAAATCGGGGGTTTCAGTCTTCCCCTATCTCGACGACTGGCTGTTGAAGGCGGGATCGCCCCAGGCAGTCGTCTCCCACCTCCAGACTACGGCCGACCTCCTGCATTTGCTGGGGTTTTCCATCAACGTGCCGAAGTCACACCTGATTCCCTCTCAAAAGCTCCTCTTCATCGGAGCGGTTTTGGACACGGCGCAGTTCCGGGTTTATCCTCCCGAACAGCGAGTCCGGGACATTCGGGCTATGATTCCGATCTTTCGGCCCTGGTCCTGGGTGTCGGTCAGGAAGACCCTGAGGCTACTGGGCCTCATGGCCTCCTGCATCCTGCTGATCAATCATGCCAGATGGCATATGCGGGCTCTGCAGTGGGACCTGAAGTTCCAGTGGACGCAGCATCAGGGGAATCTGTCCGATTACGTCCACATCTCGGAGGGCACTGCACAGGACTTGCAGTGGTGGCTCACGGACCAGCGTTGGGTCAGCGGCAGATCCCTCTCCCTTCCCCAACCAGAGCACACAGTGGTGACGGACGCGTCCCTCCTGGGATGGTGCGGCCACATGGGAGAGGCGGAGATCAGAGGCCTCTGGTCTCCGGCGGAGTCCAAGCTCCATATCAACCTTTTGGAGCTCAGGGCGATCCTACTTGCACTGAAAGCATTCCTTCCCTCTGTCAAGGGGAGAGTAGTGCAGGTGTTCACGGACAACACCACCGCCATGTGGTGCTGCAACAAGCAGGGCGGGGTGGGGTCGTGGACCCTTTGTCAGGAGGCTCTACGTCTCTGGACGTGGCTGGAACGTCAAGGCATTTCCTTGGCGGTTCAACACCTGGCAGGTACCCTAAACGCCAGGGCGGACGAACTCAGCCGCAGGTGCATGTTGGATCACGAATGGCGTCTTCACTCAGAGGTGGCACAAGGTCTCTTTCAACAGTGGGGAGGGCCTTGGTTAGAACTATTCGCCACCGAAGAGAACGCGCAATGTCAGCAGTTCTGCGCGTTGGAGTTTCCAAGGCGGCACTCGCTCGGCGACGCTTTTCGTCGCGAGTGGAGTTCCGGTCTATTGTACGCCTTTCCGCCTATACCACTTCTACCCAGAGTGCTGAAGAAGATCAGACGCGACCGGGCTCAAGTCATTCTTGTGGCGCCGGACTGGGCTCGAAGAGTTTGGTATCCCGAGCTACTCAGTATGAGCGTGGATCCCCCGATCCGGCTGCCTCTTCGGGAGGATCTCCTGTCGCAGCAGCAGGGGACGGTCCTCCACCCGAACCTGTCCAGCCTCCACCTCCTTGCGTGGAGATTGAGCGGCGACAGCTGATTCCATTTGACTTGCCTCCTGAAGTCTGTAATGTGATTCTGGCAGCCAGGCGTCCCTCCACTAAAACGGTATACGCCTGTCGGTGGAACAAATTTGTGGCATGGTGCACAGCGAAAGCTGTAGATCCTCTTGCTGCCCCTCTTTCTGAGGTCCTATTGTTCCTTCTCTCTTTGGCCCAGCAGGGCTCTCTGCTCTGGGCACTATCAAGGGCTACCTTTCTGCTCTTTCAGCCTTTCTTAGGCTGCCTGATCAGCCCTCTCTTTTCAAGTCCCCTGTTGTTAACAGATTTCTCAAAGGCATTACTCACCTTTTCCCTCCTGTTCCTTTTGTCATGCCTCAGTGGGACTTGAACCTGGTTCTCACATACTTAATGTGCGCTCCCTTTGAGCCTCTTCATAACTGTCCTTTGCGGTTATTAACTTTGAAAACTGTGTTCTTGGTGGCCATCACTTCCGCTCGGCGGGTGAGTGAGCTCCAAGCTCTTTCCTGTAAACCTCCTTTCCTGGCGGTTCATCCGGACAAGGTGGTTCTTCGACCACGTCCCACCTTTCTACCAAAAGTAGTCTCTGCCTTTCATCTCGGGCAAACTGTGACTCTGCCCACTTTCTTTCCGCCTCCGCACCCTTCAAGAGAAGTAGGAGAGGCTCCACCGTCTGGACCCAAAACGTGCACTTTCGTTCTATCTCAACCGCACACAGCAGTTCCGGGTGGATGACCAGCTCTTTGTTGGCTACGTGGGCGCCAAGAAAGGCCGGGCTGTGCACAAGAGGACTATCTCACGATGGGTTGTCTTGTGCATTAAAGCCTGTTACTCTCTGGCTAAAAAAGAGCCTCCGGTTGGGCTGCGCGCCCATTCAACCAGGGCGACAGCAGCTACTACAGCATTGGGACGCGGTGTCCCCTCTGCAAGACATCTGTCAGGCGGCCACTTGGGCCTCGTTGCATACTTTCACAAAGCACTATTGCCTTGACAGTCAAGTCCTGAGAGACGGCTTCTTTGGCCGGCCGGTTCTCCGTGACTTTCTGGTGTGATTTCACTTCGCAGACCCACCACCGGGGATGGTATTGCTTGGGTATGTATTCTAAGGTAAGGAATCTATCACTAACGTGTCTCTTTCAGATGCACAAGTTACTTACTTGTGTAACGATATATCTGTAAGAGACATTAGTTAGTGATAGATTCCTTGCCGCCTGCCCATCCTCCCCGTTCTGCGAACTGTTCTCTAGGGTTCAGGTCATCCCTTTCAGGGCCCTAGTTCTATTGCACCAGTAGTCGGTCTCTGGCATGGCTCTGTGCTCCTGGCGCGGAAAAGTTGTGTACAGAACTGACGTCAGCGCGCGTGGGCGCGTCTAAATAGCTCCCATGACGTCATCTCGGCGACGTACGCGGAGCAGTCTGACGACGCCTACCGACGCGCAGGGGTATTGCTGACGAAAAACTTTCCGGATCCAGTCTGACGCCTCTGGATATTCTAAAGTAAGGAATCTATCACTAACTAATGTCTCTTACAGATATATCGTTACACAAGTAAGTAACTTGTGCGACGTCACTTGTTTGTCACATACTTCTCAATGCACCTCTTATAGTCTCAGTTGTCTCAGAGTTTAGGTTTTTCTCAGACATTGCTGCCAAATAACAGATCTTACCGCAAAACAAACCTGCTTTATTTTACTTTGTGCCAACGTATATCTCCTGTACTTGGAGGACAGCGCTTCGAAGCAATGAATATGTTTCACTGAACTCTTTCTGCTGTTCTCTCTTCAAAGATCCACTGAGTGATTCAGCTCAGAACTCTTCGACTTCCAACAGTTAGAAGGACTGGCTGTCCAGCTACCGGTCAATGATCATCCATGGGCACAAAGCACTTATGACCAGATTTATTAAGAATGTCTTCTGTAAAAAGGGTCGTAATTTCCCACTGCCTGTTACCGAATGCATACATATTTTGAGAACTGACCTAAGTACTAATAAGTCAGTTCACAAAAGACTGAATCGTAGTTAGTTGCAATTAGACCTACCTCATGAATGTTAATGAGAGAGGTCGCAAACTACGATTCGCTGCCATCAGAGTGATGGTGGCCTGCTGTGGTCAGAAGACTACCAGATCTGTGATTGCTTTTAAATAAATCGATGATTTTTTAAAAATGCAGCTCGTTTTCCTTAAAGCAACAAAGGATGAGTTAAAAAAAATAAAAAATTCTTAGACCTTTTTTTAGGAGTAAGCAGTGGTCACACAGACCACCGCCTACTCCTAAAAATGTTTTTTTCAACATTCGCAAAGGGGAAGATGTCCGTTGAGAACCCCGTCCCAATTGCGATTGGGTTATCACATTCTATGAGCTGTCAGTAAAATATGAATGTTTTGCGACCGGATTTCGGTTCTCAGGACACTAATACATTACATAAAGAATCTGTATTTGGAACGGACGCCCTAAACACATCCCTTCCAAATACCGATTTGGTGTAGTTTTCTAAACCCATTTAACGATTCAGAAAACCCTTCCCGGATTGTTAAATGGACATCGTATTTTACAAGAGGGTTTGAGCATTTGCAATCCCTGCGATTCATTGAATCTTTCTCCGGGAGTCCGCTGGCACCAAAAACAAGAAGCAGACCTCACTGCTTCTGGGCACTACATCAGGAGACGAGCAGACCAATTCTTGGTGCTTTCTTCGCTCCAGCGGGGGTTCGGGCAAGCAGAGCGCCCCCAGATGTTCATGGTGTTGCTTTTCCGGTTTAGTTTTGAACCAGTGAGTTGTCTGCTGGCTCCATGCGTCTACCTCCCAACCACGCAACAGAGTGGACACCAGCACCTATGACATTGTTTTGTGGCCTGCATTATTTCATGGTAGACATGATACCGCCGGCTGGTCTATTTGCAGCCTTGCATTTGATGACCTTTTCAGGGAAAGCGTCTGCTTCACTGTCTCGCTTCCAGCACTTGTTTCACAAAGTATTTGAAGTGGACTAGACATGCAGCACACGTCAGGCCGGCTTCACACAGGCCCTCGCTCGTGTTACCTACGTGGTTTCAGTCGAATGAAGGAGGTACCCCTCGAATCTGATACGAGGGTCGGTTAACATACACAAACCGCAGCCTCGGTTGAGATGCAGAACGAGATACAAAGAGGCAGATATCCTGGGGAGGGACAGAAGAGGGTGACTGGCACTACAGCAGAAGATTCTTGGTTTTTATCAAAGACATGTTGTATGTGTTGGCGCATTGATAAACTGCTGATTACCCACTTTGGCAACCAGCAGTCTGACCGTCTCTGACTGCCAGTGCAAGAGATTCCACAGAGGACAGAACCCCTGGCTAGACTGGTCTTCAGGTTTGGGGGTTGGGACTCTGTATCTCTCCGCACAAGAACCCCTTACTGGTCCCCTAAATCATGAGTCGGATCTGTGTGGTGGTGTCAGAAGGGCTGCACGTGATCTCTTTTGGAAGATAGACTGAAATACCTGCCCATAGGAACCTTGCACTCCATGCTCTGAATCTGTGGGCCATGCCCCAGTCAAACCCTGACATAAGAGGAGACGGACAGTATCTGGCCCTTGACTCGTATCTGCGGAACCCACTCATACAGGGGGTATGTGGGAGAAGCCTCTTCACCGCTTGGCGTTCACAAGGCTTTAGAAAGATGTGTAGTCGCTGCTTGAGAAGTTTGATGGCTGGTTTGGCTTTTTATGGTGTTTAATTTACCTGCTTCGAGGATCAGTCTTCCATTTGAATTGCAATGTTGGCTGCGTCAGTGCTGAGAGGTAATTAAAGGTTGGGGTCCACATTATTCAGCGATCGATGTCTTGTTCAAGACCAGGTCTGTAAGCAAACTTGCACGTAGAAACCCGGGTTACATGCCCCTACTGCACACTGTTGTGCGTACTCAGCCTGTTGGGTGCAGTAGTTGCAAACTGCAGCCTTTGGTCATTTCCTGCCATTTCACTAAAGAGGTCTCCTGGTGACAGTGCCATTTCACGAGCTCCCCACAAGACACCGTAAAGGCTAGCCTAGAGGCAGTGTAGACCCTTGTCACTCAGAGGGCATCTCCACCTCTACAGGGGACACCCACCCAGTCAGCATTGTCTCCCATTCCCCCTCAGCTCCAGCCATACCACCCGGTCACATGTTTTTGGGTCATTGCATGCAGGGTGCCACAGGGGATAAACAGACCTATAGGAAAGGGTACAGTGTGTGCACAGTCGCTTGGGTCGTTCAAGTCATCCAAGCCACTTTATTGTTCACTCGCCCTCTTCTTTCCCTCAGAACGCACGCGACGTCATGCGCAGAATCCAGAGGTCCGTGGTCTGTGTTGGTTTCAGTACCAGGCTCAAGGTCACCCTTAATGGGGCCGCCCCCTTAGCACCCAGTGAGCCAGTGTAGTGTCTGCACCACCTATACGTCTCCTAGGCTGGAATTCATGATTGGGGTGTAGGGATGTTCAAAGTGTGTACTGTTATTCATTTCAGTTTTTTCTTTGCTTCTTTTAGGTGCGATTGAACGACAACCTGGGCAAACTCTCACGCATCCTGGAGACGGACCACTTTGCGCTGGTCGTGCACGAGCAGATCCAGTGTAAGATGAAGCTTGAAGTGGGTGTTGGGGTGAACTCTCTGTGGAAGGGTTGACTGGTGGTTGTCCTCAATGCACAGTTACACATGCAAAGGATAGAATGGAACATTCCCAAGTCTCTGCTTTAGATGATGGAGAAAAGTACAGAGGGTGGGGCTTTGCAAAGAGACCAATTATTGTCAACAGTTCTAAAAATCCTGCTGCATTTGATGTTTTACATTCGGGACATGACCTGACATTCTTTGGAAAGCCACCCCTACTGCTCCAAGTTTTGCAGAAAGTTAAGTTTATCTAAACATATCTTTTGCCAAGTTCAACAGAAAGTTAGATTTACCAGAGCGTATCTTTTGACCCAGAAAGACGAGGCAACTTTGTTTCTGTTAAAGCTCTATAATCCAGTGTGCTTGTGTTAACCCTTTCTTTCTTTTAAAGCTCTATAATCCAGTGTGCTTGTGTTAACCCGATGTTTCTGTTAAAGCTCTATAATCCAGTGTGCTTGTGTTAACACTTTCTTTCTTTTAAAGCTCTATAATACAGTGTGCTTGTGTTAACACGTTCTTTCTTTTAAAGCTCTATAATCCAGTGTGCTTGTGTTAACCCTTTGTTTCTTTTAAAGCTCCATAGTCCGGTGTGCTCGTGTTAACCCTTTCTTTTAAAGCTCCATAATCCAGTGTGCCTGTGTTAACTCTCTTTCTTTTAAAGCTCTATAATCCAGTGTGCTTGTGTTAACCCTTTCTTTCTTTTAAAGCTCTATAATCCAGTGTGCTTGTGTTAACCTGTTGTTTCTTTTAAAGCTCTATAATCCAGTGTGCTTGTGTCAACCCATTGTTTCTTTTAAAGCTCTATAATCCAGTGTGCTTGCGTTAACCCGTTTCTGTTAAAGCTCCATAGTCCGGTGTGCTTGTGTTAACCCTTTCTTTCTGTTAAAGCTCTATAATCCAGTGTGCTTGTGTTAACCCTTTCTTTCAAAGCTCTATAATCCAGTGTGCCTGTGTTAACACGTTGTTTCTTTTAAAGCTCTATAATCCAGTGTGCTTGTGTTAACACGTTCTTTCTTTTAAAGCTCTATAATCCAGTGTGCTTGTGTTAACCCGTTGTTTCTGTTAAAGCTCTATAATCCGATGTGCTTGCGTTAACCCTTTCTTTCTTTTAAAGCTCTATAATCCGGTGTGCTTGTGTTAACCCTTTCTTTCTTTTAAAGCTCTATAATCCGGTGTGCTTGCGTTAACCCTTTCTTTCTTTTAAAGCTCTATAATCCAGTGTGCTTGTGTTAACCCTTTGTTTCTTTTAAAGCTCCATAGTCCGGTGTGCTTGCGTTAACCCTTTCTTTCTTTTAAAGCTCTATAATCCGGTGTGCTTGCGTTAACCCTTTCTTTCTTTTAAAGCTCTATAATCCAGTGTGCTTGTGTTAACACGTTGTTTCTGTTAAAGCTCTATAATCCGGTGTGCTTGTGTTAACCCTTTCTTTCTTTTAAAGCTCTATAATCCAGTGTGCTTTTGTTAACACGTTCTTTCTGTTAAAGCTCTGTAATCCAGTGTGCTTGTGTTAAAACGTTGTTTCTTTTAAAGCTCTATAATCCAGTGTGCTTGTGTTAACCTGTTGTTTCTGTTAAAGCTCTATAATCCAGTGTGCTTGTGTTAACCTGTTGTTTCTGTTAAAGCTCTATAATCCAGTGTGCTTGTGTTAACACGTTGTTTCTTTTAAAGCTCTATAATCCAATGTGCTTGTGTTAACCCTTTGTTTCTGTTAAAGCTCTGTAATCCAGTGTGCTTGTGTTAACCCTTTGTTTCTGTTAAAGCTCCATAATCCAGTGTGCTTGTGTTAACCCGTTGTTTCTTTTAAAGCTCAATAGTCCGGTGTGCTTGTGTAAAGTGCTTTTACTAAGAGCACTCTCTTCATTTCCATGGCTTCTTGGAGCTGAAGTTACTGCTTTGGCCCCTTATATCATATTGTACAGAGAGACCAGTATTTAGTTTTTCTCAGCGCAGTAGGTTTTATTCATTACCCTAGTGATCGAAGGGAGAGCAGTTAAAAACCTACGATGAAAACAAGCTGCGTCCCGTGCGTATTTTTGAGAAGGCGTCCGCAGTGGGAGTAAATAAGCCGAGTTGCGTCGGTGACTAGAGCGCAGTGACCTCATTCAGTAGAAGCGGTGGCCTTGTTCGGTGAAGGGATCCCTCGGTGCAATGGCTGATGTCATAACGTCTACACATTTGATGCATCAGTGAGGAGGCGATGCTGGTGTTGGGTGCATTGATGGAGCGCGCCATGTTGGACTTTCGGAACTCTTTAGACCTTCGATAGATCAGCCACATGCATTCATGAGGCATGATTGCTATAAGGTCCTAAAACGAGTGTTGGTACGCCAAGTCTTTTTGTAGACCACTCAACCGGTTTGTCTTTTGTAAGCAACGTGAATAAGAGGTGTTAATATTAGGCAGCGTAATGGTACATGGTTTTTTGACTATGAAAGAATAAGTAAGTCTGCCTGATTCTATTTCTGGATTTCAACTTGTTCTGATTTATCCTTTAAAGGAATTCTCCAAATCTCCAGCCAATCCCAGATATTCAGCCACTTGTTCTGGGCCTGAGTCAAGGTTGTGAAAATGTTCCTGGAATTTAAGCGAGAAGGTATCTCAGCTTTGATCAGATTGCGCTGGAACGCTAAAGGGAGCCGAAAGCAGGTGAAATCTCTGGGATAATCTGGGGGCAAATGAGGAATTACTGCGGCAATCGGACCCGGAAGTATCGGTTCCCTCTGTACGTTTCTGATTTCTAGGGTACCTTCAGGTCCCGTCTTGTAATGTCCCAGATACTCCGGCCCTCCAGAGTACCCCAAGTATCGGTAATTCTGAGGGACAAAAGTTACCAGCATGGTTAATGGGCCACTCTTACCGAGGGCCTCTTGGATTAAAAGCATGGTAAATTGTTGTAGTTCAGCTAATAAAAAATGATGGATTTTCTCAGAGTTTCGCAAAGCCAGGATATTGGACTGAAGACGCAAGGGTTAGAAAGCTCTTTGGTGACTCAAAATACTTATTCGACTTTTTTTTGTAAGCTGCCCAGACATTTGTTATGCTTTCGAGTCAGAGCTTCTGTGAGCATCTTTTTACATTTTTCTGAGATACTAGAATTATTGTGCCAAAGGTATGGGAATGTTTCCTACTTTTATCTCATTTCAATGGAACAAAGGAATGGAGAGTTACCGACACCGGGTTCATAATTCGAACTATACATTCTATGATCATCTGTTGTTTCCATGGCTCTGGTTGAGGAAGACATTTGTAGGGGAGACCTTAGACCAGGATCGATAAGTCTTTTTTGTAGCACCTTAGTAATTTGGATTTTTTTCTTTTTACTGGGAAGTAGCATAAGTTTATTTTTAACATGTCTAAATGCATAACTTCAAAATTGCAGCGTGTCCCACTGAAATTAAGGACAGTATTACTGTGATTTTTAAAAAAATATTATTTTGAACAGATTGAGTACAAATAACCCCACACCTTAACACTCCTCAAACAGGTTTCCACCAGTGACACTAAACGAATGTAGTCATAGTGAGCAGTCCTTAACCTCTAACCTATGACTCTGGACCCCTAACCACCTTTACCCCAACTCTTTAATCCCTGTACCCCAAGATCTTAACTGTGTATCTTCAACCCTAATCCCTACCATGCATCCTCTTGCCCTTTAACCCTTCGCTGCTTTCACGCTGCACTTATGTTAGTAAGTCTTAGGGAAGTATTCCTTTTCTAAGTGTTTATTTTTAGTATTAATAATTGGAAAGGGTTCAGACCTATAGGTTTCCAGATTGGCTTGTGATTGCATGCTGGAAACCCGCAACGCATCACCACACAGACTCCACCTTGGATAATGTTTTCCCCCTGGGATCAGGTGTGTCTGCTTCAGCATGTGAAGTTAAGGATGATGGCTTAGTGGAGCCAGCAGTCAACCACCTCCTTTCCACTCACAGGGGAGGTGAGTGCTGCCTGTGAGTCCATAGGGGAGGTGAGTGCTGCCTGTGAGTCCATAGGGGAGGTGAGTGCTGCCTGTGAGTCCATAGGGGAAGTGAATGCTGCCTGTGAGTCCATAGGGGAGGTGAGTGCTGCCTGTGAGTCCATAGGGGAGGTGAGTGCTGCCTGTGAGTCCATAGGGGAGGTGAATGCTGCCTGTGAGTCCATAGGGGAGGTGAGTGCTGCCTGTGAGTCCATAGGGGAGGTGAATGCTGCCTGTGAGTCCATAGGGGAGGTGAGTGCTGCCTGTGAGTCCATAGGGGATGCGAGTGCTGCCTGTGAGTCCATAGGGGAGGCGAGTGCTGCCTCTGATCCCATAGGGGAGGTGAGTGCTGCCTGTGAGTCCATAGGGGAGGCGAGTGCTGCCTGTGAGTCCATAGGGGAGGTGAGGGCTGCTTGTTAGTCCATAGGGGAGGCGAGTGCTGCCTCTGATCCCATAGGGGAGGCGAGTGCTGCCTGTGAGTCCATAGGGGAGGCAAGTGCTGCCTGTGAGTCCATAGGGGAGGCGAATGCTGCCTGTGAGTCCATAGGGGAGGCGAGTGCTGCCTGTGAGTCCATAGGGGAGGCAAGTGCTGCCTGTGAGTCCATAGGGGAGGCAAGTGCTGCCTCTGATCCCATAGGGGAGGCGAGTCCTGCTTGTGAGTCCATAGGGGAGGCGAGTCCTGCTTGTGAGTCCATAGGGGAGGCGAGTCCTGCCTGTGAGTCCATAGGGGAGGCGAGTCCTGCCTGTGAGTCCATAGGGGAGGCGAGTGCTGCCTCTGATCCCATAGGGGAGGCGAGTCCTGCCTCTGATCCCATAGGGGAGGCGAGTCCTGCTTGTGAGCCCATAGGGGAGGCGAGTCCTGCTTGTGAGCCCATAGGGGAGGCGAGTCCTGCTTGTGAGCCCATAGGGGAGGCGAGTGCTGCCTGTGAGTCCATAGGGAAGGCTAGTGCTGCCTGTGAGTCCATAGGGAAGGCTAGTGCTGCCTGTGAGTCCATAGGGAAGGCTAGTGCTGCCTGTGAGTCCATAGGGAAGGCGAGTGCTGCCTGTGAGTCACTAGGGGAGGCGAGTGCTGGCTGTTAGCCCATAGGGGAGGCTAGTGCTGCCTGTGAGCCCATAGGGGAGGCGAGTGCTGCCTGTGAGTCCATAGGGGAGGCGAGTGCTGGCTGTGAGTCCATAGGGGAGGCGAGTGCTGGCTGTGAGCCCATAGGGGAGGCGAGTGCTGGCTGTGAGCCCATAGGGGAGGCGAGTGCTGGCTGTGAGCCCATAGGGGAGGCGAGTGCTGGCTGTGAGCCCATAGGGGAGGCGAGCGCTGGCTGTGAGCCCATAGGGGAGGCGAGCGCTGGCTGTGAGCCCATAGGGGAGGCGAGTCCTGCCTGTGAGTCCATAGGGGAGGCGAGTCCTGCCTGTGAGTCCATAGGGGAGGCGAGTCCTGCCTGTGAGTCCATAGGGGAGGCGAGTGCTGCCTCTGATCCCATAGGGGAGGCGAGTGCTGCCTCTGATCCCATAGGGGAGGCGAGTGCTGCCTGTGAGTCCATAGGGGAGGCGAGTCCTGCCTGTGAGTCCATAGGGGAGGCGAGTCCTGCCTGTGAGTCCATAGGGGAGGCGAGTGCTGCCTGTGAGTCCATAGGGGAGGTGAGTGCTGCCTGTGAGTCCATAGGGGAGGTGAATGCTGGCTGTGAGCCCATAGGGGAGGTGAATGCTGGCTGTGAGCCCATAGGGGAGGTGAATGCTGGCTGTGAGCCCATAGGGGAGGCGAGTGCTGGCTGTGAGCCCATAGGGGAGGCGAGCGCTGGCTGTGAGCCCATAGGGGAGGCGAGTCCTGCCTGTGAGTCCATAGGGGAGGCGAGTCCTGCCTGTGAGTCCATAGGGGAGGCGAGTGCTGCCTGTGAGTCCATAGGGGAGGCGAGTGCTGCCTGTGAGTCCATAGGGGAGGCGAGTGCTGCCTGTGAGTCCATAGGGGAGGCGAGTGCTGCCTCTGATCCCATAGGGGAGGCGAGTGCTGCCTGTGAGTCCATAGGGAGGCGAGTCCTGCCTGTGAGTCCATAGGGGAGGCGAGTCCTGCCTGTGAGTCCATAGGGGAGGCGAGTCCTGCCTGTGAGTCCATAGGGGAGGCGAGTGCTGCCTGTGAGTCCATAGGGGAGGCGAGGGCTGGCTGTGAGCCCATAGGGGAGGCGAGCGCTGGCTGTGAGCCCATAGGGGAGGCGAGCCCTGCCTGTGAGTTCATAGGGGAGGCGAGTCCTGCCTGTGAGTCCATAGGGGAGGCGAGTGCTGCCTGTGAGTCCATAGGGGAGGCGAGTGCCGCCTGTGAGTCCATAGGGGAGGCGAGTGCCGCCTCTGATCCCATAGGGGAGGCGAGTGCTGCCTGTGAGTCCATAGGGGAGGCGAGTCCTGCCTGTGAGTCCATAGGGGAGGCGAGTCCTGCCTGTGAGTCCATAGGGGAGGCGAGTGCTGCCTGTGAGTCCATAGGGGAGGTGAGTGCTGCCTGTGAATCTACAAGCCAATAAGCTGCACACCGTTGGATGATGGTAAGTGAGAAGTGAGCGGAACAAGCATTGGTGGGCAGGTTGAGACGAAGACGATGGGCAGTGTGAGGAGCTTGGCAGCTAGCAGGAGTGCCCCTGTGGTCTTTAAACAATGGCAGACTGTAGGAGGTTTGAGGGGCAGGCTTCAGAAGACCCTTCTCGACTGGAACCTTGGGAGGCGGTAGCAATCGGACGTCTCCTTTTATGTATAGCATTGATAGCTTAGTGTTCCGTCACAATTGAATCTGGCAAGACTGCACACACAAAATTGTAGGGTTTGTGTGAGGTCACGGTGGAGTCTGCCATTGCCTTGTGTGCTCAGGATTAAGGTTACAATGATCGTCTACTGTCATGAGGTACATCAGATTAAATGGTTTGTGTGGTGGATTCTGGCACTGCCCATGATTCACAGGGTGGATTGGCTTAGTGCTCAGTGATGGCTCACCAGTATCTGACATCATCATTATTGGATGGCTTGTGTGGGATCAGAGAGGTTCTGGCATCAGAATTGATGCTCAGTCACTGGAGTGGAGTACGATGTCGCGAGGAGCTCACCTCCATCTGCCCCAGTCACCGAGGGATGCTCTTTTTTGGGTGACTTAGGCAGGAAATCACTGTTCCGCTACATATTGTCATTCCTTGGTTAGGGATGTCGCAGGGTCTGTTAGTATGGCAATCTCACTTTTTTCTCTATTCTTTCACCCTGCAGACCACAGTGACGGCGCTTCGAATCAGAAGCAGATGGTGTTTGGCGTAGTGACGGCCATTGATCTCCTCAACTTTGTGACTGCGCGGGAGCTAAACAAAAAGCTGCGGGAGAGATGGCCATCCGTTTCTGCATAAGATGGCGGCAAGAGTCAAAATGGCAGCCGGAGCCGGAAGGACGCCTCAGGCAGGAGCTGCATTGTGCACCGCCAGGAGGATGCTCTTAGGTTCAACCTTCGACCATTTCATTTTTCTGTAGAGTCTGTTACGAACCTGTGCTTTTCCTAGAAGCATCTCTTAATCTGGACTGTTACAAATCAACATTTGCCAAGATGTGATGGCACAGCCTGTGCATACAGATCTTGAGTGGTCCTGTTACCGTCCGTTTCTTGCTGGTGAAGGTGGCTGCTCTGGTGTGCATCTGGAGGAAAGCAAGTGATTTTGGGATTATTGTGTCTTATTCTCAACTGCATCCATTTAGAAAGTGTAAAGATCACCATCGGACCTCTGGGCATCCTGGCTTCGGAAGAGTTCCCGGGGCTCTGCATGTCTCGTACTTTTGCTGTGAGAGTGCGACAGTGGTTACTTACAAGAGGTAGAACACGTGTTCATGTCGATCACGACTGTGGCCTCCGAGTCTTAACTGGTGTCTGATTTTAACCGTTACTGTAATCGCTCCCAGCCTCTGGCACTTGGCTGGGTTTAACTAGAACTACAACAGAGGGTCTCAAGCCTTGGCATACAGGTGTACTAACCAAAACCCAGCTGTCTCCAAGGAGAAAATCCAACAGTAAATTAAAATACATTTTAAATAGTTTGTTATAAGTGGTCTGAGAAGCCTCTTCCGCTACTGTTCAGCTTAACCCGCTGCTGCTTTTTTGTTTCTTTTTACTTTCTGGCTCTCCCCTCCAATGGGGCCTCTTCTCTTCCCTTGAGGCTGCCTGCCCCTGGCTCTCCCCTCCAATGGGGCCTCTTCTCTTCCCTTGAGGCTGCCTGCCCCTGGCTCTCCCCTCCAATGGGGCCTCTTCTCTTCCCTTGAGGCTGCCTGCCCCTGGCTCTCCCCTCCAATGGGGCCTCTTCTCTTCCCTTGAGGCTGCCTGCCCCTGGCTCTCCCCTCCAATGGGGCCTCTTCTCTTCCCTTGAGGCTGCCTGCCCCTGGCTCTCCCCTCCAATGGGGCCTCTTCTCTTCCCTTGAGGCTGCCTGCCCCTGGCTCTCCCCTCCAATGGGGCCTCTTCTCTTCCCTTGAGGCTGCCTGCCCCTGGCTCTCCCCTCCAATGGGGCCTCTTCTCTTCCCTTGAGGCTGCCTGCCCCTGGCTCTCCCCTCCAATGGGGCCTCTTCTCTTCCCTTGAGGCTGCCTGCCCCTGGCTCTCCCCTCCAATGGGGCCTCTTCTCTTCCCTTGAGGCTGCCTGCCCCTGGCTCTCCCCTCCAATGGGGCCTCTTCTCTTCCCTTGAGGCTGCCTGCCCCTGGCTCTTACTCTTCTATAAAGCTTCCCTTCTCTTTTGACTTTCATCATTTCTTCTTGCTCTTGGGCTCCCTCCTTTTTTCTGCTCTCTGCCATTTTACTTCCCATGAGGCCCACTTCTTCTGATCTTCCTGTGTGCCGCCTTCTCCGATTCTTGCTTGTGTCCTCTCTTATTTCCCTTTGGTTGTCACATTCCCGATGAAGACATTCATTTTTCTTCCTCTTCAGCTCTTCTCCCTACCCAGAGACCTTTGCTTCTTCTGTCCGACTTGCTCTGCACCACAGCTTTACTCTTTTCCTTAAACTTAACCTGTTATCTCTGTTTCGGACTATGGCTTCTTGTCCTCTGGCTGTCGCATGCAAACCTTTTGAGCATTTTACCCTTTACGTTTTTTTCTCCCCGGCTCATTTTCCTATGAAGCTTTTCTTTATCCCCTCTGGCTGATTCCTACTCACCGGAAATTTCCCTCTGCCTTTCCCTTTCTTCATAACAGCTACACTCTCCTGAGGCCTTTCTCTCCATCTCATGTGGCACCTTTGTCTTCCTCTAGCTTCTACCATGACTTCATTTCTTTCATGTTCACCTTGACAATTGACCTTCCTACTACTCCTGTTTTCACCTCCTTCCCTGCCCCAGCTCCTCTCTCCCTGATCTGAGGATTTTAAACTCCCAAATGCCTCTTGCTCCACTCTGAAGCTAATTTGCTTGCTTCTGTTTCCTCCTGCCCACCAGACCCATTTGCTCTTGCCCTCTCGCTTTACATCTGACTCTCTCTCTTTACATCTCTGACTCTCTCTCTTTACATCTCTGACTCTCTCTCTTTACATCTCTGACTCTCTCTCTTTACATCTCTGACTCTCTCTCTTTACATCTCTGACTCTCTCTCTTTACATCTCTGACTCTCTCTCTTTACATCTCTGACTCTCTCTCTTTACATCTCTGACTCTCTCTCTTTACATCTGACTCTCTCTCTTTACATCTCTGACTCTCTCTCTTTACATCTCTGACTCTCTCTCTTTACATCTCTGACTCTCTCTTTACATCGCTGACTCTCTCGTGTGAGGGCTTCCTCCTCCCACCTCAAACCTCTGATTCTCATTTTACCCTAAAAGGCCCATCGCTGTACTATTCTGACCGGTGCCGTTTCCTTCTTTCCTCCTCCTATGGTATTGGAGGTGTGCTTCCCTCATGTGCTCTTGCCTGAGAGGCATTGTTCAAGACCCATGTCCTACACCAACAAGCATTGGCACTTGTGGCTGCTCGCCTTATCCTGCAGCGTGGCCTCAGGCTGCCGATGCGCTGAATGTAATCCTGCTCTTAGGGGTGTTTTGTTATTTAATTGTCCTGTGGTTCCACCACTATCTTCCTGCTGCACATGGGGTCTTCTGACTTTCTTGAATTTAAGCATGTTTGAGCTCTCACTTCCCTTCTGGACTGGAAGGCTAGAAGCATCTGCACCCTGTTGTTTTTTTTAATTCCTCTTGCTGGGAGCCTTTAAGGGTGGCTGGCATGATGTAGACCTGACGGTGCCTGTGTTCACTGTAGAATGAATGAAAAGAGTAAGTGACAAGCCTTTGCGTAGATTTGTGTAATTGGCACTGCATTTCCTGCAGAGTGGAATCATTCTTGGTGATAAAGGTGAATAAACTTCCAAACGGGTCTCTTTGTATGACTGAGTTATCTGGGATTAGCCTGGTGAAGGATCACGGCTGCATTAGCCCGGTCCTGGACCTCCGATCTTTGGCTCTGTGATCCACCCAACTTTGGTGCCTGTATGATTCATTTCCCCTAAACCCTGAGTCTTGGGCCTCTGGAACAGACGGTCCTCCTCTATGCGAAAGCCTGGTCCCATCATTGGCCCCTCACAGTGTACAAAAGCACTTAAAACAGGAGGCAGCAGACGCCAGTTACAGTAAGGAGGTATGTATTATAGGATGCTCCACAGAGAAGGCCCCTCACCAGGCGGTGGTTGCATTTAATGAGACGGCACCCCTGCCATCTCCTGCACTCGCTGTGTATCACCCACCCCTCTGATCACCCAGTCACCAGGGACCGGTCTTATCGCAGCCCGCTGTCTCTATGATGATCCCTTCTTGGGGGGGTATCCTTGTCGCATGAGTGACCTCCTGTCCTTGGATTTGATACACAGTCATTGCCTGACGACTCTACACTCACTACAGAGCTGTGCGGATCCCAGCACTTTCTGTGCGTTGTCCATCCCGGGCCCCTCCCTCTGCCAGGTCACTTCTTCCAGGGTCTCACTATAGTTCCCTAAAGTCTAGTCTCTTCTTCGCCTAATGCTTCCCTATTTGTAATAAAGTCCAGTTGCTGTCACCAAGCTGCATAGCTCTATCCATCACGTCTAGTGTTGAGCAGTGTAGCCTTCCGCCCCAAGTGCAGCATCTCCCCGTCCCCTGCAATGATTTTCATCATCACCTAGTGAGATGTTCCTCCTTCCCTTGTTTAGACCTTCTTCACGCCCAGGCAGAATGGGATACACATAGGGTTATCTTTCTAATCCCGTTTTGGGTTGAACCACAAATCCCTGCAAGAAACACTAGAGACACTTAGGGTTTTAAATTTAGGAAAAACTCCTCACACTACAACCCACTCTCCAGGCTTCTTAAGTAGGGTTTCTAACATTTAATGTAGAACACAATCTGGCATATAAAGAGCGACATATCGTTCAGACTCGTCGTATTTCCGCCAGTGTAAAAGATACGGTATAAGGCAATGTGTGTATATGTATTAGCACTAGTTATGGTGACTTCTAAAGGCCATTCACAAGCAGTCCTTGTTATGTTATACATTAATTTCTGTATCACACAATCAAGAGGTTTCTCGCCATTGTAGAGATTAACGCACAATAATTAGATAAAGTCAAATGCAAGTTTCTTAAGTTAATGAAATCTGAGAGGTAAAGTTTTCAACCTCTTCAACAGGGGGTAGAGAAGGGAACACCCTAAGATCCAGAGGGAGTTTCTTCCATTCTCTTGCTGCAGCCACAGAGGGGGGCTCTGTCCCCAAAGAACACTGTCCTAACCTTGGGGGTGTCTAAAAGACCCTGGCCGGCAGGGAGCACTGAGACATTTGCAGCGGGACTTGGAGGTCAGAAAAGATGGACCTGAACCATGGATTACACAGAATAATGAATAAAATAAAACGTTCTTTTGTTTTGTTGACAGGCAACTGTCATGTAGTTTCCACCTATCGGTAAGAACTGCACGTTTGGGGGCAACATAAACTTAGGATGGTGCCAGACTGATTCCAGCTAGCTCGCAGTGCCACCATTATCACACCAAACCTAAACGGGGGACGAACAGTTCTGACCACCACTGAACATGACAACTTGTTCCCTCAGGAACAGTGGTGACAGACTTCCAGCTTTGTGCTCAGTCGCTCATGCTCTCTTTCGCTCGGAGAAATATACAAAGAATACACAGTTGGGTGTTTTCGGTATCTATTGAACCATAGTGACTCTTGCATAGAATATATGGGCTGCGATGATTAATAGACAGAAGCAGATAGCAGTTATACTGAAGGTCAGAACGGTGAACAAAATGAATAGCTACACCATTTTGTTGACACAACTTATATATGCATACATATACAGCAGTACAACTATATAGTGCACTCCTAAAATACGAAACCCTAACCTACGCGTCTAGGGTGTAGATGTATGTTTTGCCAAGAAGCCCTCTGCTGGATGAACTAACCCCATTACCTGATGGGTAAGAGTGTAAGTCAAAACCAAAGGGGATGATGGACGGAGTGTTGAACATTGCAAGCACTCACCCCCAGTCAACTGATCTGGGTTTAATCCATCATCATTCTTTAGCTCACTCCGCCACCCCAGATCAGACATGGCCATATGCAAATCAGTCTGACCCTGTGCCTCATGGGAACAGTCCAGCCCGAACTGCCAAGCCATGTCTTCCCTGGACCGGAAACAAGCATCCTGGGACCGGTTTCTGGCTTACAGCCGTCATCAGCCAGGCTATCTTGAATCCAGTGGCAAAGTGAGCAAGGGACCCACGTCTGGGCATACCCTGCCAACTTAGGGCGAACATAGCAAAACCAAAGGGGATGATGGACGGAGTGTTGAACATTGCAAGCACTCACCCCCAGTTAACTGATCTGGGTTTAATCCATCATCATTCTTTAGCTCACTCCGCCACCCCAGTTCAGACATGGCCATATGCAAATCAGTCTGACCCTGTGCCTCATGGGAACAGTCCAGCCCGAACTGCCAAGCCATGTCTTCCCTGGACCGGAAACAAGCATCCTGGGACCGGTTTCTGGCTTACAGCCGTCATCAGCCAGGCTATCTTGAATCCAGTGGCAAAGTGAGCAAGGGACCCACGTCTGGGCATACCCTGCCAACTGTAAGTGTAAGTCCCCTTCTTGGTCACTAACTGGACACCCCTCACGGAGATGTTGGGCAGCTGCTAGGCAAAAGCTTCGGCATGCAGGGACCCCTCGAAGTCAGCAGAAGTGTCTCCTCTGATTATGTCAGGAAACAATAGGTTATATAAAGGACATGGTATCCTTGCCTCAGGCCGAGATTTTGATCAGATAGTTGTGTCACCACATGGACGTAATAATAAAACACATTTGTGTCACGCATGTGAGGGCCATGTCTAATGTCAAGGCAGTGTGATAGTGTGCTCTCGAAGTGTTCTGTGTCAGCAAGGCCAGTGTTTCCAAGAAACTAGTCCAAGAGTCATGAATGCAAATGTGTGCCAAAGGTTAATGTGGCAACGAGAAGGCAACTTTAGGAAAGGACCGTGTGGATGTAAAAATGGCACTAACTCCTATGGGCCCTAACTCGGGCACATGACACAACCAAAAAGACCTGTGAGTCCCATGTTAGCATGGGCAACCCCAAATTCAGAATTGTACAAATCTGTACAAGCTGCCGACTTTGAAACTGGGGACCCAGGTTTGAGTCTCTTTTTCTACTCAACATACTATGATTCTGGGCAAATCACTTACTCTCTTCGTGCCAAAATAAACGTGTCCATGTGTGATGTAACTGGTCCTCATGTAAAGCGCCCCAATACCGTCGAGTTTGTTTAAAAACTGCAAACAAAAATCACAACTGTACCTGAGCTTAGTATACTTGACGAATGTTAACAATGCTGAAGTTTTTTTGCTAGCTTTTTTTCATTCATTCATTAGATTTTCCCATAAAGATTGAAGCATAGTAAACAGTGTAAAATCATAAGCTGCAGCCCCCTTGTTGGCTCTGGGTACTACATGTTTTAGGATAACCAACAGACACTATATATCCCAGTGACCAGAAGCTTCTGACGAATGTAAAGATATTTCAAGATTTGTATGTCAAGCTGTGAGATTGTAATTGCGCCACCTGCTGGCATGCACAGTTTCCAACCCAGAGCCTCTACCACGTCCCCGCTATCAGCAGGGACTCCACTGCGCCACCTGCTGGCATGCACTCTGATTCCAACCCAGAGCCTCTACCACGTCCCCGCTATCAGCAGGGACTCAACTGCGCCACCTGCTGGCATGCACTCTGATTCCAACGCAGAGCCTCTACCCCGTCACAGCAATCAGCGGGGACTCCACTGCGCCACCTGCTGGCATGCACTCTGATTCCAACCCAGAGCCTCTACCTCGTCACAGCCATCAGCGGGGACTCCACTGCGCCACCTGCTGGCATGCACTCTGATTTCAACCCAGAGCCTCTACCCCGTCACAGCCATCAGCAGGGACTCCACTGCGCCACCTGCTGGCATGCACTCTGATTCCAACGCAGAGCTTCCACCCCGTCACAGCTATCGACAGGGACTCCACTGCGCCACCTGCTGGCATGCACTCTGATTCCAACCCAGAGCCTCCACTGCGTCACAGCTATCGGCAGGGACTCCACTGCGACACCTGCTGGCATGCACTCTGATTCCAACCCAGAGCCTCTACCACGTCTCCACTATCAGCAGGGACTCCACTGCGTCACCCTCTGGCATGCACTCTTATTTCAACCCAGAGCCTCCACTGCATCACAGCTATCGGCAGGGACTCCACTGCGACACCCTCTGGCATGCACTCTGATTCCAACCCAGAGCCTCTACCCCGTCACAGCCATCAGCGGGGACTCCACTGCACCACCTGCTGGCATGCACTCTGATTCCAACTCAGAGCCTCTACCCCGTCACAGCCATCAGCAGGGACTCCACTGCGTCACCCTCTGGCATGCACTCTTATTTCAACCCAGAGCCTCCACTGCGTCCCAGCTATCGGCAGGTACTCCACTGCGTCACCCTCTGGCATGCACTCTGATTCCAACCCAGAGCCTCCACCGCGTCACAGCTATTGGCAGGGACTCAACTGCGCCACCTGCTGGCATGCACTCGTATTTCAACCCAGAGCCTCTACCCCGTCACAGCCATCAGCGGGGACTCCACTGCACCACCTGCTGGCATGCACTCTGATTCCAACGCAGAGCTTCCACCCCGTCACAGCTATCGGCAGGGACTCCACTGCGCCACCTGCTGGCATGCACTCTGATTCCAACCCAGAGCCTCTACCACGTCCCCGCTATCAGCAGGGACTCCACTGCGCCACCTGCTGGCATGCACTCTGATTCCAACCCAGAGCCTCTACCACGTCCCCGCTATCAGCAGGGACTCAACTGCGCCACCTGCTGGCATGCACTCTGATTCCAACCCAGAGCCTCTACCCCGTCACAGCCATCAGCGGGGACTCCACTGTGCCACCTGCTGGCATGCACTCTGATTCCAACGCAGAGCCTCTACCCCGTCACAGCAATCAGCGGGGACTCCACTGCGCCACCTGCTGGCATGCACTCTGATTCCAACCCAGAGCCTCTACTTCGTCACAGCCATCAGCGGGGACTCCACTGCGCCACCTGCTGGCATGCACTCTGATTCCAACCCAGAGCCTCTACCCCGTCACAGCCATCAGCGGGGACTCCACTGCACCACCTGCTGGCATGCACTCTGATTTCAACCCAGAGCCTCTACCCCGTCACAGCCATCAGCAGGGACTCCACTGCGCCACCTGCTGGCATGCACTCTGATTCCAACGCAGAGCTTCCACCCCGTCACAGCTATCGACAGGGACTCCACTGCGCCACCTGCTGGCATGCACTCTGATTCCAACCCAGAGCCTCCACTGCGTCACAGCTATCGGCAGGGACTCCACTGCGACACCTGCTGGCATGCACTCTGATTCCAACCCAGAGCCTCTACCACGTCTCCACTATCAGCAGGGACTCCACTGCGTCACCCTCTGGCATGCACTCTTATTTCAACCCAGAGCCTCCACTGCATCACAGCTATCGGCAGGGACTCCACTGCGACACCCTCTGGCATGCACTCTGATTCCAACCCAGAGCCTCTACCCCGTCACAGCCATCAGCGGGGACTCCACTGCACCACCTGCTGGCATGCACTCTGATTCCAACTCAGAGCCTCTACCCCGTCACAGCCATCAGCGGGGACTCCACTGCACCACCTGCTGGCATGCACTCTGATTCCAACCCAGAGCCTCTACCCCGTCACAGCCATCAGCGGGGACTCCACTGCACCACCTGCTGGCATGCACTCTGATTCCAACCCAGAGCCTCTACCCCGTCACAGCCATCAGCGGGGACTCCACTGCACCACCTGCTGGCATGCACTCTGATTCCAACCCAGAGCCTCCATCCCGTCACAGCTATCGGCAGGTACTCCACTGCGTCACCCTCTGGCATGCACTCAGATTCCAACGCAGAGCCTCTACCACGTCCCCGCTATCAGCAGGGACTCAACTGCGCCACCTGCTGGCATGCACTCTGATTCCAACCCAGTGCTTCTACCACGTCTCAGCTATCAGCAGGGACTCCACTGGTCACCCTCTGGCATGCACTCCGATTCCAACCCAGAGCCTACACTGCGTCACAGCTATCGGCAGGGACTCCACTGCAACACCTGCTGGCATGCACTCGTATTTCAACCCAGAGCCTCTACCCCGTCACAGCCATCAGCGGGGACTCCACTGCACCACCTGCTGGCATGCACTCTTATTCCAACGCAGAGCTTCCACCCTGTCACAGCTATCGGCAGGGACTCCACTGCGCCACCTGCTGGCATGCACTCTGATTCCAACCCAGAGCCTCTACCACGTCTCAGCTATCAGCGGGGACTCCACTGCGTCACCCTCGGGCATGCACTCTGATTCCAACCCAGAGCCTCCACTGCATCACAGCTATCGGCAGCGACTCCACTGCGACACCTGCTGGCATGCACTCTGATTCCAACCCAGAGCCTCCACTGCATCACAGCCATCAGCGGGGACTCCACTGTGCCACCTGCTGGCATGCACTCTGATTCCAACCCAGAGCCTCCATCCCGTCACAGCCATCAGCGGGGACTCCACTGCACCACCTGCTGGCATGCACTCTGATTCCAACGCAGAGCTTCCATCCCGTCACAGCTATCGGCAGGGACTCCACTGCGCCACCTGCTGGCATGCACTCTGATTCCAACGCAGAGCCTCGATTCCAACCCAGAGCCTCTACCCCGTCACAGCCATCAGCGGGGACTCCACTGCGCCACCTGCTGGCATGCACTCTGATTCCAACGCAGAGCCTCTATCCCGTCACAGCCATCAGCGGGTACTTCACTGCGCCACCTGCTGGCATGCACTCTTATTTCAACCCAGAGCCTCTACCCAGTCACAGCCATCAGCGGGGACTCCACTGCGCCACCTGCTGGCATGCACTCTGATTCCAACGCAGAGCTTCCACCCCGTCTCAGCTATCAGCAGGGACTCAACTGCGCCACCTGCTGGCATGCACTCTGATTCCAACCCAGAGCCTCTGCCCGTCACAGCTATCGGCAGGGACTCCACTGCGCCACCTGCTGGCATGCACTCTTGTAGTGTAGCTCCTATTTCCCTAATAGGCTCTGCGCATTGGAATAATATACCCTATAGGCTTGACATAGGACTAAGGTCGGTATGTCCCTATCGAGTATATTAAACTTAATTTCTTGTGCCAGCTAGCTCAGAGGCCACTAGAAACTCCTTGGATAACAAGAAGGAGTAGTTTCTGGCAGCCGCAAAACATGACAACTTTGTTTCCCTTTAGAATCAGAACGTGTCCCAGAGTCGTGGAAACAATAGATAACCGTTTCTCTCAGCTCAATCGTGCATGCTTAGTTTTCCTCAAAGTTACACAGAAAGAATAGACGGGCGTTTCAATAAAAGGATTTATTGAACAGTCTTGTTTCTCGTGTAGGTGATATGTGCTGTTACGATCACAAGACAGTATGCAAGATAAATAATGTACAGCGTAAGCAGTAGAAATAAATAATACTGCGCTAGCATTATCTTTTAGCGTATATTCACATACATAAATAACATGAGCTAAAAATGCGAGTACTCATACGATGCGTCTCTAAGCTAGTTCTACCCCAGTGTACCTAACCTAACCTAGGTGTAGGGAGAGGTATGAAGTAGGTGGAGTATTCTCTAGTATGGTATATTAAGAGTATGTATGCCAAGAGTCCCTCTAGGTTCTAGTCAGCTCCATACCTTAAGAATGAGAGAGGTGGGAATCTCTTGCCAGACTCGAACTCCAACACCCCGCAAGGAAGTCAGATCACTGGAAGCTGGACTCTCTGCGTGCAGGGATGACAGCGTCTTCTCAGTGCGTCAGGCCGGGATACGGGCTCCTCTAAAGTCGAGGTCTCCTCTGATTTACAAGAGGCGAGGAAGGTATATTTATACCTGAGGGTACCTCAGAATGTTAGCATTGACGTGAATCGGACAGCGGAAGACGTCATGAATGAACCCTCAAGGTGTACTGGTTCATGCATAATAGATGAGTCCTTGAAGAAATCAATAGTCCTGTGCTAGGGAAACTCCCGAAGCCTAAGGGTCTGTTCTGCAAGGACTCGTTGTGACGTTAGGGTGGACGGATGTCGGAGACCATGCCTGTATTTGGAGCGCATGGTTTAATGCCTAAATAAGGACTGGGATTCTATGCCTATATAAGGGCATGATGAATTGTGCCTATATAAGTACATGATTCAGGAAAACCTATATACGGACACCCAAAGAGGATTCCAACCCAGAGCCTCTACCACGTCTCAGCCATCAGCGGGGACTCCACTGCGCCACCTGCTGGCATGCACTCTGATTCCAACCCAGAGCCTCCATCCCGTCACAGCTATTGGCAGGTACTCCACTGCGTCACCCTCTGGCATGCACTCTGATTCCAACCCAGAGCCTCTACCCCGTCACAGCCATCAGCGGGGACTCCACTGCGCCACCTGCTGGCATGCACTCTGATTCCGACCCAGAGCCTCCATCCCGTCACAGCTATCGGCAGGTACTCCACTGCGTCTCCCTCTGGCATGCACTCTGATTCCAACGCAGAGCTTCCACCCCGTCACAGCTATCGGCAGGGACTCCCCGGCGCCACCTGCTGGCATGCACTCTGATTCCAACGCAGAGCCTCCACTGCGTCTCAGCCATCAGCGGGGCCTCCACTGCGTCACCCTCCGACATGCACTCTGATTCCAACCCAGAGCCTCTACCCCGTCACAGCCATCAGCGGGGACTCCACTGCGCCACCTGCTGGCATGCACTCTGATACCAACCCAGAGCCTCTACCCCGTCACAGCTATCGGCAGGTACTCCACTGCGTCACCCTCTGGCATGCACTCTGATTCCAACCCAGAGCCTCTACCCAGTCACAGCTATCGGCAGGGACTCCACTGCGCCACCTGCTGGCATGCACTCTGATTCCAACCCAGAGCCTCTACCACGTCTCAGCTATCAGCAGGTACTCCACCGCGTCACCTGCTGGCATGCACTCTGATTCCAACCCAGAGCCTCTACCACGTCCCCGCTATCAGCAGGGACTCAACTGCGCCACCTGCTGGCATGCACTCTGATTCCAACCCAGAGCCTCTACCCCGTCACAGCTATCAGCAGGGACTCCACTGCGCCACCTGCTGGCATGCACTCTTATTCCAACCCAGAGCCTCTACCCCGTCACAGCCATCAGCGGGGACTCCACTGCGCCACCTGCTGGCATGCACTCTGATTCCAACCCAGAGCCTCTACTCTGTCACAGCTATCGGCAGGGACCCCACTGCGCCACCTGCTGGCATGCACTCTGATTCCAACCCAGAGCCTCTACCCAGTCACAGCCATCAGCGGGGACTCCACTGCGACACCTGCTGGCATGTACTCTGATTCCAACGAAGAGCTTCCACCCCGTCACAGCTATCGGCAGGGACTCCACTGCGTCACCTGCTGGCATGCACTCTGATTCCAACGCAGAGCTTCCACCCCGTCACTGCTATCAGCAGGGACTCCACTGCGACACCTGCTGGCATGCACTCTGATTCCAATGCAGAGCTTCCACCCCGTCACAGCTATCGGCAGGGACTCCACTGCGCCACCTGCTGGCACGCACTCTGATTCCAACCCAGAGCCTCTTCCCCGTCACAGCCATCAGCGGGGACTCCACTGCGCCACCTGCTGGCATGCAATCTGATTCCAACCCAGAGCCTCCACTGCGTCACAGCTATCGGCAGGGACTCCACTGCGCCACCTGCTGGCATGCAATCTGATTCCAACCCAGAGCCTCTACCCCGTCACAGCCATCAGCGGGGACTCCACTGCACCACCTGCTGGCATGCATTGTTTTCAACCCAGAGCCTCTACCCCGTCACAGCTAACAGCAGGGACTCCACTGCGCCACCTGCTGACATGCACTCTGATTCCAACGCAGAGCTTCCACCCCGTCACAGCTATCGGCAGGGACTCCACTGCGCCACCTGCTGGCATGCACTCTGATTCCAACGCAGAGCCTCCACTGCGTCTCAGCCATCAGCGGGGCCTCCACTGGGTCACCCTCTGGCATGCACTCTGATTCCACCCCAGAGCCTCTACCCCGTCACAGCCATCAGCGGGGCCTCCACTGCATCACCCTATGGCATGCACTCTGATTCCAACCCAGAGCCTCTACCCCGTCACAGCTATCGGCATGGACTCCACTGCACCACCTGCTGGCATGCACTCTGATTCCAACCCAGAGCCTCTACCCCGTCAAAGCTATCGGCAGGGACTCCACTGCGCCACCTGCTGGCATGCACTCTGATTCCAACCCAGAGCCTCTACCCCGTCACAGCCATCAGCGGGGACTCCACTGCGACACCTGCTGGCATGCACTCTGATTCCAACGCAGAGCCTCTACCCCGTCACAGCTATCAGCAGGGACTCCACTGGTCACCCTCTGGCATGCACTCTGATTCCAACCCAGAGCCTCTACCCCGTCACAGCCATCAGCGGGGACTCCACTGCACCACCTGCTGGCATGCACTGATTCCAACCCAGAGCCTCTATCACATCTCAGCTATCAGCGGGGACTCCACTGCGTCACCCTCTGGCATGCACTCTGATTCTACCCCGTCACAGCCATCAGCGGGGACTCCACTGCACCACCTGCTGGCATGCACTCTGATTCCAACCCAGAGCCTCTACCCCGTCACAGCCATCAGCGGGGACTCCACTGCACCACCTGCTGGCATGCACTGTTTTCAACCCAGTGCCTCTACCCCGTCACAGCTATCGGCAGGGACTCCACTGCGACACCTGCTGGCATGCACTCTGATTCCAACTCAGAGCCTCTACCCCGTCACAGCTATCAGCAGAGACTCCACTGCGCCACCTGCTGGCATGCACTCTGATTCCAACCCAGAGCCTCTACCCAGTCTCTGCTATCAGCAGGGACTCCACTGGTCACCCTCTGGCATGCACTCTGATTCCAAGGCATAGCCTCCATCCCGTCACAGCTATCGACAGGGACTCCACTGGTCACCCTCTGGCATGCACTCTGATTCCAACCCAGAGCCTCTACTCTGTCACAGCTATCGGCAGGGACTCACTGCGCCACCTGCTGGCATGCACTCTGATTCCAACCCAGAGCCTCTACCCAGTCACAGCCATCAGCGGGGACTCCACTGCGACACCTGCTGGCATGTACTCTGATTCCAACGCAGAGCTTCCACCCCGTCACAGCTATCGGCAGGGACTCCACTGCGCCACCTACTGGCATGCACTCTGATTCCAACGAAGAGCTTCCACCCCGTCACAGCTATCAGCAGGGACTCCACTGCGCCACCTGCTGGCATGCACTCTGATTCCAACGAAGAGCTTCCACCCCGTCACAGCTATCGGCAGGGACTCCACTGCGACACCTGCTGGCATGCACTCTGATTCCAATGCAGAGCTTCCACCCCGTCACAGCTATCGGAAGGGACTCCACTGCGCCACCTGCTGGCACGCACTCTGATTCCAACCCAGAGCCTCTACCCCGTCACAGCCATCAGCGGGGACTCCACTGCACCACCTGCTGGCATGCACTGTTTTCAAACCAGAGCCTCTACCCCGTCACAGCCATCAGCGGGGACTCCACTGCACCACCTGCTGACATGCACTGTTTTCAACCCAGACCCTCTACCCCGTCACAGCTATCGGCAGGGACTCCACTGCGCCACATGCTTGCATGCACTCTGATTCCAACCCAGAGCCTCTACCCCGTCACAGCCATCAGCGGGGACTCCACTGCACCACCTGCTGCCATGCACTGTTTTCCACCCAGAGCCTCTACCCCGTCACAGCCATCAGCGGGGACTCCACTGCGACACCTGCTGGCATGCACTCTGATTCCAACCCAGAGCCTCTACCCCGTCACAGCCATCAGCGGGGACTCCACTGCGACACCTGCTGGCATGCACTCTGATTCCAACCCAGAGCCTCTACCCCGTCACAGCTATCGGCAGGGACTCCACTGTGCCACCTGCTGGCATGCACTCTGATTCCAACCCAGAGCCTCTACCACGTCTCCGCTATCAGCAGGGACTTCACTGCGCCACCTGCTGGCATGCACTCTGATTCCAACCCAGAGCCTCTACCCCGTCACAGCCATCAGCGGGGACTCCACTGCGCCACCTGCTGGCATGCACTCTGATTCCAACGCAGAGCCTCTACCCCGTCACAGCTTTCGGCAGGGACTCCACTGCGCCACCTGCTGGCATGCACTCCGATTCCAACCCAGAGCCTCCACTGCGTCACAGCTATCAGCAGGGACTCCACTGGTCACCCTCTGGCATGCACTCTGATTCCAACCCAGAGCCTCTACCACGTCCCCGCTATCAGCAGGGACTCAACTGCGCCACCTGCTGGCATGCACTCTGATTCCAACCCAGAGCCTCCATCCTGTCACAGCTATCGGCAGGTACTCCACTGCGTCACCCTCTGGCATGCACTCTGATTCCAACCCAGAGCCTCTACCCCGTCACAGCCATCAGCGGGGACTCCACTGCGCCATCTGCTGGCATGCACTCTGATTCCAAAGCAGAGCTTCCACCCCGTCACAGCTATCGGCAGGGACTCCACTGCGCCACCTGCTGGCATGCACTGTGATTCCAACCCAGAGACTCTACCACGTCTCCGCTATCAGCAGGGACTCCACTGCGCCACCTGCTGGCATGCACTCTGATTCCAACCCAGAGCCTCCACCCCGTCACAGCTATCAGCAGGGAATCCTCTGCGCCACCTGCTGGCATGCACTCTGATTCCAACCCAGAGCCTCTACCCCGTCACAGCTATCAGCAGGGACTCCACTGCGCCACCTGCTGGCATGCACTCTGATTTCAACGCAGAGCCTCTACCCCGTCACAGCTATCAGGAGGGACTCCACTGGTCACCCTCTGGCATGCACTGATTCCAACCCAGAGCCTCTACCCCGTCACAGCTATCGGCAGGTACTCCACTGCGTCACCTTCTGGCATGCACTCTGATTCCAACCCAGAGCCTCTACCACGTCACAGCTATCGGCAGGGACTCCACTGCGCCACCTGCTGGCATGCACTCTGATTCCAACCCAGAGCCTCTACCACGTCTCAGCTATCAGCAGGTACTCCACCGCGTCACCTGCTGGCATGCACTCTGATTCCAACGCAGAGCCTCTACCCCGTCACAGCTATCAGCAGGGACTCCACTGAGCCACCTGCTGGCATGCACTCTGATTCCAACCCAGAGCCTCCACCCCGTCACAGCTATCAGCAGGGAATCCTTTGCGCCACCTGCTGGCATGCACTCTGATTCCAACCCAGAGCCTCTACCCCGTCACAGCTATCAGCAGGGACTCCACTGCGCCACCTGCTGGCATGCACTCTGATTCCAACGCAGAGCCTCTACCCAGTCTCAGCTATCAGCGGGGACTCCACTGCGTCACCCTCTGGCATACACTCCGATTCCAACCCAGAGCCTCCACTGCGTCACAGCTATCGGCAGGGACTCCACTGGTCACCCTCTGGCATGCACTCTGATTCCAACCCAGAGCCTCTACCACGTCCCCACTATCAGCAGGGACTCAACTGCGCCACCTGCTGGCATGCACTCTGATTCCAACCCAGAGCCTCTACCCCATCACAGCTATCAGCAGGGACTCCACTGCGCCACCTGCTGTCATGCACTCTGATTCCAACCCAGAGCCTCCACTGCGTCACAGCCATCAGCGGGGACTCCACTGCGCCACCTGCTGGCATGCAATCTGATGCCAACCCAGAGCCTCTACCCAGTCACAGCCATCAGCGGGGACTCCACTGCACCACCTGCTGGCATGCACTCTGATTCCAACCCAGAGCCTCTACCACGTCTCCGCTATCAGCAGGGACTCCACTGCGTCACCCTCTGGCATGCACTCTGATTCCAACCCAGAGCCTCCACTGCGTCACAGCTATCGGCAGGGACTCCACTGCGACACCTGCTGGCATGCACTCTTATTTCAACCCAGAGCCTCTACCCCGTCACAGCCATCAGCGGGGACTCCACTGCGACACCTGCTGGCATGCACTTTCATTCCAACCCAGAGCCTCTACCCCGTCACAGCCATCAGCGGGGACTCCACTGCACCACCTGCTGGCATGCACTCGTATTTCAACCCAGAGCCTCTACCCAGTCACAGCTATCAGCAGGGACTCAACTGCCCCACCTGCTGGCATGCACTCTGATTCCAACCCAGAGCCTCTACCCAGTCACAGCTATCAGCAGGGACTCCACTGCGCCACCTGCTGGCATGTACTCTGATTCCAACGCAGAGCTTCCACCCCGTCACAGCTATCAGCAGGGACTCCACTGCGCCACCTGCTGGCATGCACTCTGATTCCAACCCAGAGCCTCTACCACATCTCAGCTATCAGCGGGGACTCCACTGGTCACCCTCTGGCATGCACTCTGATTCTACCCCGTCACAGCTATCAGCAGGGACTCCACTGCGCCACCTGCTGGCATGCACTCTGATTCCAACCCAGAGCCTCTACCCCGTCACAGCTATCAGCAGGGACTCCACTGCGCCACCTGCTGGCATGCACTCTGATTCCAACGCAGAGCCTCTACCCAGTCTCAGCTATCAGCAGGGACTCCACTGGTCACCCTCTGGCATGCACTTTGATTCCAACCCAGAGCCTCTACCACGTCCCCGCTATCAGCAGGGACTCAACTGCGCCACCTGCTGGCATGCACTCTGATTCCAACCCAGAGCCTCTACCCAGTCACAGCTATCAGCAGGGACTCAACTGCCCCACCTGCTGGCATGCACTCTGATTCCAACGCAGAGCCTCTACCCCGTCACAGCCATCAGCGGGGACTCCACTGCGCCATCTGCTGGCATGCACTCTGATTCCAAAGCAGAGCTTCCACCCCGTCACAGCTATCGGCAGGGACTCCACTGCGCCACCTGCTGGCATGCACTGTGATTCCAACCCAGAGACTCTACCACGTCTCCGCTATCAGCAGGGACTCCACTGCGCCACCTGCTGGCATGCACTCTGATTCCAACCCAGAGCCTCCACCCCGTCACAGCTATCAGCAGGGAATCCTCTGCGCCACCTGCTGGCATGCACTCTGATTCCAACCCAGAGCCTCTACCCCGTCACAGCTATCAGCAGGGACTCCACTGCGCCACCTGCTGGCATGCACTCTGATTTCAACGCAGAGCCTCTACCCCGTCACAGCTATCAGGAGGGACTCCACTGGTCACCCTCTGGCATGCACTGATTCCAACCCAGAGCCTCTACCCCGTCACAGCTATCGGCAGGTACTCCACTGCGTCACCTTCTGGCATGCACTCTGATTCCAACCCAGAGCCTCTACCACGTCACAGCTATCGGCAGGGACTCCACTGCGCCACCTGCTGGCATGCACTCTGATTCCAACCCAGAGCCTCTACCACGTCTCAGCTATCAGCAGGTACTCCACCGCGTCACCTGCTGGCATGCACTCTGATTCCAACGCAGAGCCTCTACCCCGTCACAGCTATCAGCAGGGACTCCACTGAGCCACCTGCTGGCATGCACTCTGATTCCAACCCAGAGCCTCCACCCCGTCACAGCTATCAGCAGGGAATCCTTTGCGCCACCTGCTGGCATGCACTCTGATTCCAACCCAGAGCCTCTACCCCGTCACAGCTATCAGCAGGGACTCCACTGCGCCACCTGCTGGCATGCACTCTGATTCCAACGCAGAGCCTCTACCCAGTCTCAGCTATCAGCGGGGACTCCACTGCGTCACCCTCTGGCATACACTCCGATTCCAACCCAGAGCCTCCACTGCGTCACAGCTATCGGCAGGGACTCCACTGGTCACCCTCTGGCATGCACTCTGATTCCAACCCAGAGCCTCTACCACGTCCCCACTATCAGCAGGGACTCAACTGCGCCACCTGCTGGCATGCACTCTGATTCCAACCCAGAGCCTCTACCCCATCACAGCTATCAGCAGGGACTCCACTGCGCCACCTGCTGGCATGCACTCTGATTCCAAAGCAGAGCTTCCACCCCGTCACAGCTATCGGCAGGGACTCCACTGCGCCACCTGCTGGCATGCACTGTGATTCCAACCCAGAGACTCTACCACGTCTCCGCTATCAGCAGGGACTCCACTGCGCCACCTGCTGGCATGCACTCTGATTCGAACGAAGAGCTTCCACCCCGTCACAGCTATCAGCAGGGACTCCACTGCGACACCTGCTGGCATGCACTCTGATTCCAATGCAGAGCTTCCACCCCGTCACAGCTATCGGCAGGGACTCCACTGCGCCACCTGCTGGCACGCACTCTGATTCCAACCCAGAGCCTCTACCCGTCACAGCCATCAGCGGGGACTCCACTGCACCACCTGCTGGCATGCACTGTTTTCAACCCAGAGCCTCTACCCCGTCACAGCCATCAGCGGGGACTCCACTGCACCACCTGCTGGCATGCACTGTTTTCAACCCAGAGCCTCTACCCCGTCACAGCTATCGGCAGGGACTCCACTGCGCCACCTGCTGGCATGCACTCTGATTCCAATGCAGAGCTTCCACCCCGTCACAGCCATCAGCGGGGACTCCACTGCACCACCTGCTGCCATGCACTGTTTTCAACCCAGAGCCTCTACCCCGTCACAGCCATCAGCGGGGCCTCCACTGCATCACCCTCTGGCATGCACTCTGATTCCAACGCAGAGCTTCCACCCCGTCACAGCTATCGGCAGGGACTCCACTGCGCCACCTGCTGGCATGCACTGTGATTCCAACCCAGAGACTCTACCACGTCTCCGCTATCAGCAGGGACTCCACTGCGCCACCTGCTGGCATGCACTCTGATTTCAACGCAGAGCCTCTACCCCGTCACAGCTATCAGCAGGGACTCCACTGGTCACCCTCTGGCATGCACTGATTCCAACCCAGAGCCTCCACCGCGTCACAGCTATTGGCAGGGACTCAACTGCGCCACCTGCTGGCATGCACTCTGATTCCAACCCAGAGCCTCTACCCCGTCACAGCTATCGGCAGGTACTCCACTGCGTCACCTTCTGGCATGCACTCTGATTCCAAACCAGAGCCTCTACCACGTCACAGCTATCGGCAGGGACTCCACTGCGCCACCTGCTGGCATGCACTCTGATTCCAACCCAGAGCCTCTACCACGTCTCAGCTATCAGCAGGTACTCCACCGCGTCACCTGCTGGCATGCACTCTGATTCCAACGCAGAGCCTCTGCCCCGTCACAGCTATCAGCAGGGACTCCACTGCGCCACCTGCTGGCATGCACTCTGATTCCAACGCAGAGCCTCTGCCCAGTCTCAGCTATCAGCGGGGACTCCACTGCGTCACCCTCTGGCATACACTCCGATTCCAACCCAGAGCCTCCACTGCGTCACAGCTATCGGCAGGGACTCCACTGGTCACCCTCTGGCATGCACTCTGATTCCAACCCAGAGCCTCTACCACGTCCCCGCTATCAGCAGGGACTCCACTGCGCCACCTGCTGGCATGCACTCTGATTCCAACCCAGAGCCTCTACCCCGTCACAGCTATCAGCAGGGACTCCACTGCGCCACCTGCTGGCATGCACTCTTATTCCAACCCAGAGCCTCTACCCCGTCACATTTATCAGCAGGGACTCCACTGCGCCACCTGCTGGCATGCACTCTGATTCCAACCCAGAACCTCTACCCCGTCACAGCTATCAGCAGGGACTCCACTGGGTCACCCTCTGGCATGCACTCTGATTCCACCCCAGAGCCTCTACCCCGTCACAGCCATCAGCGGGGACTCCACTGCACCACCTGCTGGCATGCACTCTGATTCCAACCCAGAGCCTCTACCCCGTCACAGCCATCAGCGGGGACTCCACTGCACCACCTGCTGGCATGCACTCTGATTCCAACCCAGAGCCTCCATCCCGTCACAGCTATCGGCAGGTACTCCACTGCGTCACCCTCTGGCATGCACTCAGATTCCAATGCAGAGCCTCTACCACGTCCCCGCTATCAGCAGGGACTCAACTGCGCCACCTGCTGGCATGCACTCTGATTCCAACCCAGTGCTTCTACCACGTCTCAGCTATCAGCAGGGACTCCACTGGTCACCCTCTGGCATGCACTCCGATTCCAACCCAGTGCTTCTACCACGTCTCAGCTATCAGCAGGGACTCCACTGGTCACCCTCTGGCATGCACTCCGATTCCAACCCAGAGCCTACACTGCGTCACAGCTATCGGCAGGGACTCCACTGCAACACCTGCTGGCATGCACTCGTATTTCAACCCAGAGCCTCTACCCCGTCACAGCCATCAGCGGGGACTCCACTGCACCACCTGCTGGCATGCACTCTTATTTCAACCCAGAGCCTCTACCCAGTCACAGCCATCAGCGGGGACTCCACTGCGCCACCTGCTGGCATGCACTCTGATTCCAACGCAGAGCTTCCACCCTGTCACAGCTATCGGCAGGGACTCCACTGCACCACCTGCTGGCATGCACTCTGATTCCAACCCAGAGCCTCTACCACGTCTCAGCTATCAGCGGGGACTCCACTGCGTCACCCTCGGGCATGCACTCTGATTCCAACCCAGAGCCTCCACTGCATCACAGCTATCGGCAGGGACTCCACTGCGACACCTGCTGGCATGCACTCTGATTCCAACCCAGAGCCTCCACTGCATCACAGCCATCAGCGGGGACTCCACTGTGCCACCTGCTGGCATGCACTCTGATTCCAACCCAGAGCCTCCATCCCGTCACAGCCATCAGCGGGGACTCCACTGCACCACCTGCTGGCATGCACTCTGATTCCAACGCAGAGCTTCCATCCCGTCACAGCTATCGGCAGGGACTCCACTGCGCCACCTGCTGGCATGCACTCTGATTCCAACGCAGAGCCTCGATTCCAACCCAGAGCCTCTACCCCGTCACAGCCATCAGCGGGGACTCCACTGCGCCACCTGCTGGCATGCACTCTGATTCCAACGCAGAGCCTCTATCCCGTCACAGCCATCAGCGGGTACTTCACTGCGCCACCTGCTGGCATGCACTCTTATTTCAACCCAGAGCCTCTACCCAGTCACAGCCATCAGCGGGGACTCCACTGCGCCACCTGCTGGCATGCACTCTGATTCCAACGCAGAGCTTCCACCCCGTCTCAGCTATCAGCAGGGACTCAACTGTGCCACCTGCTGGCATGCACTCTGATTCCAACCCAGAGCCTCTACCCCGTCACAGCTATCGGCAGGGACTCCACTGCGCCACCTGCTGGCATGCACTCTTGTAGTGTAGCTCCTATTTCCCTAATAGGCTCTGCGCATTGGAATAATATACCCTATAGGCTTGACATAGGACTAAGGTCGGTATGTCCCTATCGAGTATATTAAACTTAATTTCTTGTGCCAGCTAGCTCAGAGGCCACTAGAAACTCCTTGGATAACAAGAAGGAGTAGTTTCTGGCAGCCGCAAGACATGACAACTTTGTTTCCCTTTAGAATCAGAACGTGTCCCAGAGTCGTGGAAACAATAGATAACCGTTTCTCTCAGCTCAATCGTGCATGCTTAGTTTTCCTCAAAGTTACACAGAAAGAATAGACGGGCGTTTCAATAAAAGGATTTATTGAACAGTCTTGTTTCTCGTGTAGGTGATATGTGCTGTTACGATCACAAGACAGTATGCAAGATAAATAATGTACAGCGTAAGCAGTAGAAATAAATAATACTGCGCTAGCATTATCTTTTAGCGTATATTCACATACATAAATAACATGAGCTAAAAATGCGAGTACTCATACGATGCGTCTCTAAGCTAGTTCTACCCCAGTGTACCTAACCTAACCTAGGTGTAGGGAGAGGTATGAAGTAGGTGGAGTATTCTCTAGTATGGTATATTAAGAGTATGTATGCCAAGAGTCCCTCTAGGTTCTAGTCAGCTCCATACCTTAAGAATGAGAGAGGTGGGAATCTCTTGCCAGACTCGAACTCCAACACCCCGCAAGAGAAGTCAGATCACTGGAAGCTGGACTCTCTGCGTGCAGGGATGACAGCGTCTTCTCAGTGCGTCAGGCCGGGATACGGGCTCCTCTAAAGTCGAGGTCTCCTCCTGATTTACAAGGGCGAGGAAGGTATATTTATACCTGAGGGTACCTCAGAATGTTAGCATTGACGTGAATCGGACAGCGGAAGACGTCATGAATGAACCCTCAAGGTGTACTGGTTCATGCATAATAGATGAGTCCTTGAAGAAATCAATAGTCCTGTGCTAGGGAAACTCCCGAAGCCTAAGGGTCTGTTCTGCAAGGACTCGTTGTGACGTTAGGGTGGACGGATGTCGGAGACCATGCCTGTATTTGGAGCGCATGGTTTAATGCCTAAATAAGGACTGGGATTCTATGCCTATATAAGGGCATGATGAATTGTGCCTATATAAGTACATGATTCAGGAAAACCTATATACGGACACCCAAAGAGGATTCCAACCCAGAGCCTCTACCACGTCTCAGCCATCAGCGGGGACTCCACTGCGCCACCTGCTGGCATGCACTCTGATTCCAACCCAGAGCCTCCATCCCGTCACAGCTATTGGCAGGTACTCCACTCGTCACCCTCTGGCATGCACTCTGATTCCAACCCAGGGCCTCTACCCCGTCACAGCCATCAGCGGGGACTCCACTGCGCCACCTGCTGGCATGCACTCTGATTCCGACCCAGAGCCTCCATCCCGTCACAGCTATCGGCAGGTACTCCACTGCGTCTCCCTCTGGCATGCACTCTGATTCCAACGCAGAGCTTCCACCCCGTCACCGCTATCGGCAGGGACTCCACTGCGCCACCTGCTGGCATGCACTCTGATTCCAACGCAGAGCCTCCACTGCGTCTCAGACATCAGCGGGGCCTCCACTGCGTCACCCTCCGACATGCACTCTGATTCCAACCCAGAGCCTCTACCCCGTCACAGCCATCAGCGGGGACTCCACTGCGCCACCTGCTGGCATGCACTCTGATACCAACCCAGAGCCTCTACCCCGTCACAGCTATCGGCAGGTACTCCACTGCGTCACCCTCTGGCATGCACTCTGATTCCAACCCAGAGCCTCTACCCCGTCACAGCTATCGGCAGGGACTCCACTGCGCCACCTGCTGGCATGCACTCTGATTCCAACCCAGAGCCTCTACCCCGTCACAGCTATCAGCAGGGACTCCACTGCGCCACCTGCTGGCATGCACTCTTATTCCAACCCAGAGCCTCTACCCCGTCACAGCCATCAGCGGGGACTCCACTGCGCCACCTGCTGGCATGCACTCTGATTCCAACCCAGAGCCTCTACTCTGTCACAGCTATCGGCAGGGACCCCACTGCGCCACCTGCTGGCATGCACTCTGATTCCAACCCAGAGCCTCTACCCAGTCACAGCCATCAGCGGGGACTCCACTGCGACACCTGCTGGCATGTACTCTGATTCCAACGAAGAGCTTCCACCCCGTCACAGCTATCGGCAGGGACTCCACTGCGTCACCTGCTGGCATGCACTCTGATTCCAACGCAGAGCTTCCACCCCGTCACTGCTATCAGCAGGGACTCCACTGCGACACCTGCTGGCATGCACTCTGATTCCAATGCAGAGCTTCCACCCCGTCACAGCTATCGGCAGGGACTCCACTGCGCCACCTGCTGGCACGCACTCTGATTCCAACCCAGAGCCTCTTCCCCGTCACAGCCATCAGCGGGGACTCCACTGCGCCACCTGCTGGCATGCAATCTGATTCCAACCCAGAGCCTCCACTGCGTCACAGCTATCGGCAGGGACTCCACTGCGCCACCTGCTGGCATGCAATCTGATTCCAACCCAGAGCCTCTACCCCGTCACAGCCATCAGCGGGGACTCCACTGCACCACCTGCTGGCATGCATTGTTTTCAACCCAGAGCCTCTACCCCGTCACAGCTAACAGCAGGGACTCCACTGCGCCACCTGCTGACATGCACTCTGATTCCAACGCAGAGCTTCCACCCCGTCACAGCTATCGGCAGGGACTCCACTGCGCCACCTGCTGGCATGCACTCTGATTCCAACGCAGAGCCTCCACTGCGTCTCAGCCATCAGCGGGGCCTCCACTGGGTCACCCTCTGGCATGCACTCTGATTCCACCCCAGAGCCTCTACCCCGTCACAGCCATCAGCGGGGACTCCACTGCACCACCTGCTGGCATGCACTGTTTTCAACCCAAAGCCTCTACCCCGTCACAGCCATCAGCGGGGCCTCCACTGCATCACCCTATGGCATGCACTCTGATTCCAACCCAGAGCCTCTACCCCGTCACAGCTATCGGCATGGACTCCACTGCACCACCTGCTGGCATGCACTCTGATTCCAACCCAGAGCCTCTACCCCGTCAAAGCTATCGGCAGGGACTCCACTGCGCCACCTGCTGGCATGCACTCTGATTCCAACCCAGAGCCTCTACCCCGTCACAGCCATCAGCGGGGACTCCACTGCGACACCTGCTGGTATGCACTCTGATTCCAACGCAGAGCCTCTACCCCGTCACAGCTATCAGCAGGGACTCCACTGGTCACCCTCTGGCATGCACTCTGATTCCAACCCAGAGCCTCTACCCCGTCACAGCCATCAGCGGGGACTCCACTGCGCCACCTGCTGGCATGCACTCTGATTCCAACGCAGAGCCTCTACCCAGTCTCAGCTATCAGCGGGGACTCCACTGCGTCACCCTCTGGCATACACTCCGATTCCAACCCAGAGCCTCCACTGCGTCACAGCTATCGGCAGGGACTCCACTGGTCACCCTCTGGCATGCACTCTGATTCCAACCCAGAGCCTCTACCACGTCCCCACTATCAGCAGGGACTCAGCTGCGCCACCTGCTGGCATGCACTCTGATTCCAACCCAGAGCCTCTACCCCATCACAGCTATCAGCAGGGACTCCACTGCGCCACCTGCTGGCATGCACTCTGATTCCAAAGCAGAGCTTCCACCCCGTCACAGCTATCGGCAGGGACTCCACTGCGCCACCTGCTGGCATGCACTGTGATTCCAACCCAGAGACTCTACCACGTCTCCGCTATCAGCAGGGACTCCACTGCGCCACCTGCTGGCATGCACTCTGATTCGAACGAAGAGCTTCCACCCCGTCACAGCTATCAGCAGGGACTCCACTGCGACACCTGCTGGCATGCACTCTGATTCCAATGCAGAGCTTCCACCCCGTCACAGCTATCGGCAGGGACTCCACTGCGCCACCTGCTGGCACGCACTCTGATTCCAACCCAGAGCCTCTACCCCGTCACAGCCATCAGCGGGGACTCCACTGCACCACCTGCTGGCATGCACTGTTTTCAACCCAGAGCCTCTACCCCGTCACAGCCATCAGCGGGGACTCCACTGCACCACCTGCTGGCATGCACTGTTTTCAACCCAGAGCCTCTACCCCGTCACAGCTATCGGCAGGGACTCCACTGCGCCACCTGCTGGCATGCACTCTGATTCCAATGCAGAGCTTCCACCCCGTCACAGCCATCAGCGGGGACTCCACTGCACCACCTGCTGCCATGCACTGTTTTCAACCCAGAGCCTCTACCCCGTCACAGCCATCAGCGGGGCCTCCACTGCATCACCCTCTGGCATGCACTCTGATTCCAACGCAGAGCTTCCACCCCGTCACAGCTATCGGCAGGGACTCCACTGCGCCACCTGCTGGCATGCACTGTGATTCCAACCCAGAGACTCTACCACGTCTCCGCTATCAGCAGGGACTCCACTGCGCCACCTGCTGGCATGCACTCTGATTTCAACGCAGAGCCTCTACCCCGTCACAGCTATCAGCAGGGACTCCACTGGTCACCCTCTGGCATGCACTGATTCCAACCCAGAGCCTCCACCGCGTCACAGCTATTGGCAGGGACTCAACTGCGCCACCTGCTGGCATGCACTCTGATTCCAACCCAGAGCCTCTACCCCGTCACAGCTATCGGCAGGTACTCCACTGCGTCACCTTCTGGCATGCACTCTGATTCCAAACCAGAGCCTCTACCACGTCACAGCTATCGGCAGGGACTCCACTGCGCCACCTGCTGGCATGCACTCTGATTCCAACCCAGAGCCTCTACCACGTCTCAGCTATCAGCAGGTACTCCACCGCGTCACCTGCTGGCATGCACTCTGATTCCAACGCAGAGCCTCTGCCCCGTCACAGCTATCAGCAGGGACTCCACTGCGCCACCTGCTGGCATGCACTCTGATTCCAACGCAGAGCCTCTACCCAGTCTCAGCTATCAGCGGGGACTCCACTGCGTCACCCTCTGGCATACACTCCGATTCCAACCCAGAGCCTCCACTGCGTCACAGCTATCGGCAGGGACTCCACTGGTCACCCTCTGGCATGCACTCTGATTCCAACCCAGAGCCTCTACCACGTCCCCGCTATCAGCAGGGACTCCACTGCGCCACCTGCTGGCATGCACTCTGATTCCAACCCAGAGCCTCTACCCCGTCACAGCTATCCAGCAGGGACTCCACTGCGCCACCTGCTGGCATGCACTCTTATTCCAACCCAGAGCCTCTACCCCGTCACATTTATCAGCAGGGACTCCACTGCGCCACCTGCTGGCATGCACTCTGATTCCAACCCAGAACCTCTACCCCGTCACAGCTATCAGCGGGGACTCCACTGGGTCACCCTCTGGCATGCACTCTGATTCCACCCCAGAGCCTCTACCCCGTCACAGCCATCAGCGGGGACTCCACTGCACCACCTGCTGGCATGCACTCTGATTCCAACCCAGAGCCTCTACCCCGTCACAGCCATCAGCGGGGACTCCACTGCACCACCTGCTGGCATGCACTCTGATTCCAACCCAGAGCCTCCATCCCGTCACAGCTATCGGCAGGTACTCCACTGCGTCACCCTCTGGCATGCACTCAGATTCCAATGCAGAGCCTCTACCACGTCCCCGCTATCAGCAGGGACTCAACTGCGCCACCTGCTGGCATGCACTCTGATTCCAACCCAGTGCTTCTACCACGTCTCAGCTATCAGCAGGGACTCCACTGGTCACCCTCTGGCATGCACTCCGATTCCAACCCAGTGCTTCTACCACGTCTCAGCTATCAGCAGGGACTCCACTGGTCACCCTCTGGCATGCACTCCGATTCCAACCCAGAGCCTACACTGCGTCACAGCTATCGGCAGGGACTCCACTGCAACACCTGCTGGCATGCACTCGTATTTCAACCCAGAGCCTCTACCCCGTCACAGCCATCAGCGGGGACTCCACTGCACCACCTGCTGGCATGCACTCTTATTTCAACCCAGAGCCTCTACCCAGTCACAGCCATCAGCGGGGACTCCACTGCGCCACCTGCTGGCATGCACTCTGATTCCAAAGCAGAGCTTCCACCCTGTCACAGCTATCGGCAGGGACTCCACTGCACCACCTGCTGGCATGCACTCTGATTCCAACCCAGAGCCTCTACCACGTCTCAGCTATCAGCGGGGACTCCACTGCGTCACCCTCGGGCATGCACTCTGATTCCAACCCAGAGCCTCCACTGCATCACAGCTATCGGCAGGGACTCCACTGCGACACCTGCTGGCATGCACTCTGATTCCAACCCAGAGCCTCCACTGCATCACAGCCATCAGCGGGGACTCCACTGTGCCACCTGCTGGCATGCACTCTGATTCCAACCCAGAGCCTCCATCCCGTCACAGCCATCAGCGGGGACTCCACTGCACCACCTGCTGGCATGCACTCTGATTCCAACGCAGAGCTTCCATCCCGTCACAGCTATCGGCAGGGACTCCACTGCGCCACCTGCTGGCATGCACTCTGATTCCAACGCAGAGCCTCGATTCCAACCCAGAGCCTCTACCCCGTCACAGCCATCAGCGGGGACTCCACTGCGCCACCTGCTGGCATGCACTCTGATTCCAACGCAGAGCCTCTATCCCGTCACAGCCATCAGCGGGTACTTCACTGCGCCACCTGCTGGCATGCACTCTTATTTCAACCCAGAGCCTCTACCCAGTCACAGCCATCAGCGGGGACTCCACTGCGCCACCTGCTGGCATGCACTCTGATTCCAACGCAGAGCTTCCACCCCGTCTCAGCTATCAGCAGGGACTCAACTGTGCCACCTGCTGGCATGCACTCTGATTCCAACCCAGAGCCTCTACCCCGTCACAGCTATCGGCAGGGACTCCACTGCGCCACCTGCTGGCATGCACTCTTGTAGTGTAGCTCCTATTTCCCTAATAGGCTCTGCGCATTGGAATAATATACCCTATAGGCTTGACATAGGACTAAGGTCGGTATGTCCCTATCGAGTATATTAAACTTAATTTCTTGTGCCAGCTAGCTCAGAGGCCACTAGAAACTCCTTGGATAACAAGAAGGGAGTAGTTTCTGGCAGCCGCAAAACATGACAACTTTGTTTCCCTTTAGAATCAGAACGTGTCCCAGAGTCGTGGAAACAATAGATAACCGTTCTCTCAGCTCAATCGTGCATGCTTAGTTTTCCTCAAAGTTACACAGAAAGAATAGACGGGCGTTTCAATAAAAGGATTTATTGAACAGTCTTGTTTCTCGTGTAGGTGATATGTGCTGTTACGATCACAAGACAGTATGCAAGATAAATAATGTACAGCGTAAGCAGTAGAAATAAATAATACTGCGCTAGCATTATCTTTTAGCGTATATTCACATACATAAATAACATGAGCTAAAAATGCGAGTACTCATACGATGCGTCTCTAAGCTAGTTCTACCCCAGTGTACCTAACCTAACCTAGGTGTAGGGAGAGGTATGAAGTAGGTGGAGTATTCTCTAGTATGGTATATTAAGAGTATGTATGCCAAGAGTCCCTCTAGGTTCTAGTCAGCTCCATACCTTAAGAATGAGAGAGGTGGGAATCTCTTGCCAGACTCGAACTCCAACACCCCGCAAGAGAAGTCAGATCACTGGAAGCTGGACTCTCTGCGTGCAGGGATGACAGCGTCTTCTCAGTGCGTCAGGCCGGGATACGGGCTCCTCTAAAGTCGAGGTCTCCTCTGATTTACAAGGGCGAGGGAAGGTATATTTATACCTGAGGGTACCTCAGAATGTTAGCATTGACGTGAATCGGACAGCGGAAGACGTCATGAATGAACCCTCAAGGTGTACTGGTTCATGCATAATAGATGAGTCCTTGAAGAAATCAATAGTCCTGTGCTAGGGAAACTCCCGAAGCCTAAGGGTCTGTTCTGCAAGGACTCGTTGTGACGTTAGGGTGGACGGATGTCGGAGACCATGCCTGTATTTGGAGCGCATGGTTTAATGCCTAAATAAGGACTGGGATTCTATGCCTATATAAGGGCATGATGAATTGTGCCTATATAAGTACATGATTCAGGAAAACCTATATACGGACACCCAAAGAGGATTCCAACCCAGAGCCTCTACCACGTCTCAGCCATCAGCGGGGACTCCACTGCGCCACCTGCTGGCATGCACTCTGATTCCAACCCAGAGCCTCCATCCCGTCACAGCTATTGGCAGGTACTCCACTGCGTCACCCTCTGGCATGCACTCTGATTCCAACCCAGGGCCTCTACCCCGTCACAGCCATCAGCGGGGACTCCACTGCGCCACCTGCTGGCATGCACTCTGATTCCGACCCAGAGCCTCCATCCCGTCACAGCTATCGGCAGGTACTCCACTGCGTCTCCCTCTGGCATGCACTCTGATTCCAACGCAGAGCTTCCACCCCGTCACCGCTATCGGCAGGGACTCCACTGCGCCACCTGCTGGCATGCACTCTGATTCCAACGCAGAGCCTCCACTGCGTCTCAGACATCAGCGGGGCCTCCACTGCGTCACCCTCCGACATGCACTCTGATTCCAACCCAGAGCCTCTACCCCGTCACAGCCATCAGCGGGGACTCCACTGCGCCACCTGCTGGCATGCACTCTGATACCAACCCAGAGCCTCTACCCCGTCACAGCTATCGGCAGGTACTCCACTGCGTCACCCTCTGGCATGCACTCTGATTCCAACCCAGAGCCTCTACCCCGTCACAGCTATCGGCAGGGACTCCACTGCGCCACCTGCTGGCATGCACTCTGATTCCAACCCAGAGCCTCTACCCCGTCACAGCTATCAGCAGGGACTCCACTGCGCCACCTGCTGGCATGCACTCTTATTCCAACCCAGAGCCTCTACCCCGTCACAGCCATCAGCGGGGACTCCACTGCGCCACCTGCTGGCATGCACTCTGATTCCAACCCAGAGCCTCTACTCTGTCACAGCTATCGGCAGGGACCCCACTGCGCCACCTGCTGGCATGCACTCTGATTCCAACCCAGAGCCTCTACCCAGTCACAGCCATCAGCGGGGACTCCACTGCGACACCTGCTGGCATGTACTCTGATTCCAACGAAGAGCTTCCACCCCGTCACAGCTATCGGCAGGGACTCCACTGCGTCACCTGCTGGCATGCACTCTGATTCCAACGCAGAGCTTCCACCCCGTCACTGCTATCAGCAGGGACTCCACTGCGACACCTGCTGGCATGCACTCTGATTCCAATGCAGAGCTTCCACCCCGTCACAGCTATCGGCAGGGACTCCACTGCGCCACCTGCTGGCACGCACTCTGATTCCAACCCAGAGCCTCTTCCCCGTCACAGCCATCAGCGGGGACTCCACTGCGCCACCTGCTGGCATGCAATCTGATTCCAACCCAGAGCCTCCACTGCGTCACAGCTATCGGCAGGGACTCCACTGCGCCACCTGCTGGCATGCAATCTGATTCCAACCCAGAGCCTCTACCCCGTCACAGCCATCAGCGGGGACTCCACTGCACCACCTGCTGGCATGCATTGTTTTCAACCCAGAGCCTCTACCCCGTCACAGCTAACAGCAGGGACTCCACTGCGCCACCTGCTGACATGCACTCTGATTCCAACGCAGAGCTTCCACCCCGTCACAGCTATCGGCAGGGACTCCACTGCGCCACCTGCTGGCATGCACTCTGATTCCAACGCAGAGCCTCCACTGCGTCTCAGCCATCAGCGGGGCCTCCACTGGGTCACCCTCTGGCATGCACTCTGATTCCACCCCAGAGCCTCTACCCCGTCACAGCCATCAGCGGGGACTCCACTGCACCACCTGCTGGCATGCACTGTTTTCAACCCAAAGCCTCTACCCCGTCACAGCCATCAGCGGGGCCTCCACTGCATCACCCTATGGCATGCACTCTGATTCCAACCCAGAGCCTCTACCCCGTCACAGCTATCGGCATGGACTCCACTGCACCACCTGCTGGCATGCACTCTGATTCCAACCCAGAGCCTCTACCCCGTCAAAGCTATCGGCAGGGACTCCACTGCGCCACCTGCTGGCATGCACTCTGATTCCAACCCAGAGCCTCTACCCCGTCACAGCCATCAGCGGGGACTCCACTGCGACACCTGCTGGTATGCACTCTGATTCCAACGCAGAGCCTCTACCCCGTCACAGCTATCAGCAGGGACTCCACTGGTCACCCTCTGGCATGCACTCTGATTCCAACCCAGAGCCTCTACCCCGTCACAGCCATCAGCGGGGACTCCACTGCACCACCTGCTGGCATGCACTGATTCCAACGCAGAGCCTCCACCCCGTCACAGCTATCGGCAGGGACTCCACTGCGCCACCTGCTGGCATGCACTGATTCCAACCCAGAGCCTCTATCACATCTCAGCTATCAGCGGGGACTCCACTGCGTCACCCTCTGGCATGCACTCTGATTCTACCCCGTCACAGCCATCAGCGGGGACTCCACTGCACCACCTGCTGGCATGCACTCTGATTCCAACCCAGAGCCTCTACCCCGTCACAGCCATCAGCGGGGACTCCACTGCACCACCTGCTGGCATGCACTGTTTTCAACCCAGTGCCTCTACCCCGTCACAGCTATCGGCAGGGACTCCACTGCGACACCTGCTGGCATGCACTCTGATTCCAACTCAGAGCCTCTACCCCGTCACAGCTATCAGCAGAGACTCCACTGCGCCACCTGCTGGCATGCAATCTGATTCCAACCCAGAGCCTCTACCCAGTCTCCACTATCAGCAGGGACTCCACTGGTCACCCTCTGGCATGCACTCTGATTCCAAGGCATAGCCTCCATCCCGTCACAGCTATCGACAGGGACTCCACTGGTCACCCTCTGGCATGCACTCTGATTCCAACCCAGAGCCTCTACTCTGTCACAGCTATCGGCAGGGACTCACTGCGCCACCTGCTGGCATGCACTCTGATTCCAACCCAGAGCCTCTACCCAGTCACAGCCATCAGCGGGGACTCCACTGCGACACCTGCTGGCATGTACTCTGATTCCAACGCAGAGCTTCCACCCCGTCACAGCTATCGGCAGGGACTCCACTGCGCCACCTACTGGCATGCACTCTGATTCCAACGAAGAGCTTCCACCCCGTCACAGCTATCAGCAGGGACTCCACTGCGCCACCTGCTGGCATGCACTCTGATTCCAACGAAGAGCTTCCACCCCGTCACAGCTATCGGCAGGGACTCCACTGCGACACCTGCTGGCATGCACTCTGATTCCAATGCAGAGCTTCCACCCCGTCACAGCTATCGGCAGGGACTCCACTGCGCCACCTGCTGGCACGCACTCTGATTCCAACCCAGAGCCTCTACCCCGTCACAGCCATCAGCGGGGACTCCACTGCACCACCTGCTGGCATGCACTGTTTTCAAACCAGAGCCTCTACCCCATCACAGCCATCAGCGGGGACTCCACTGCGCCACCTGCTGGCATGCACTCTGATTCCAACCCAGAGCCTCTACCCCGTCACAGCTATCGGCAGGGACTCCACTGTGCCACCTGCTGGCATGCACTCTGATTCCAACCCAGAGCCTCTACCCCGTCACAGCTATCGGCAGGGACTCCACTGCGACACCTGCTGGCATGCACTCGGATTCCAACCCAGAGCCTCTACCCCATCACAGCTATCGGCAGGGACTCCACTGTGCCACCTGCTGGCATGCACTCTGATTCCAACCCAGAGCCTCTACCACGTCTCCGCTATCAGCAGGGACTTCACTGCGCCACCTGCTGGCATGCACTCTGATTCCAACCCAGAGCCTCTACCCCGTCACAGCCATCAGCGGGGACTCCACTGCGCCACCTGCTGGCATGCACTCTGATTCCAACGCAGAGCCTCTACCCCGTCACAGCTTTCGGCAGGGACTCCACTGCGCCACCTGCTGGCATGCACTCCGATTCCAACCCAGAGCCTCCACTGCGTCACAGCTATCGGCAGGGACTCCACTGGTCACCCTCTGGCATGCACTCTGATTCCAACCCAGAGCCTCTACCACGTCCCCGCTATCAGCAGGGACTCAACTGCGCCACCTGCTGGCATGCACTCTGATTCCAACCCAGAGCCTCCATCCTGTCACAGCTATCGGCAGGTACTCCACTGCGTCACCCTCTGGCATGCACTCTGATTCCAACCCAGAGCCTCTACCCCGTCACAGCCATCAGCGGGGGACTCCACTGCGCCATCTGCTGGCATGCACTCTGATTCCAAAGCAGAGCTTCCACCCCGTCACAGCTATCGGCAGGGACTCCACTGCGCCACCTGCTGGCATGCACTGTGATTCCAACCCAGAGACTCTACCACGTCTCCGCTATCAGCAGGGACTCCACTGCGCCACCTGCTGGCATGCACTCTGATTCCAACCCAGAGCCTCCACCCCGTCACAGCTATCAGCAGGGAATCCTCTGCGCCACCTGCTGGCATGCACTCTGATTCCAACCCAGAGCCTCTACCCCGTCACAGCTATCAGCAGGGACTCCACTGCGCCACCTGCTGGCATGCACTCTGATTTCAACGCAGAGCCTCTACCCCGTCACAGCTATCAGGAGGGACTCCACTGGTCACCCTCTGGCATGCACTGATTCCAACCCAGAGCCTCTACCCCGTCACAGCTATCGGCAGGTACTCCACTGCGTCACCTTCTGGCATGCACTCTGATTCCAACCCAGAGCCTCTACCACGTCACAGCTATCGGCAGGGACTCCACTGCGCCACCTGCTGGCATGCACTCTGATTCCAACCCAGAGCCTCTACCACGTCTCAGCTATCAGCAGGTACTCCACCGCGTCACCTGCTGGCATGCACTCTGATTCCAACGCAGAGCCTCTACCCCGTCACAGCTATCAGCAGGGACTCCACTGAGCCACCTGCTGGCATGCACTCTGATTCCAACCCAGAGCCTCTACCCCGTCTCAGCTATCAGCAGGTACTCCACCGCGTCACCTGCTGGCATGCACTCTGATTCCAACCCAGAGCCTCCACCCCGTCACAGCTATCAGCAGGGAATCCTTTGCGCCACCTGCTGGCATGCACTCTGATTCCAACCCAGAGCCTCTACCCCGTCACAGCTATCAGCAGGGACTCCACTGCGCCACCTGCTGGCATGCACTCTGATTCCAACGCAGAGCCTCTACCCAGTCTCAGCTATCAGAGGGGACTCCACTGCGTCACCCTCTGGCATACACTCCGATTCCAACCCAGAGCCTCCACTGCGTCACAGATATCGGCAGGGACTCCACTGGTCACCCTCTGGCATGCACTCTGATTCCAACCCAGAGCCTCTACCACGTCCCCACTATCAGCAGGGACTCAACTGCGCCACCTGCTGGCATGCACTCTGATTCCAACCCAGAGCCTCTACCCCATCACAGCTATCAGCAGGGACTCCACTGCGCCACCTGCTGTCATGCACTCTGATTCCAACCCAGAGCCTCCACTGCGTCACAGCCATCAGCGGGGACTCCACTGCGCCACCTGCTGGCATGCAATCTGATGCCAACCCAGAGCCTCTACCCAGTCACAGCCATCAGCGGGGACTCCACTGCGCCACCTGCTGGCATGCACTCTGATTCCAACCCAGAGCCTCTACCACGTCTCCGCTATCAGCAGGGACTCCACTGCGTCACCCTCTGGCATGCACTCTGATTCCAACCCAGAGCCTCCACTGCGTCACAGCTATCGGCAGGGACTCCACTGCGACACCTGCTGGCATGCACTCTTATTTCAACCCAGAGCCTCTACCCCGTCACAGCCATCAGCGGGGACTCCACTGCGACACCTGCTGGCATGCACTTTCATTCCAACCCAGAGCCTCTACCCCGTCACAGCCATCAGCGGGGACTCCACTGCACCACCTGCTGGCATGCACTCGTATTTCAACCCAGAGCCTCTACCCAGTCACAGCTATCAGCAGGGACTCAACTGCCCCACCTGCTGGCATGCACTCTGATTCCAACCCAGATCCTCTACCCAGTCACAGCTATCAGCAGGGACTCCACTGCGCCACCTGCTGGCATGTACTCTGATTCCAACCCAGAGCCTCTACCACATCTCAGCTATCAGCGGGGACTCCACTGGTCACCCTCTGGCATGCACTCTGATTCTACCCCGTCACAGCTATCAGCAGGGACTCCACTGCGCCACCTGCTGGCATGCACTCTGATTCCAACCCAGAGCCTCTACCCCGTCACAGCTATCAGCAGGGACTCCACTGCGCCACCTGCTGGCATGCACTCTGATTCCAACGCAGAGCCTCTACCCAGTCTCAGCTATCAGCAGGGACTCCACTGGTCACCCTCTGGCATGCACTTTGATTCCAACCCAGAGCCTCTACCACGTCCCCGCTATCAGCAGGGACTCAACTGCGCCACCTGCTGGCATGCACTCTGATTCCAACCCAGAGCCTCTACCCAGTCACAGCTATCAGCAGGGACTCAACTGCCCCACCTGCTGGCATGCACTCTGATTCCAACCCAGAGCCTCTACCCCGTCACAGCTATCAGCAGGGACTCCACTGCGCCACCTGCTGGCATGTACTCTGATTCCAACGAAGAGCTTCCACCCCGTCACAGCTATCAGCAGGGACTCCACTGCGACACCTGCTGGCATGCACTCTGATTCCAATGCAGAGCTTCCACCCCGTCACAGCTATCGGCAGGGACTCCACTGCGCCACCTGCTGGCACGCACTCTGATTCCAACCCAGAGCCTCTACCCGTCACAGCCATCAGCGGGGACTCCACTGCACCACCTGCTGGCATGCACTGTTTTCAACCCAGAGCCTCTACCCCGTCACAGCCATCAGCGGGGACTCCACTGCACCACCTGCTGGCATGCACTGTTTTCAACCCAGAGCCTCTACCCCGTCACAGCTATCGGCAGGGACTCCACTGCGCCACCTGCTTGCATGCACTCTGATTCCAACCCAGAGCCTCTACCCCATCACAGCCATCAGCGGGGACTCCACTGCACCACCTGCTGCCATGCACTGTTTTCAACCCAGAGCCTCTACCCCGTCACAGCCATCAGCGGGGCCTCCACTGCATCACCCTCTGGCATGCACTCTGATTCCAACGCAGAGCTTCCACCCCGTCACAGCTATCGGCAGGGACTCCACTGTGCCACCTGCTGGCATGCACTGTGATTCCAACCCAGAGACTCTACCACGTCTCCGCTATCAGCAGGGACTCCACTGCGCCACCTGCTGGCATGCACTCTGATTCCAACCCAGAGCCTCCACCGCGTCACAGCTATTGGCAGGGACTCAACTGCGCCACCTGCTGGCATGCACTCTGATTCCAACCCAGAGCCTCTACCCCGTCACAGCTATCGGCAGGTACTCCACTGCGTCACCTTCTGGCATGCACTCTGATTCCAAACCAGAGCCTCTACCACGTCACAGCTATCGGCAGGGACTCCACTGCGCCACCTGCTGGCATGCACTCTGATTCCAACCCAGAGCCTCTACCACGTTTCAGCTATCAGCAGGTACTCCACCGCGTCACCTGCTGGCATGCACTCTGATTCCAACGCAGAGCCTCTGCCCCGTCACAGCTATCAGCAGGGACTCCACTGCGCCACCTGCTGGCATGCACTCTGATTCCAATGCAGAGCCTCTACCCAGTCTCAGCTATCAGCGGGGACTCCACTGCGTCACCCTCTGGCATACACTCCGATTCCAACCCAGAGCCTCCACTGCGTCACAGCTATCGGCAGGGACTCCACTGGTCACCCTCTGGCATGCACTCTGATTCCAACCCAGAGCCTCTACCACGTCCCCGCTATCAGCAGGGACTCCACTGCGCCACCTGCTGGCATGCACTCTGATTCCAACCCAGAGCCTCTACCCCGTCACAGCTATCAGCAGGGACTCCACTGCGCCACCTGCTGGCATGCACTCTTATTCCAACCCAGAACCTCTACCCCGTCACAGCTATCAGCAGGGACTCCACTGCGCCACCTGCTGGCATGCACTCTGATTCCAACCCAGAGCCTCCACTGCGTCACAGCCATCAGCGGGGACTCCACTGCGCCACCTGCTGGCATGCAATCTGATTCCAACCCAGAGCCTCTACCCAGTCACAGCCATCAGCGGGGACTCCACTGCGCCACCTGCTGGCATGCACTCTGATTCCAACACAGAGCTTCCACCCCGTCACAGCTATCGGCAGGGACTCCACTGCGCCACCTGCTGGCATGCACTCTGATTCCAACCCAGAGCCTCTAGCACGTCTCCGCTATCTGCAGGGACTCCACTGCGTCACCCTCTGGCATGCACTCTGATTCCAACCCAGAGCCTCCACTGCGTCACAGCTATCGGCAGGGACTCCACTGCGACACCTGCTGGCATGCACTCTTATTTCAACCCAGAGCCTCTACCCCGTCACAGCCATCAGCGGGGACTCCACTGCGCCACCTGCTGGCATGCACTCTGATTCCAACGCAGAGCCTCTACCCCGTCACAGCTATTGGCAGGGACTCAACTGCTCCACCTGCTGACATGCACTCTAATTCCAATCCAGAGCCTCTACCCCGTCACATCTATCGGCAGGTACTCCACTGCGTCACCCTCTGGCATGCACTCTGATTCCAACCCAGAGCCTCTACCACGTCACAGCTATCGGCAGGGACTCCACTGCGCCACCTACTGGCATGCACTCTGATTCCAACCCAGAGCCTCTACCACGTCTCAGCTATCAGCAGGTACTCCACCGCGTCACCTGCTGGCATGCACTCTGATTCCAACGCAGAGCCTCTACCCCGTCGCAGCTATCAGCAGGGACTCCACTGCGCCACCTGCTGGCATGCACTCTGATTCCAACCCAGAGCCTCTACCCCGTCACAGCTATCAGCAGGGACTCCACTGCGCCACCTGCTGGCATGCACTCTGATTTCAACGCAGAGCCTCTACCCCGTCACAGCTATCGGCAGGTACTCCACTGCGTCACCCTCTGGCATGCACTCTGATTCCAACCCAGAGCCTCTACCACGTCACAGCTATCAGCAGGGACTCAACTGCGCCACCTGCTGGCATGCACTCTGATTCCAACCCAGAGCCTCTACCACGTCTCAGCTATCAGCAGGTACTCCACCGCGTCACCTGCTGGCATGCACTCTGATTCCAACGCAGAGCCTCTGCCCCGTCACAGCTATCAGCAGGGACTCCACTGCGCCACCTGCTGACATGCACTCTGATTCCAACCCAGAGCCTCTACCCCGTCACAGCTATCGGCAGGTACTCCACTGCGTCTCCCTCTGGCATGCACTCTGATTCCAACGCAGAGCTTCCACCCCGTCACAGCTATCGGCAGGGACTCCACTGCGCCACCTGCTGGCATGCACTCTGATTCCAACGCAGAGCCTCCACTGCGTCTCAGCCATCAGCGGGGCCTCCACTGCGTCACCCTCTGGCATGCACTCTGATTCCAACCCAGAGCCTCTACCCCGTCACAGCCATCAGCTGGGACTCCACTGCGCCACCTGCTGGCATGCACTCTGATACCAACCCAGAGCCTCTACCCCGTCACAGCTATCTGCAGGTACTCCACTGCGTCACCCTCTGGCATGCACTCTGATTCCAACCCAGAGCCTCTACCCCGTCACAGCTATCGGCAGGGACTCCACTGCACCACCTGCTGGCATGCACTCTGATTCCAACCCAGAGCCTCTACCACGTCTCAGCTATCAGCAGGTACTCCACCGCGTCACCTGCTGGCATGCACTCTGATTCCAACCCAGAGCCTCTACCACGTCCCCGCTATCAGCAGGGACTCAACTGCGCCACCTGCTGGCATGCACTCTGATTCCAACCCAGAGCCTCTACCCCGTCACAGCTATCAGCAGGGACTCCACTGCGCCACCTGCTGGCATGCACTCTTATTCCAACCCAGAGCCTCTACCCCGTCACAGCCATCAGCGGGGACTCCACTGCGCCACCTGCTGGCATGCACTCTGATTCCAACGCAGAGCCTCTACCCAGTCTCAGCTATCAGCAGGGACTCCACTGGTCACCCTCTGGCATGCACTCTTATTCCAACCCAGAGCCTCTACTCTGTCACAGCTATCGGCAGGGACCCCACTGCGCCACCTGCTGGCATGCACTCTGATTCCAACCCAGAGCCTCTACCCAGTCACAGCCATCAGCGGGGACTCCACTACGACACCTGCTGGCATGTACTCTGATTCCAACGAAGAGCTTCCACCCCGTCACAGCTATCGGCAGGGACTCCACTGCGTCACCTGCTGGCATGCACTCTGATTCCAACGCAGAGCTTCCACCCCGTCACTGCTATCAGCAGGGACTCCACTGCGACACCTGCTGGCATGCACTCTGATTCCAACCCAGAGCCTCTACCCCGTCACAGCTGTAGGAAGGTGGAATCTGACTATATGGTTGCCCCCACTTTTTTTATTGTGTTTTGCTTGTTTATGACTTAGTTGGACTGGGATCCTGCTATTCAGGGCCCCAGTCTATCTGCTTTCTCTGTAAAATGGTTTCCATGTGCCTTAGGCACATCTCTGATTGGAATCTGGAGTGCCCTTATAAGTCCCTAGTATATGGTATACTATGTACCAAGGGCATAGGTACCTCAGAGGCCTACCCGGGGCTGCAGCACGTATTGTGCCACCCCTGGACGGCCATCCAAACTGACACCACAGGTCTGCTACTGCAGCCTGGGTAAGGTGGTGCATGCACCCCTTACTGTGATATAGGTTACCTATATCACTAAATACATACACACATATAAACCTATAAGTCACTCCTAAGGCAGGCCTTATCAATCCTAAAGGCAGAGTGCATGGTTCCTATGTGAGAGGGTGCCCCTGCATGAGCAGGGCCCCTCTGCAGCGTTCTGAGACCATCTCTGATGCTGTTTGTAGTGCAGCCTGACCATATACTCTTAAGCGCATTATATCCTCGCGGTAAAATGCTAACTTTGGAATGGCTGCACCTAAACATGTCGTGTTTGGTGTCAAACATCTTGGAATACTACCCCCCCGCCAATCCTGGCGGCGGGGGTAGCATTCCACCCCTCTAAAGGGAAAGACATGTTAACTCTGGCTTACCCGGTAACTTCTTTCTGAAGCCCTGGCATCACAAAATGGATGCTGCTGCCACAGACACAAGTCTGGCCTCCTGCTGCTGGACGAAACTCCGGCAGGGAGGCCTGGACAATAGGTTTCCTGTTGCAGGGAGGTGTGACCACCTCCCCAGACAGGATAATGTGTATTGGGGCTGGGTGGGTGCACTCTTAGAGTGCTTTGAAGTCCCTGCACTGGGGAGCAAAGGCTCCTCTGTGCATATGCCAGTTCAAACCAGCTCAGGGGCTACCTGCCCCTGCTCTGGCGCGAAACTGGACAAAGGGAAAGGGGTGTAGCCACCCTCGGCCCTGACCCACCCATAGGTGGGGCCACAGAGTAGTCCAACCCCTATTTTTAGAATAAAGGTAGGAACCCAGTCCTTAGGACTTTAGATTATACCTGGACGAAACTCTGAAACTGAATCCTGGACCTTCGACGCTCTACGACAAGATTAGAGGACTGAAGAATCTCCCTTGGGGTCAAGGAGTGACTCCCCTGCTTGGCAGGCACCAAAGAAGCATCTGTCTGGTTCGCATTACTGAAGCTCCTGTCGGACGCCGAAGTCATCGCATCACCAGAGGTGGATTCTCAGACTTCCCGAGGCTACCCTGAGTCCCCAGCAAAGCTGAGGCCCGTGGCTATCGTGGGTGACTTGAGACCGTGACCCCTGGACACCGAGCACATTTGCAAGTGCACCATCTTGTGGGTCTCCCAAGAAGTCGTGCTTTGGGCTCCGAGTAGCCCTAGCCTCCAGCACCACCTGCACCGAAGATCACTGGCCCCCACTCCACGAGTGTCCTGTAAGCCAGCTCCACGTGCGGCGTCACGAGGCTCCTTCGCGGTCGCTAGCCTGTTGGCTAGTAGCCCTTAACGAAGGCCAATCTTTTCCTTACTTGGCATCCTGGTTGCTCCAGGCCTGCCCTCACTTACCCTCGCTGGGTGAGTTCCACAGACCTTGCTGGTCTGCACCATCGACGATCTACATCTTACTCGAGACTTGCCGTTGCCAAGGCTTGTTGGGTCCAATCCGGTCGCGGACACCTCAGCACTCGACAGACATCGAGCACCAGCCAGAATCCTGCTCCTGGTCGCCGACAACGCCTCCCGGACCTCGTGGCTGAAGAGTCAAGACGACCGTCAACGCACCTGAAGCACTCGACATCGGTGGGCATCTGTCCATCGCCTTCCTGGTCACTGGCTAGTGACCCAGACTCTGTCCCCTCTGCTTTCAGGTTCACCAGAACTCCGATCCACTCTTGGATCCACCCGGACACTTTTCTCTTGGCCGCCAGCAGCACTTTGCAGCAGATCGCCATTCGAATCGACGACGAAACCCGACCCCGAAAGGCACCTATGCACCCGGCTTCCCTGGGTGAGGTAACACGAGTACTCCGGTGCTCCCGTGGGTAGAGACTCTTCAAAGTCCTAGATCTCAAAGGGTTTTGTCCTAGTCCTCTTTTAAGTGTCCCTTTCCTCTATTTTCCCGATCCCGACTTTCTCCATAGAAGTTAACGGCGTATCGCGGTTGTGTATTCACACTGCACGCGTCTCCCGTGGGTCCCCTGTGTCACTACCTTGGGTGGTTCCTTGTGGTCCAAGCACTTCTAGAGGCTCTAGGCCTAGTGTCTAGTTCAGTCGTGGTTCGCATACCACTTTATTGGTATATGGTTTGGTACGCCCCTAGGGCCCAAACGTGTATTTGTGCTATTACTGTGATTTAAGATCTTATAACCTATGTACTTCGAACTCTAGCCTCATAAAGAGACTAGAGGGGTGTGTTTAGTAATAAATACATATATTTTGAATATATACCTGGTGTGGTGCTCTTTCATTTGGTCACTCAAGAGATTATAGACTGGTAAAACAAGCTGCTTTACATTCCTTCAAGACTTAGCCTGAAGGCTGCTCTCCATAGCTACCACTAGGATAGCTTTCAATAAGGTTGTCTTTAACCTATCTACCATAAGAGTCGATTTGGACTGGTGCAAGGTGCCCACTATAATTAGTGGACAGCATATGCCAGGCCAACTTCTCACAACAGCCATCAGCGGGGACTCCACTGCGCCACCTGCTGGCATGCACTCTGATTCCAACCCAGAGCCTCCACTGCGTCACAGCCATCAGCGGGGACTCCACTGCGCCACCTGCTGGCATGCAATCTGATTCCAACCCAGAGCCTCTACCCCGTCACAGCCATCAGCGGGGACTCCACTGCGCCACCTGCTGGCATGCACTCTGATTCCAACCCAGAGCCTCTACCCCGTCACAGCCATCAGCGGGGACTCCACTGCGCCACCTGCTGGCATGCAATCTGATTCCAACCCAGAGCCTCTACCCCGTCACAGCCATCAGCGGGGACTCCACTGCACCACCTGCTGGCATGCATTGTTTTCAACCCAGAGCCTCTACCCCGTCACAGCTAACAGCAGGGACTCCACTGCGCCACCTGCTGACATGCACTCTGATTCCAACCCAGAGCCTCTACCCCGTCACAGCCATCAGCGGGGACTCCACTGCGCCACCTGCTGGCATGCAATCTGATTCCACCCCAGAGCCTCTACCCCATCACAGCCATCAGCTGGGACTCCACTGCACCACCTGCTGGCATGCACTGTTTTCAACCCAGAGCCTCTACCCCGTCACAGCCATCAGCGGGGCCTCCACTGCATCACCCTATGGCATGCACTCTGATTCCAACCCAGAGCCTCTACCCCGTCACAGCTATCGGCATGGACTCCACTGCACCACCTGCTGGCATGCACTCTGATTCCAACCCAGAGCCTCTACCCCGTCAAAGCTATCGGCAGGGACTCCACTGCGCCACCTGCTGGCATGCACTCTGATTCCAACCCAGAGCCTCTACCCCGTCACAGCCATCAGCGGGGACTCCACTGCGACACCTGCTGGCATGCACTCTGATTCCAACGCAGAGCCTCTACCCCGTCACAGCTATCAGCAGGGACTCCACTGGTCACCCTCTGGCATGCACTCTGATTCCAACCCAGAGCCTCTACCCCGTCACAGCCATCAGCGGGGACTCCACTGCACCACCTGCTGGCATGCACTGATTCCAACCCAGAGCCTCCACCCCGTCACAGCTATCGGCAGGGACTCCACTGCGCCACCTGCTGGCATGCACTCTGATTCCAACCCAGAGCCTCTATCACATCTCAGCTATCAGCGGGGACTCCACTGCGTCACCCTCTGGCATGCACTCTGATTCTACCCCGTCACAGCCATCAGCGGGGACTCCACTGCACCACCTGCTGGCATGCACTCTGATTCCAACCCAGTGCCTCTACCCCGTCACAGCTATCGGCAGGGACTCCACTGCGACACCTGCTGGCATGCACTCTGATTCCAACCCAGAGCCTCTACCCAGTCTCAGCTATCAGCAGGGACTCCACTGGTCACCCTCTGGCATGCACTCTGATTCCAAGGCAGAGCCTCCATCCCGTCACAGCTATCGACAGGGACTCCACTGGTCACCCTCTGGCATGCACTCTGATTCCAACCCAGAGCCTCTACTCTGTCACAGCTATCGGCAGGGACTCCACTGCGCCACCTGCTGGCATGCACTCTGATTCCAACCCAGAGCCTCTACCCAGTCACAGCCATCAGCGGGGACTCCACTGCGACACCTGCTGGCATGTACTCTGATTCCAACGCAGAGCTTCCACCCCGTCACAGCTATCGGCAGGGACTCCACTGCGCCACCTACTGGCATGCACTCTGATTCCAACGAAGAGCTTCCACCCCGTCACAGCTATCAGCAGGGACTCCACTGCGCCACCTGCTGGCATGCACTCTGATTCCAACGAAGAGCTTCCACCCCGTCACAGCTATCGGCAGGGACTCCACTGCGACACCTGCTGGCATGCACTCTGATTCCAATGCAGAGCTTCCACCCCGTCACAGCTATCGGCAGGGACTCCACTGCGCCACCTGCTGGCACGCACTCTGATTCCAACCCAGAGCCTCTACCCCGTCACAGCCATCAGCGGGGACTCCACTGCACCACCTGCTGGCATGCACTGTTTTCAACCCAGAGCCTCTACCCCGTCACAGCCATCAGCGGGGACTCCACTGCACCACCTGCTGACATGCACTGTTTTCAACCCAGAGCCTCTACCCCGTCACAGCTATCGGCAGGGACTCCACTGCGCCACATGCTTGCATGCACTCTGATTCCAACCCAGAGCCTCTACCCCGTCACAGCTATCGGCAGGGACTCCACTGCGACACCTGCTGGCATGCACTCTGATTCCAACCCAGAGCCTCTACCCAGTCTCAGCTATCAGCAGGGACTCCACTGGTCACCCTCTGGCATGCACTCTGATTCCAAGGCAGAGCCTCCATCCCGTCACAGCTATCGACAGGGACTCCACTGGTCACCCTCTGGCATGCACTCTGATTCCAACCCAGAGCCTCTACTCTGTCACAGCTATCGGCAGGGACTCCACTGCGCCACCTGCTGGCATGCACTCTGATTCCAACCCAGAGCCTCTACCCAGTCACAGCCATCAGCGGGGACTCCACTGCGACACCTGCTGGCATGTACTCTGATTCCAACGCAGAGCTTCCACCCCGTCACAGCTATCGGCAGGGACTCCACTGCGCCACCTACTGGCATGCACTCTGATTCCAACGAAGAGCTTCCACCCCGTCACAGCTATCAGCAGGGACTCCACTGCGCCACCTGCTGGCATGCACTCTGATTCCAACGAAGAGCTTCCACCCCGTCACAGCTATCGGCAGGGACTCCACTGCGACACCTGCTGGCATGCACTCTGATTCCAATGCAGAGCTTCCACCCCGTCACAGCTATCGGCAGGGACTCCACTGCGCCACCTGCTGGCACGCACTCTGATTCCAACCCAGAGCCTCTACCCCGTCACAGCCATCAGCGGGGACTCCACTGCACCACCTGCTGGCATGCACTGTTTTCAACCCAGAGCCTCTACCCCGTCACAGCCATCAGCGGGGACTCCACTGCACCACCTGCTGACATGCACTGTTTTCAACCCAGAGCCTCTACCCCGTCACAGCTATCGGCAGGGACTCCACTGCGCCACATGCTTGCATGCACTCTGATTCCAACCCAGAGCCTCTACCCTGTCACAGCCATCAGCGGGGACTCCACTGCACCACCTGCTGCCATGCACTGTTTTCAACCCAGAGCCTCTACCCCGTCACAGCCATCAGCGGGGCCTCCACTGCATCACCCTCTGGCATGCACTCTGATTCCAACCCAGAGCCTCTACCCCATCAAAGCTATCGGCAGGGACTCCACTGCGCCACCTGCTGGCATGCACTCTGATTCCAACCCAGAGCCTCTACCCCGTCACAGCCATCAGCGGGGACTCCACTGCGACACCTGCTGGCATGCACTCTGATTCCAACCCAGAGCCTCTACCCCGTCACAGCTTTCGGAAGGGACTCCACTGCGCCACCTGCTGGCATGCACTCTGATTCCAACCCAGAGCCTCCATCCTGTCACAGCTATCGGCAGGTACTCCACTGCGTCACCCTCTGGCATGCACTCTGATTCCAACCCAGAGCCTCTACCCCGTCACAGCCATCAGCGGGGACTCCACTGCGCCATCTGCTGGCATGCACTCTGATTCCAACGCAGAGCTTCCATCCCGTCACAGCTATCGGCAGGGACTCCACTGCGCCACCTGCTGGCATGCACTGTGATTCCAACCCAGAGACTCTACCACGTCTCCGCTATCAGCAGGGACTCCACTGCGCCACCTGCTGGCATGCACTCTGATTTCAACGCAGAGCCTCTACCCCGTCACAGCTATCAGGAGGGACTCCACTGGTCACCCTCTGGCATGCACTGATTCCAACCCAGAGCCTCCACCGCGTCACAGCTATTGGCAGGGACTCAACTGCGCCACCTGCTGGCATGCACTCTGATTCCAACCCAGAGCCTCTACCCCGTCACAGCTATCGGCAGGTACTCCACTGCGTCACCTTCTGGTATGCACTCTGATTCCAACCCAGAGCCTCTACCACGTCACATCTATCGGCAGGGACTCCACTGCGCCACCTGCTGGCATGCACTCTGATTCCAACCCAGAGCCTCCACCCCGTCACAGCTATCAGCAGGGAATCCTCTGCGCCACCTGCTGGCATGCACTCTGATTCCAACCCAGAGCCTCAACCCATCACAGCTATCAGCAGGGACTCCACTGCGCCACCTGCTGGCATGCACTCTGATTCCAACCCAGAGCCTCCACTGCGTCACAGCCATCAGCGGGGACTCCACTGCGCCACCTGCTGGCATGCAATCTGATGCCAACCCAGAGCCTCTACCCAGTCACAGCCATCAGCGGGGACTCCACTGCGCCACCTGCTGGCATGCACTCTGATTCCAACGCAGAGCTTCCACCCCGTCACAGCTATCGGCAGGGACTCCACTGCGCCACCTGCTGGCATGCACTCTGATTCCAACCCAGAGCCTCTACCACGTCTCCGCTATCAGAAGGGACTCCACTGCGTCACCCTCTGGCATGCACTCTGATTCCAACCCAGAGCCTCCACTGCGTCACAGCTATCGGCAGGGACTCCACTGCGACACCTGCTGGCATGCACTCTTATTTCAACCCAGAGCCTCTACCCCGTCACAGCCATCAGCGGGGACTCCACTGCACCACCTGCTGGCATGCACTCGTATTTCAACCCAGAGCCTCTACCCAGTCACAGCCATCAGCGGTGACTCTACTGCGCCACCTGCTGGCATGCACTCTGATTCCAACGCAGAGCCTCCACCCTGATTATAGCTATCGGCAGGGACTCCACTGCGCCACCTGCTGGCATGCACTCTGATTCCAACCCAGAGCCTCTACCACATCTCAGCTATCAGCGGGGACTCCACTGGTCACCCTCTGGCATGCACTCTGATTCTACCCCGTCACAGCCATCAGCGGGGACTCCACTGCACCACCTGCTGGCATGCACTCTGATTCCAACCCAGAGCCTCTACCCCGTCACAGCTATTGGCAGGGACTCAACTGCGCCACCTGCTGGCATGCACTCTGATTCCAACCCAGAGCCTCTACCCCGTCACAGCTATCGGCAGGTACTCCACTGCGTCACCCTCTGGCATCCACTCTGATTCCAACCCAGAGCCTCTACCACGTCACAGCTATCGGCAGGGACTCCACTGCGCCACCTACTGGCATACACTCTGATTCCAACCCAGAGCCTCTACCACGTCTCAGCTATCAGCAGGTACTCCACCGCGTCACCTGCTGGCATGCACTCTGATTCCAACGCAGAGCCTCTACCCCGTCGCAGCTATCAGCAGGGACTCCACCGCGCCACCTGCTGGCATGCACTCTGATTCCAACCCAGAGCCTCTACCCCGTCACAGCTATCAGCAGGGACTCCACTGCGCCACCTGCTGGCATGCACTCTGATTCCAACCCAGAGCCTCTACCCCGTCACAGCTATCAGCAGGGACTCCACTGCGCCACCTGCTGGCATGCACTCTGATTCCAACGCAGAGCCTCTACCCAGTCTCAGCTATCAGCAGGGACTCCACTGGTCACCCTCTGGCATGCACTTTGATTCCAACCCAGAGCCTCTACCACGTCCCCGCTATCAGCAGGGACTCAACTGCGCCACCTGCTGGCATGCACTCTGATTCCAACCCAGAGCCTCTACCCAGTCACAGCTATCAGCAGGGACTCAACTGCCCCACCTGCTGGCATGCACTCTGATTCCAACCCAGAGCCTCTACCCCGTCACAGCTATCAGCAGGGACTCCACTGCGCCACCTGCTGGCATGTACTCTGATTCCAACGCAGAGCTTCCACCCCGTCACAGCTATCGGCAGGGACTCCACTGCGCCACCTGCTGGCATGCACTCTGATTCCAACGAAGAGCTTCCACCCCGTCACAGCTATCGGCAGGGACTCCACTGCGCCACCTGCTGGCATGCACTCTGATTCCAACGAAGAGCTTCCACCCCGTCACAGCTATCAGCAGGGACTCCACTGCGACACCTGCTGGCATGCACTCTGATTCCAATGCAGAGCTTCCACCCCGTCA